>OY735265.1:4124487-4281926 GCA_963457715.1 Argyresthia albistria
CTCCGCGTGATACTTGATCGCCGTCACCAGGATGTCGGTGAGGTCCGGCGGGGGGCCGGGGGGCACGCCGGGGGGGCACACCCCGCCCGGCCGATCCTGAAACGGTGGGTCGCTGCAGTGAGACTCATAAATAAATTAGGGGTGCTTTTTTCATGTGTATTTCAGAAAAACTCAGCGAATCGTTATCAATTTCTGGTATGTGTAATTTGACTTTAGCATCTAGGGTTTTCATGTTGGAAAACGTGTTTGGATATAATTTTGTTGATAGAAAATAAATCCAAAGTCAACCCTTTTTTTCCAATATTTCTTTCTATTACCGCAGTTGTAGTAATTATGATCTTTCTATTAATATTTGGGGAATTGTTGTTACTAGCGATTTGAAACTTGAAATGTAATCCCCTGAAATAGCTTATTATGTTTTCCGTTCTGAAAATGAAAATGAAAATGAAAATCGTTTATTGCCATAAGGAAATACAATTCACAGGTATGCTGACCCTCACACTAGGCATAGCCTGTCTTGTGAGGGAGGAAATAAACATTTGACAATCCTTATTTGCGGCGATTACATGAAAATTGAATAAAATTGAATTGAATTAGAATTTAAGTTTAACAATGAGATTACTGTTATTATATAAATTTATATTATATTAAATTATGTTAAAATAATTTATAAATATCTGCATGTGCGTATGTATGTAAGTGAGAGAGGGTGTGTGTTTGTGTGTGAGGGTGTGTGTGTGTGTGTTTGTGTGTTAAATTTTTAGACACTAATTATTGTTTCTGTGGCATCATAATCATTATTTAGCCAGAATCCAGATAAGAACTTTTCGCTTAGCTTCCTTTACAGTACATTCCTTTATTCCTCCTTCACACTCATTTACCACGACGTTGTATATGTGTGTATGCAAAAATGGTGCGAATCGCTGAGCAAAGGCAGTGTTTACAGAAGGTTTTGAAATTTTAAATACTCTTTTTGACAGTAGTTGTTCATATTCCGTACTATTAATGATAATTCTATGCTGCATCAACACCACCTTCAAAACGTAGAGTTTTCGTAGACTCAGCACTTTGGCGCTTACTTTGATTCAGATTTGGTGCGAGCGCACAATTGCCATCCCACTTGTTCCTACCCGAGTAATATTCGCTTCTCACTTCCGCAATCTTCGTTGACCTTGGTTTGTAATTTTTCATTCGTCCTCTCAACTGGACTGGCCTGCATGCCAAATAAATGAGAGCACAGTAGCACAAAACAGAGAGACCAGACCACAGAAGAATCATAAAATGTCAGAACTTCATAAAGTGTGCGCTCGTTAATGGAAATATCCTATCATCTCCGTCTCCTACCCAACATGGTTTGCTGGAAGAAATCTCTTATTAGAGATAAGCTCGCCTTTGTACATTTTTTTTCTATGTTAAGCTATTTTTACTGTCATGTGAGTACAATAAAGAAATTACGAAAAATTACGAAAAATATAGGCATTCGGTCAAAGACGCAATGCTTTTTGCCTAGTCATATGTCTGTATGTGTATGATGAACAGTGATCGGAGTAGGCAGAGCTATTTTATGTACTTGCCATATGTAAGAATAATATGGATACTCCCCGAATCTCGGGATTTGAATTGAATTCTAGTGGTGCAGAAAGAGACAAAAACAGGTGGGTCACTCTTGTTTTCGTTTCGTTTCGAGGAACACCCCGCTATTGTTTTTGTTTGGCGATATCACGACGAGTTTCAACAAAGCGGCAACGTCGCACGTTAGGAAAAAAGTTTGGCAACGTGTTGCTGATATAAAATTTACAATGTCGCTCATGCGCTTATTGCCTGACATAAACCATGTTTTATACTTATTGATAAAAACAATTATATTTATTAAAACCCCGGAGTATCAGTCCCAATACCATGGATTATCCATAATAATATCAATGTTTGCGGTCAATGAACCTAAATAGCTCTGCCTACTCCGATCACTGATGATGAATTACGTCCGTCCGACCGTGTTACATGCAGCAGGACAGTATATTGCATTTGTATTTTGTTAGAGAGAGTTTGATATACATAAACGTTTTTTTTTTTATTTCATACATAGTCAAAGTACCTACTCACTTTATGTAAAAAGTCCTTCTTCAATATAGATTTAGTTGGAGCTGGTAATGTAGGCTCTGTCGCAGGTAGGGGTATCTGTGATGGCATGTTGGCGTACAGAAGGCTGTCTGGGACCTGCAATGGACAAAATCTAATTAAACCATGTAATGGGACCATCACATCACAAAAGATGACTCAAAAGTAAACTATGTTAAATTATAACCACCAAAGCCACCGATGCAGGTCCCACCGCACCGGTCCCACAGGTATTGTTCGAAATTATAGGAACTATGCAATAGATGTAACACTTTGGTGGGTTCTTCTTATCAGAGAAGATTGAAGAAATCTGATAAATACCAATTTTATGATAAAATAAAATGGAATACAGAACAACTGGCTAAACATAAGGACAGACGTGCCTCTGCCATCTCCTGTGGAAAAAGTGTGACGTATTACCATTGTACATACTTTACTCTTTTGTAACTTACCTGTATAGCCGGCAAAGGAATGTCATCAACTTGTACAGACTGGGCATGTTTCACTGACTCATAATAGGAAATAAGATGTGCTCGCTTTTTCTCATACTCCATCTCTTGGCGTTTCAGGTCAACCCACTTCTCTGGTTCATCTTTGTCCTAAAATGATAGAGATGGCATTATGAAGTAGATGATATCGTAAGTAATTGCTATTGGTAAAATTTGGCAGATTGTATTGGAACCTTATATTCTACTGATATACGGTGCTTTTTGAACATCCGCATTAACATTAGCATTTTATTAGCATAGGTAGCGAGTGTGAAAATATAGGACTGGATGGTCCTTACCAGAATCTACAACTCAATAAAAAATAAATATTGAGTTGTATTATTATTATTATACAGGATGACTTTGGGGTCGTGACTCTAACATATTTTTTCTAACTCAGTAAATGATTTTGGTTTTAGCTATTAAGCTAGTATTTAAATAATAACAATGATGAGTTAGTCATTTAATAAATTAATCATCCTTATTGTGAATGTTTTGTCACCATGTTAAAACATTTTTCAAGTAAACTAATCAGAGGAGTAAGAAGTGTCAAAATCAAAGGGCATAAACAATTTACGACAAAGTCAAAAGACAGTTGTGCTTGTAAAGTGTGTAGGGTGACCAACTGACCCTGAACCAATAGCTTGTTCAAACTGAAATGACACTCCCCACTCTCCCCAAAATTAAGCATTTGCAATAGAATAACTCACAAAAAGTAGGCACAATTTGCCCTGCCACTTCAAATGGCAAAAAGCGTAATGCTTTCAATGTCATATTAAATTATGACAAATATTTATTACAAATTCTGAAAGTAAATAATTACTGTATTCATCATCACTATCAAACTGAACATGGCAACATGATTTCAAGTGAAGGTTGATGGTGTCAGTTTACTTCATCTTTATAGTAATGCCTTTTTTCCGGAAGGTTCGGGATTAAACTAATTAGAATTAAAATAGTGATTTAATAGTAGCTTGAAATAAAAGTTTTGTTCACACACACAGGTTAACGATGACACATCTTGGAGACTACTCTGATTGGTTGTGAAGTTGCAAACTTTGCATTGTGCATACAAAAAATATGGTAAACAAGTCAGTGATTGCAAATAAAGTAAAAAATAGTTTTATTTATATAAAAATATTTTTTGCTAATGCCGATGCTGATGGTGCTGCTTTCATGTTGTAAATATTGCTCATACTGTTTTGTTTCGATTCTCACTTTATACCTATAGTTCCATGTAATCATTACGAAATGCTGAAAAAAACATAATCATTTAAAAAGCCCGGAATAATCTCTGAGGCATATCCATGTTAATAATGTTTGAGGTCACTCACCCCAAATCACTCTACCTACTCTGATCACTGATGATTAGTTTTGTATTTTGTGTGAAGTTCCTACAAAATTTAGGTAGGTACTCAAAGAAAACATGTTTTATAATACTTTTTTATGTGCAGTGTGCAAATGTGCTGGATACTTACATACATCTTCAGAACTCTATCAAAAGTCTCCTTTAGCTTTTTTCTTTTCTCTTTTAGGACTTTCTCATTCAGTGGTGACGGCTGCAGTACATTGTATTCTATAAAATAATGAAAGTAAAATCATTATTAGTTTGAAGTGGTGCGATAGGTTAATCTGGATTAAATATGGATAAATAAAAGTCATTCAGTATTTAACTGCTCTTCTGCCTACAGATATGGTAGAACAAAATAATACGAGACTTTACCCATTTCATCAATCTTCTGCAATTCATCCAGTATTTGGTTTGGATCCTTCATTTTCAGTACCGCTGCCCGTACCATTTGTCTTTGTCTTTTATTCTTTTTGAGCTCCTTTTTCCTTGCCTCTTTTCCTGTAAATAGCGGAACATACTACTAGTTCAAGAAATCGCAATGATACTCAGGTTCTAAGCTGAAAATATAGTCAGTAGGTAATTAGGGTTCAGATCGAAGTATAGGGTAAAAATATTCTTACGTGCTTGGTCTGTAGGATTCATATATTTTCCACTTTTCGTGGTATTTATCGAACGCCGCCCCATCTTGGTGTTTTTAATTAATCACTGAGGCTGTATAAAACTGTAAATTATCGACTATTTCACGAAAATTATTTAACCAACAAGTCCGGTCCGCTGATCGCTATGTTTTGTTTTTGACGTTTGTTTTTTTACTTGGCTTGGCAGATTCAGAATTCCGAAATTTGCTTTCATCTTGCATTTAGGTACGTAATTGTTTAACTTTTTCAGTGATGATAATGATTTTGATGATGGGTTGGGTTGGAGCATGGAAGTGTCCATGGGTTGGAGAGGAGAATGTTTTTTTTGGGTTGACAAAAAGTATTTTCTTGGTTGTACCTCGTTTGCTTTTCGAGTGGCTGTCATAGTAGTTAAGTATACTCTAACGATTCGGAACTAAATTTCTGTTAGTGTTGCTGCAATAATTTGCTTTATCTACCGCAAAATAATGTTGCCATGAACTGCATACATGATCTGACTTAGTTTAAAAACAAACAGGGGTTTATTCTGTAGCTGATTTCCATACGAGTTTAGAGGATCTATTTTTGATCGATTTATTTCTGTCGCTGTGTTGTTTCTTGTTAAACAAACAACACTAGCGTAGTACGTAGCGTTGCAAACGACAAACGTCACCCCATGAAAAGACGTCAAATTGACAGATAGTCACAACTCACACCGGGCCGTTCAGAAACTAGGTACCTGTCATCGGGCGACTATCCCCCCACGATAATCACCAGAGATCGGAAAGGATGAGCCAAAAAAAAGTGACCGAAAAAGGCGGGAAACCTCGAATGAAGAAAGGCGCAAATTTTTTTGTGGGAAAAGTATTTATTAATTTTTAGTGTTAAAATCCCTCGACTACTGCGGTTTTAACGCAAAAATGGGCCGTCAAAAGCCCAAGAAACGAAAAGCGGCCGAGCAGGCCCTCGACGATGACGGCGGACATCCGACGACCGACTCCGATTCTGACCCGGAGTTCATTGACGAAAAGAACAAATACATCACGTACAAGGCGAAATCCTATACACGTAAATACCCGGACAATCTAGGTAATATCGAATACATTGTTTTTCTGACCCACGATGACGAGAGGCCTATTTCTGAGGGCACAAGAATGGCAGTCTCCAGAAATACGCAAAAGTACAGCGTAAATGGGATAAAGCATATGCGCATCATCAATAAATTCAAAGTTGGCATAGTATTTGACAACGCAAACAACGCAAATATGTTCCTCACGAATCAAAAGTTTCTCGATGAACTAAAACTGACAGCAGCCATACCGGCGGGTACCACAGAAGTGACCGGCGTTCTTACTAGAGTCCCAGAAGAATTGTCGAACTATAAAATCTTTACTCTGATTGCCAGCAAAAGGAACATCATCCAAGTACGCAGATTCATGCGCCGCACGAAGGCGGCAGACGGTCAGGTGAGCCAGGAGCCGACGCAGACGGTGGCGGTCACCTTTGCCTCCACTGAGCTTCCAGACTACGTTTACCTGGACAGATGGCGCCACGAGGTAAAAACTTACACACCCCCTGTCAAACAATGTCTAAAGTGCCTAAGATTCGGGCATATATCTAAGTTCTGCAAAAACTCTGTTAAATGCTCAATCTGTGGAGAATCCCACTCCTACAGAGACTGCGCTATAAACCCCGAAGACGCAAAATGCTGCAATTGCCAAGGCAATCATGTCGCTATATCATCCCAGTGCCCCATCAAAAAACAAAAAATGACTGAAGCACAAATCAAGGCCAAGACAGTACCGTACGCGGAATTATTCAATGAGAAATCTTTCCCCCATCTGAATCCCTCAAAATCATTCACAACCCTTCTAAACTCAGACCTTTTCATGAACCTGATGGTACAGAGCATAGTAAAAATCATATCACTGAACAAAAACAAAGAAAACATCACTTCAAACAGCATAAAATCTATTTTGCAGGAAACATTCTCTGATAACAAAAAAACAATAACTTAGTAATGGATAATGTAAGCACAATAAATATAGTACAATGGAACGCACAGAGCATACTATGTAATCAACATATTTTCTACAAATTCCTAACTGATAATAACATTCATATTGCAATAATTTCGGAGACTTGGCTTCGGCCTGAACAAAAAATAAATTTTAAAGGATATTCAATAGAACGTAATGATACAGGAAATTTGCATAACGGCGTAGCAATTCTAGTACATAAGAACATCCCTTATAAGAAAATTAAAACATACTTTGATAACGCTCTACAAAACATCTGTGTTAGGATTAAAACTTGCAATAATAAAGAAATTAGTATAGTTAGTATGTACTGCCCTTCTAGTTCTCTGCCTAAATTTGATAGTACGAAATTAGATTATTTGTTGAAAAGTATTCCGCAACCTATGGTTTTAGCTGGAGATTTTAATGCTCATCATACTGCTTGGGGTTGTTGTTCTATCAAACCTCGTGGTAGGCAACTTCTCGACGTGATTGATGACAATAATCTAGTACTTCTGAATGAAGGTCAGGTGACAACAGTTGGAACGCATACTTGGCGTCCAAATGCACTTGATCTAACTATTGTTTCTCCATCACTATCTTTATGTTGTAATTGGTCAGTGCACGACGATCCATTAGGCAGCTATCATCTTCCTGTAATAACGAAAATCAATATTGTCAACACATCCCAAAATAATACAATCCTAATAGGTGATGAACCATTAAAGTTTCCAAATTACAGGCTAGTTAACTGGAAAATATATGCAGAGTCAGTTGATAATTTATTGCAAAACTTTCAAATAAATTTTAACTCTCCTGAGGATACCTACAAATCTTTTGTTTCCATTTTGCATGAAAGTATTCTAAAGGCTTTACCTTCAACCAGATCTCAATCCAGCAGTACATTAAATGCAAAAAGGAAGAAAAACAGGCCTCCACTTCCATGGTGGAATAACAAATGTAATGAAGTAGTATTGAAATCAAAAGAGGCTTATCTAACTTTTAAACATGATCCGACAGAACAGAATTACATTAACTTTAAGAAACTTCAAGCGCAAAAAAAGCTTACCTTGAAAGTAGAATGTAGCAATAGCTGGGCTGAACTTTGCCAAAGATTCAATAGAAATACGCCAATGTCTGTGATCTGGAATTATATGAAAAGGTTCAATAAAACTTCTGATTTCAACTGCAATAAAGGTAACAATTTATGGGTTCCTGAATTTCTGAAAAAGTACACTCCTGATTATGTACAAAATAGTATCAACTCCTATTCTGATAACTTCCAATCTAACATATTCAATTCTTTTCTTACAGACACTTTTACTTTGCCAGAATTAAAATCAGCAATAACCACTAGAAAAGATACTGCTTTTGGTTTGGATGGCGTTCCTTATGCTTTCATGAAAAAATTAAGTCCAAAAGGCATGCAAACACTATTACATATTTTTAATTACTTCTGGGATCAAAACTACATACCACCTGATTGGAAAATTGATTGCTTAATACCTATTTTAAAGCCAGAAAAGGAAAAAAACAATCCTGATTCTTACAGGCCAATAGCTTTAACTTCTTGCGTCGGGAAAATATTTGAGCAGCTACTTAAACAACGCTTGGAGTTTTTTGTTGAAAAGAATCATATTCTGCCTACTAACCAGTTTGGATTCCGTCGCGGCCATAGTGCACGAGAAAGTATATGCCATTTGCAATTAGACATACAAAAAGCTCTCAATCAAAATGAATCAATGGCTTGTATATTTTTTGACATCACAGGTGCTTTCAACAATGTAGATCATTCCATTCTGCAACACGAACTGGCATCTGTTGGTTTACCTGGGAAAATAATAAATTGGGTTTTTAATTTCCTCCATGGTCGAAAAGTCTATACAAAGCATCAAAACATGATATTTGGTCCAAGACTATCATTTAAAGGCACCTGTCAGGGAAGTATATTAAGTCCACTGATATACATCCTATACATACATAAAATAAATTCAGTCTTAGGATCTGATGTATCAAATTTGCAATTTGCCGATGACTTAGCAGTGTATTATAGCAACAAAGACTGTAATAAAATCGTAAATACGCTTAATTGTGCATTGTCAAAACTAAAGTCATATTTTGGCTACCTTAACCTTAATATAAACATAAATAAAAGTAAGATTATAGCCTTTGGAAAAAATATTCCTCAGATTTCGCAGATATGTTATGATAACATTCACATTCCAGTTTCTACAGAAGCTAAGTTTTTAGGTGTTGTTTTCACTCGTAATTTGTCATGGAATAAGTATGTTGATCTCATAATTTGTAAAGCTAATAGAGCATTTAACATATTAAAATGTTTGTGCAGATCATACTGGGGAGCAGATCCCAAAATTTTGCTAACATTGTACAAGGCTTTAGTGCGCAGTCATTTTGAATATGGTTTTCTTTGTTTTTCTTCCAATAATCAGTTGCTTGATAAGCTTGATAAAATTCAGAATAAAAACTTACGTCTTATTTCTGGCGCATTTAGAACAAGTCCCATAAATTCAATGCAGATTGAATGCAATCTTCCACCTTTAGACATTAGATTCAAGTTCCTCAAATATAAATTTCTGCTCAAACTGATGTCTTTAGATAGACATCCTCTGATTTCCAAAATATATCATTTAGAATCTTCTCAGCCTCCTGGCTCCTTATACTTGCTTCAGGACTTATCTGAAATATCAAATTTTCTGGCTACATACAATACTAACAAGACTGACAACTGGCCATGTTATCAAGGATCTTTTCTTGGAAAATATCCAAAGATGGAAGTCATCATAGAAAAAGCACTGACAAACAAACAAGAGTTCTATGAGCTACTATCAAAATATCAAGACTTCAGATGTGTCTACACCGATGGATCTAAAAGTAATCTCAATGTCTCTGAAGCAATATACGACTCCCATTTGAAGATTGGTCATGCAATGAAGTTGGACAAGAATGCCAGCATTTTCACTGCAGAAGCTCTAGCCATCCTCTCAGCACTGCAGCATATTCAGATCAAATGCACAGAGACCGATAAGTGGATTATAGCCTCAGATAGCATGAGTGTACTTACGGCCTTGGATCACAACAGATTTGACACTAATACAAACTATTTGATTTACGGAATTAAGGAACTTTGGAAGACTCTAAGCACTGAGGGTATAAATATAGTTTTCATTTGGGTTCCAGCTCATAAAGGCATTACTGGTAACGAAAATGCGGACTTTCTAGCAAGAAGCGCAAACTCAATTGACATTGACACATCTGTCACTGTCACAACGACAGATGGGCAATTCTCAACATACTCACCGACCGTTTTACAAATACCTCTACCGTTTTCGGATGTACTTTTTAACTTGAAGAAACAGACAACTACGAACTGGCGTAGACACTGGGACATCTCTGTGGGCCAGAAAGGCCAGTGGTACGCCGCAATAAAAGAGACTGGGCCATCTCAGTTACCTTGGTTCTGTAAAGGAAATAACTTTAAAAGCAGAAGATTTTACACAACAATATGCCGACTTCGACTTGGGCATTGTCGAATCAATGCCCATCTTCATAGAATGAAAATGGTGCCATCTCCATTGTGCCCGCACTGTGAAAGCGATAGCGAAACAATCGATCATATTATTTTCAACTGTCGATCCTTCGGCATTCAGCGCCTTGTGCTCATGGATCGGCTGATAGAGATTTATGCACACAATGATATCCCGTCCAACACTCAAGGATTACTGGACAATTCAGAAACATACCAGCCTTTGTACCAGTATATGGTGCACACGGTCCAAGAAATTTAGACGAATCTCGGATATGACTTTAACCTGGATAAGACTAACTACCGGATATGACGAATTTCATCAAAACTTGAAAAAACTACAAAGACATGGCTTCGGCCTTAACGAAATATTTACCCTGAAGAAGACCTACACAGAACTGGCTTCGGCCTTTTGACCTAATTATGACCATTCGGCCCTATAGTGGCTCATACAATGCAAATGAAGATTGAAAAAAGAAAGACCATCAGATCAGGCTGTACGGCTCTGAGGCCTTTGCCTTTCCGAAAGGATAAAGATGTGAAAAAAAAAAAAAAAAAGTGACCAGTCCGAACTAGATTTCTCGGCCAAGAGCGAATCAAATTTCTCGAGAAATTCTCGAGTCGAGAATAAGATCGTTGAGCTCGAACTTCATGACGAGATCGAAAATTCCGTTTATTCCCAGTCGTACTCACTCCGCCGCCGCGCCGTCCACACTGTGGAGGAATGGGGAAAAAAAAGTCCCATTCGTTAACAGTGCACACAATACAATCGAAACTTTTTATTTCATGTACGTACCGTTGCGTGTCGTAAGTATAAGCCCCGCAGAATGGTAATGCGCCTGACATTTCGATACATTTGATAGATTTTGATAAAACATAGCTCTTAATCCTATACACGTATTGCTCATGACCAGTGATCGGAGTAGGCAGAGCTATTTAGGTTCATTGACCGCAAACATTGATATTATTATGGATAATCCATGGTATTGGGACTGATACTCCGGGGTTTTAATAAATATAATTGTTTTTATCAATAAGTATAAAACATGGTTTATGTAAGGCAATAAGCGCATGAGCGACATTGTAAATTTTATATCAGCAACACGTTGCCAAACTTTTTTCCTAACGTGCGACGTTGCCGCTTTGTTGAAACTCGTCGTGATATCGCCAAACAAAAACAATAGCGGGGTGTTCCTCGAAACGAAACGAAAACAAGAGTGACCCACCTGTTTTTGTCTCTTTCTGCACCACTAGAATTCAATTCAAATCAGATTCGGGGAGTATCCATATTATTCTTACATTGGCAAGTACATAAAATAGCTCTGCCTACTCCGATCACTGCTCATGACACTTGTCAGATCTTTGACGTTACGCGCATTACTATTCTGCGGGGCTAATACAGTGTAGATCGGAAAAAACTTCGAAAATAATGTCAAATGAAGATGATTGACGATATATGGCCGCCATTTTGAACTTTTTAGTAACTGGCCTGATTTTCTTCAAAATCGATATCTGAAAGCGGCTTCCCACGGTGCGCGATTCTACGGATCACCACGCACAGCCGACGACAACGGACGGCAACGCACGCAGACAGGGCTCTTTCCGACGGTCCGCGATTCTACGGATCATCACGCACAGCCGACGACCACGGACGGCAGCGCACGCACACAACACCACTACTCGTGTCAGCGAACAAGCAAGTTCTGACCTGTCGTCTGGTCGTCTGTGCTACCACGGACGCGCTCGGATCGCATCGCACCGCACCTTTGAAGTAACCGCCTCGCGACGGATACGGGCGCACCGCCTGTGTTACCACGGACGAGACCCTTCCCACGGTGCGTCGTGCGTGCTGGTCCGCATCCGTCCGCGATATCGCGCACCGTGGGAAGCCGCTTTGAGGATTCGGGCGGAGTCCCAACATGATTCTGAAGTCAGATAATGAAAAAGTCGCCGCCATCTTGAACTTTTTAGTTACTACACTGATTAGCTTCAAAATCGATATCTGAAGATCCGGTTAGATACCAATCATGATTCTGAAATCAGATTTTGAAAAAGTAGCCGCCATCTTGAACTTTTAGGTTACTGCACCGATTTGCTTCAAAATCTATAACTGAGGATCCGGTTGGAATCCAAACATGATTCTGTAGTCGGATTTTGAAAAAGTCGCCGCCATCTGTAACTTTTTAGTTACCTACTAGCCTGATTTGCTTCAAAATCGATATCGGATGATCCGGATGGAGTCCAATCATGATTCTGAAGTAAAATATTGAAACAGTCGCCGCCATCTTGAACTTTTTAGTTACTGGCCTGATTATAGTCATGCACATGTCATGCAAATAATCGTTAGATATCTCGAATTAATCCATTAGGTAGTGACTCACACTTTCGAGGGGGTCTTTCCTTCATACTATACAATACACTTTTTAGGCACCCTGCACTATTAGGTGGGTTCGGTAGGTAGGTATAGGTAGATTCTCGGTAGCATTAGTCATCATCAAAGTCAACCCCCGTAGAGTTGGAAACTTCCAGGAACTAAATAGGTAGGTAGTAAGTAGCTGTACTACCTACATCATTGAGGGTGTTTACCAAATAACGGTCGATTTTGCAACCCTCAGATAACTTTTGTTTTGTTAACTGTCTGTTTATTTCTTTACTCAAAGGTTTATTTGAGGAATTTTGCATATCATATACCTAGGTACCTACCTTACCGACACATGAAATGTCAAGTAAAGTTATCGGAATGGGGATTGAAAAATCGCCCCTTATGAGACCGGTGACCGCGTGAATTTCCCATACAAACTTAATACAAAAATGCGGTCACCGGTCTCTTAAATGAATGAATGCCCCTACCTACCCCTGTGCATACTTCTGAAAAATAGTAACAGTAGAAAAAATATATACGAAATAAAACTCCATAGGTAATGGTAGAGCGAGCGCAGAAAAAAATATTATCAAGGTTTATTCAATACCACGCACGCCACCATACGCCACGGTGTGTTTGATAAAATTTATTCTAATAGGATATTATTGAGAACCTAATAAATAATTTTCATGGTGAAATCTTGATAGTAATAAAGAATTCTTAAACATTAACTTAACGTCCATCTCCCATGTGCTACCTAATATTTTCCGTAAATTAGGGTAGCAAGCACCACCTATTACCGACAATAAATAAAACATCGTTACTCGCGTAATTATTGCGTAGTCATCAAAAACTGCTAAGATACTACGTAGTCAGGTAAGCATACAAAAATATTTTCGTTGTTTTTATTTTAATAGTTACCTAGGTGAAAGTAGTTGGAGGTACCTAAGTAAGCAACTTTTATATATTTCCTAGGTTTTTCCTGCAGTTGTATTTATTTATGATTTGTGTCGTTTAAATCTCCCTTGGTAAACTAACAGTCAACTAGAAACGCTTTAAAATATACAAAAATATCTAATCTAATAGTAGAGGCGCAAAGTACTGTCACTGTGCTCTACATACATATTATTTACGCAAGATCTTGTATCGCGTACTACGACGCCACACATATATACACAGTTTTACGATTTACGAGACATCTACACACACTACTGACTAGTTTCATTCATTTACCGAAACTGGACCTATCTTACTGTTTCATTCGCTCTTTCGGACATGAGGTAAGTGTAAGTGAAACAGCGGATCCCTTTCTGAAATGGCGTTTGTTGAACCGAGTTGACTGGCGTCGGTCGAAGTCTCGCTCCCTCGCGCAGTGGCAGAGAACGCGTTGTCCGACTTTCGAGATACGACGACGTACGCTAGTGTACATGTCTTCATTTTTGATGCAAAAGTTCCACGATGTGTGATCATAACGAAAGATTGTTATTGGAGGTACTGAAGAAAAGTGGAAACAACACCTGTGCTGACTGTGGAGCCGAAGGTTAGTCCGTATTTATGCTTTCGCATTAAAAGTGTTACCCCGCAAAGCGTGGTATTTCCATGGGGAGTAAAGGCGGGGGGCGTAAGTGCGTCCATGCTTTAGATTGGAGGTCACTGACCTCGTTGTAAAATGCAGTCAATCAAACAACAAATCATAGACATCGACTGCATAGGACAAATTATGAGATATTATTCTTGGGCTAGTAATATTGTTTAGACGTCAATTTATACAATCTATTCGTGCTAAAAATTGATTTTGTAATACGGACAAGCAATGGCGCACTTTCTAGGTATCTCTTATTTGTTTTGTTGTGTTAAATAACGGACTTGAAATGGTTTACTTTCTGATAAAATCTTATATAAACATTGCTTCATTCATCTTTTACAACGGGTTAAGAAATACAGCTCATTATTTTGGCTATGATTGAAGGATTACATGAATTAACTGTTGTCCTAACAAGTGGTTTGGCAATACATTGTCATTTACGGATGATTACTTGATTTTGCACCCAATCGTAATCCGTATAGTTGTTGTGTAGATGCACATTACACAACTATTATGATCAAAACATACGGGGCTGTGTGTTATTTAGGTTATTTACGACTGGCGCAGAGAGGCCACACTTGCTAGTGTGTGTCTGTGACGTCGCTTCGGAGTGTACCTACCTGCTGTCGTGGTAAACACGGATGTGTACAAACGACAAACCGTCGAGTGGCAAACGCCCAATATTTAGCAAAGGGTCATAAAACTTAAACGTTTAAACCATTGTTTTCCTCGTAGGGACTCTACCTGACAACAATGCGTATACTTACTAAATAATTTACTTTGCGGGAGTCTGACGGTGTTATTTTTGGACAGCCATCGCGTTGTACCGTTATAAATATGCAGATCTAGTCAACAACACTTATTTTATATTGCTTAGGTCATGCTGTGCTTATTATCCACATTTGCTCTACCTACTCAAAAAGACGATAATGGAGTTATTGTGACTTGTAGAATAAATTAACTGAGCAAAGTCCTTTCATATGTTTGAATTGGCTAATGACAACTATTTATAAGGTGCATTCATTAGAATTATAGCTAGGTAGCTCTACTAGGTACCGATTACCTTCAATAAAACATCTCTTTTGCTGGGTATCGACGGTTACGTCATTCGCCTTGCATGCTTATGACGAGTTGTTTGTCGGTGGTGGTTGGAATGGATCTATCTATGGTTTACCAACACTACCATAAAATAGATAAAAATTGTTTGGGATTGGCTTCTGATCTAATTGAATCATACCTTAGGTATCGGTACTTTATTTCATAAAATAATAGTTAGTTAGCCAGAATATTGACAGTTATGATATACCTAGTTAAATATAAATACATACATACATACAAGTACAAGGTTACAAGTTTTGCAGAGCAACTTGGCTGAGTCACCAGATTTATAAAACTCACCCTTTGACTCACCCAGGTATTCCGACCGGTAGAGAAAAGCTCCACAGAAAACATGCTTATTTACTTCAACACGCAATATTTTGTCAGCCGCCACTGTTCCTTTATTACTTATAATTTATAATTATACGCCGCCTTTAAAATTATTCCAGAACCAGAATGGGCGTCATACAATCTGGGCATATTCATCTGCATGCGTTGTGCCAGTATCCACCGTAGTATGGGAGCTCACATCAGCAAAGTGAAGCATCTGAAGCTGGACCGCTGGGAAGACTCACAGGTCCAAAGAATGAAGGAGGTTGGCAATACACAGGCGCGAGCCAAGTATGAGAACCGAGTGCCCCCTTGCTACAGACGACCGACGAAAAATGACCCACAGTTAGTATGACTTATTCTACTTCATACCTAGTCAAGCATCCTACTATCATCAAACATCAAATCTTTGCATTATCTTATTTTTCCTGAAACTATGCCTAGTAATCACACATGATTTCTAAGAAAAGGATAATCCTCCGACTCAATTTTCCTATTACTTCTAAATACCTAGAACTCGTGGCCAGTTCAAGGCTTTTCCTTGAATCTTGTCGTCTGATTCTGCCCACTTGAGCCCCTATGTTGTAATGAAGTACTTATTGGATGGCCTGATTGAAATTAACTGAATTTCGAAGTTTGTAGAAGATACATATTTTTGCAGAGTCCTCATCGAGCAGTGGATTCGGGCAAAATATGAACGTGAAGAATTTTGTCACCCAGAACGTCAAAGCTACATATCAGGTTCAATGGAAGGATTCCTCATGAAGAGAGGAAAGGAAGACAGCAGATACCAACTTAGAAAGTTTATCCTCAACGAAGGAGATGACACTCTGAAGTAAGTGTGCTCGAAAATCGTACAATGTAGTTCTCTACACACTAGAGGCAGAAAAAGTACTAAGCATATGAGTAAAAATCTACAGTATTTTTTAGTTTGTAAACACCGAAAATAAAAACGAATTCTACATAAAAGTGGAATGTTTGTTGTTTTTCCACAAGCTGATAAGCTTTGGGTGGGTAAAGTACAAGTTTACACCAACACAGCGAGTGATGAGATAAAGATAAAGTTCCCATGAGCACATTGAACCTTCAAGGAATTGTTGAGTTCGATGACGTAGCTAATACGAAAAGTTCCACGCCTTTCAGACTGTACGTCATAAAATTATGTGCAAATATTTGGATACACCTACCTGCTACGTTATCTACATTGTTTGTTCTATTGAGCAGATAATGCTGTCGCATTATGGTCTTCATTACTTCAGTACATAGGAATTCCTAAATTTAACAAAATGTTGTGAAAATCGTGATATGACGTAGCGATTACCAAATATTGCGAAATTTTAACAATGAATCATTGTTCATGTAAGTACTTATGTAGAACTTGTCCATCTTGACAGTCTTATCTATTTTCTAACATAAAATAAAACTTGTTGTGTACATACTTTTAGCCCAAATCACGGATTTTGTGATTTAAACGTGGTACTTATAAATTTATTTATTAATATTTTAGATAGGTTGAAAATTAAAAGTAGTCGGTACCATAGAGAAGAGACAACATTTGATTTTATTTAATTATAGTAAACTAATTTACCTAACAAAAGTGAAACATACCGACGGAACGCGACATTATTAAAGTTTGTAATATTGTGTAGCCAATAAGTGGTACCTTTACCCTATTGTGTTTGACTGTAGTTTTGGTTTCCCAATTTATATAACCAATGTCATTTTTTTCTGATAACAGATTAAGGGCGGACCCTAGGCAATCAGAACTTAGAATTTCATCCTTAATTTATTTTTAGAGGAAATTAAATAAAAAATAAATAAAAAGTTTCAAGCCAAGCTAAGCTAACTTAGGAACATACTGTGTAATTTTTATAATGATGAGATAAATAACAAGAACACAAATTCAGATACGGTGCAAAATTGTAAAATAAAACATTGTGACAGACAGATTTTCTGGCAAATTCAGGAGATTTTTCTATTGAGCAAAATTAATAAAACTACGTTTACGGGAAAGCGAAGTCACGCTGACATTCGTGATAAAAAGCTAGTGAAAAAACGTACAGTACAAACTCATCATTCCGAACGATTAGTGTTTTGCTAAAAGCTGTTTTTGCCTAAGGCGCCGTCTTAAACACACATTCACTTAAATTAATTTCGTGTACTCGCGTGCTTCCATAAAAAAGCGGTAACGTTTTCCACCCCTTAAACCTTGTCTGATTTTCACAATTTTTTTACATATCAGATAGGTACTATGGAAAACTGTGCTCGTACGTTTTGTTTCTTTTTTTTAAATAATGTGTATTTTAGGAAATATAAAAACTGATCCCAGTCCAATTCAGTCCATATAAAAATATAAGATCCAATATTTCCTAAAATATATACTATTTCAAAAAAATCTAAACGTACGAGCATAGTTTTCCTTAGTAACTCAAACATGTAAAATTACTGCTTTTTGTATGGAAGCTCGCGAGTACATACACTATCCTCTTAATGGAGCGGGAGATAACCGCGGGTAACCGCTGCGCCGCTGCACCTCGTTTGAATGCAGTAATGTAGGTAGAGCGCCGTCATGATGACTAGAATCCTCGCATTTATAGCGTCACCACGTTTCCCATACTGGGTAACAGAAAAGCACAATTGCAAGCAGTTCTGTTTCTCTATCCATTAATAAATTCGACCATTTACACCTCCAGGTACCACGTAAAAGAGCACAGGGAGCCCAAAGGGATACTCAAGCTATCGGAGCTGAACGTAGCGTTCGCGCCACAGAAGATTGGAAACATGAACTCTATGCAGCTGACCTTCTTGAAGGATGGCAGTACGAGGCACATCTACGTGTACCATGACGACCCTGAGGTCATCAACTGCTGGTGAGTCTCTTGTGTATTATGTAGAATGAAGATCCGCGCTGTATTGAAGTACCTAACTGTCTCGGACCATTTTCGGAGAAACACGTGATTTTGGTTGTATTACCATGATAAATGTAGCAGGGTGATAATGCGCTGGTGGAATCTTCGTGTAGAAGGGGTTGGTGGCGGCAATGAAAATCCGGGATTGCTCAAAATATAGCTCAGTATATTTGAGACAAAAACACGTCAATAATCACTGTATAAAATTAACACTATACATACGTACGAAACTTTTATCTAGGTAATTTATAAAATTGTTACGAGGCAACGACAGCGAACACATCGGAGGACATCTTGAGAGAGAGAGAGAGAAAATTTATAAGGGACGACTTATCTAACTTTTTAGGGTACCGTACCCGAAGGGTGCCAAACGGGACCCTATTACTGAGACTTCCCTGTCCGTCTGTCCGTCCGTCCGTCCGTCCGTCCGTCCGTCCGTCCTGTCTGTCACCGGGTCCGTCTGCACGAACTGTAATAGCTAGAAAGCTGAAATTTTCACAGAATGTGTATATCTGTTCCCGCACCAACCACAAATACTGAAATACGAGAGATATTGCAAATTAAAGGGGGCCCCGATACAAGAGACGTGTTTAGATACACTTACGCATTTCAAAATGGAGATCTTGACTGAAACTGTTTATTTATTGTCATAGCAACCATGTCATAGACACATATACTACACATTTAAATATGATAGCATATTTCGCGTCAACCCACATGGTTGTGGTAGCTCAGCCGGTATGATGTAGACTCTCAATCCGGAGGTCGTCGGTTCAAATCTCGTGAAGGCATAAACTTTTTAAATTTTCTTTTTGTTTATTTTTTTATTGTTTTGAGTGCTTTTGATTTGTTGTACGATGGTACGGTACCCTTCGTGTGCGATACCGACCCGCACTTAACCGATTTTTTAATCTTAAAAAGTGATGCAAAGACATCCCAGCTGATACAGCCTATTATCAGTACTTATTAAATATTTCAACAATAAATACCAACTTCATTCCTTTAACATTTTGCCCTCTGGACGTCTTGCGGAGAAATGTACTTAACATTTCTCCGCAAGACGTCCAGAGGGCTCTCCACCTACCAGCCAGATGCACGGACGACATCATCGCAATCGTAAATACATCTAAGCGGGATGCTCAGGATTGGAGTAATTTGCGTGGCAAAGGAAAGCCTATAACCTACCTAGCAGTTGGTGGTAACCTTGGGCATCATCGGCAATGTATTACGGCCAATTGATCGATTGATATTATTGCATAATAAGTATTTTGCGTGACATGGCTAAAACACCGCTGCCATACATATCACTGATACTCACCAAACCGATCATCCTCAGGTACATGGCGATCCGATGCGCCAAGCTGCACCAGTTACAAGTGGCCTTCCCCTCCCTCCCCGAGTCCGAGCTCCTCTCGCGCCTACCGAGGGACTTCCTGCGGGAGGGCTGGCTCTGGAAGACTGGCCCGAGGGCCTCCGACGCCCACAGGAGACGGTGGTTCACGTTGGATAACAGGAAGCTGATGTATCATGACGAGGCTCTGGACGCTTACCCGAAAGGGGAAATCTTTTTGGGTGAGTAGGAATAATTTAAGGAACAACTTGACCTGTTTTGGGGGATTGAGGGGTCTTCAAAATACCACGCTTTTGTACATAATACCAGTCTTGGCCTATATTGCGGTGGTCACCGAGGAATCGGGTGTAGAGGGGGTAAAAAAGGTCACGTAGTGTGGGTAGGTACGTTCCAACGGGTGCCTACAAAGACAGACACCAAAGCAGAGGAAGGCCCAGAAGGACAAAGCGAGATGACCTGGACATGTTCTAGTCAAAGTAAGTCAATCTAGCTTTTATTAGAGATAGGTGGGATCGAAACGGATAAGCCTTATCCCTAGCCCCAAGCCCGTGAGGAATAATTTTCGTCAAATCCCATCTCAGTGCTACCTACGCTATAGGGAAGGTACAAAGTTTCATGGCTCTAGTCCACCGGTTTAGGCTTGCGTTGCCCGTCAGCCACGTATAGTAGATTGTATTTGTACCTAGTATTGAGCATTTCTGGTGGCCATATTGTGTGGTCTTCACCATCAGTTTCGCATCATAATTTTATGCTTACCATGAGTTGTTGTTGCGGCAACAGATATACACCTTCTGTGAAAATTTCAACTTTCTAGCTATATTACGGTTCGTGCTCTAGGACCCGCTGACGGACGGACGGACGGACGGACAGACGGACAGCGGAGCCTTAGTAATAGGGTCCCGTTTTATACCCTTCGGATGCCTTCGAGTACGGTAGCCTAAAAATATCCCAACGAATTCTAAACCTCCTCCTTTCGTGAAGTCGTTTAAAAAGAAGGAATTGTGGCGTTGTGGCTAGGGACTCTACCTCCCAAGAGTTTCCAGCAACGAATACTGGCTGGGGAGGGAATAAAATATTCCGAGATCTTCGATGATTAAAGGTAGGTAGATACAGTATGACGTAGCCCATTCGGGTTCTCACGAGTACGACTATTAAGGGCGGGCCCTAGGCAATCAAAACTTAGAATTTCATCCTTAACTTATTTTTAGAGAAAATTAAATAAAAAAAATGTTAAAGCCAAGCTAAGCAAGTCTAACTGAGGAACATACTGTGCCATTTTTATAATGATTAGATAAATAAGAAGACGACAAATTCAGATGCGGTGCGAAATTGTAAAAAAAACATTGTGATAGACAGAATTTCTGGCAACTTCAGGAGACCTTCTATCGAGCAAAATTAATAAAATTACGTTTACGGGAAAGCGAAGTCACGCTGACATTCGTGATAAACAAGCTAGTGAAAAAACATTAGGTACTTGTCATTCCGAGCGATTTGTGTTTTGCTAAAGGCTGTTTTTGCCTAAGGCGCCGTCTTAAGGGACTGAATAGAATAATGTAGGTACCTAGTCACGATGTGATGGTGAATGAGTGAGGGCGGGGTATGATTCTCGCGCATTTGATATACTTACAGATATCGACACCCTATATCGAGTAATTACCACACAAAATCACTCGACATAGGTGTCGATATCCGTGCCGTATATCGCATGCGCGAGAATCATACCCCAGGTCTATGCCCAGACTGAATAAGAAATCATGTTTGACCATTCTGAGTGTCCACTGTCCGTCACAGGCACAGCTAACAACCGTTAAATTTTATCTCTCTATTTTGCAATTTACAGATCCCCAAATAATATCTTATCTAACTTCGCGACTTTTCTCGAAGAAATACTAGAAGAACACAAAAACAGCCCTAACATTATACTGGCCGGTGACATTAAAATAGACATTTTGTCTTCAGAGTCATCATCATCAAACAACATGCATTCAGATTACCTTTGTATAACCGCGGAGCACAAACTTATACCTGCAATTACCTTACCTACTAGGGCCACTTCTTGTCTTGATCACATCTTTATAAAAAGCAATCATCAGGCAGTCTCAATAGTATGTCAAACATCAGTCACTGATCACGATTTTACAGCTGTTGGATTGAAATCCAAAAATTTCCAAAAAAATATTAAAAGACAAATATCAAAAGTTAACTTTTCTGCAGTCGTTCAAGAGCTGCAATCTATCGATTGGTCAGATATTATGCTTAGTTCGGACGTGTCGATAGCTACAGAGCTCCTATCTACAAAGCTACAGGATACTATACAAAATAATACTACTATCAAGAGCATTAGTAGATCTAAATTTAACCTCAAGCCTTGGATAACTCCGGGGCTTATACGATGCATAAAACATAGAGACAATCTCCATCTAGCGTGTAGAAAATATCCCAAGGATGAAACAGCCAAACTAATCTTTACAAGATATCGCAACTTCTGTAACGATTTGCTTCACACACTTAAGGCTCAGTATGAAAATAAACTGTTAACAGACAACAACAAAAACCCTAAGAAACTCTGGAGCGCTATAAAAAGCATATGCGAACTAAACACATCCAAATCGAATGCCCCCATGTCACTACTCACAGCCAAAGTCACACCTTCCGACTCTATTCACGACTGTAACCAATATTATGCATCTGTAGGCGAAAATTTAGCAAAAGAAATCCTAACTAGCCTCTGATACCAATTCACAAAATTCTCTGCCTCACTCGTTTTATATGTATCCCACAGATGAGAGCGAAGTCAGTGACTACATATCTCAATTAAAAAACGACAGTGCTCCCGGTTCAGACGGACTCAAGCCATCTCTCATAAAAGAAATCAGTTCTTTGATAATAAAACCTCTCACACATATATGCAACTTAAGCCTGTCACAGGGAGTTTTTCCACAGACATGGAAAACTGCCTCACTAACTCTCATTCATAAATCTGGGGATAAGACTACCCCCTGTAATTTTCGACCGATTTCACTTCTGAGCATCCTCTCAAAAATATTAGAAAAAACTGTACATAGACGTCTGTGCAAATATTTGGAAACTAACGACTTACTGTCTCCTTGTCAATTTGGATTTCGTCGGGGAAAATCTACAGAGGATGCAATTGCTAAGTTACTAGAGACAGTGACGGGTAATCTAGATAAGGGACGGTGCTGTGTTGGTGTCTTTCTGGATTTAGCAAAGGCATTCGACACAGTGTCCGTTCCAATCTTACTGAAAAAGCTGGAGAACCTAGGAGTTAGGGGCGTGGCTTTGCATTGGTTTTGGAGCTACCTCAGTAACAGACAAATTATTACTAAGATAGGGGAACTAATAAGTTCTCCTCTGCCGATAAACTTCGGAGTTCCACAAGGCAGTATCCTGGGACCGACATTGTTCCTTATATACATGAATGACGTTTCCACTTCTATATCCCCCTCTCTGAAAGCTGAAACTATATGTTATGCTGATGATACAGCGATAATTTTTAACGATTCTTCCTGGGACTCAGTGATAAAACAGGCAACTGCTGGTATCTCAGAAATCGCAATTTGGCTGGCAAAAAACTTACTCACACTTAATACAAAATACAAAATTCTAAGACAAAATTCATTTGCTTTCATAAAACTAAGGCTTCCCAACCAAAATCTAATTTCAAGTTACAAATTCACACTTGCAACCGGTCATCTAAAGTATGTAACTGTGAATGCATTAGTAGAGTCTGTGACATCAAATACCTAGGTATAGTGCTTGACGAAAGACTTACATTTCAAAAACACCTGAGCAAACTCGCAGGTCGGGTACGAAAAATTATTCACATAATGAAATCACTTCGCCGCGGTGCTCCGAAGGAAACACTAAAGCTGGTATATCTAGCTCTGTGCCAATCCGTCCTCACCTACTGCATCAGGTGCTGGGGAGGATCTTCGAAATCTTACATGTTAGCTGTAGAAAGAGCACAGCGCTCGGTACTAAAAGTAATGTACAAGAAACCTCGCATGTATCCTACCACTTTATTGTACGAGGAAAGCAAAGTGCTGAGTCTACGAAAACTCTACGTTTTGAAGGTGGTGTTGATGCAGCATAGAATTATCATTAATAGTACGGAATATGAACAACTACTGTCAAAAAGAGTATTTACAATTTCAAAACCTTCTGTAAACACTGCCTTTGCTCAGCGATTCGCACCATTTTTGCATACACACATATACAACGTCGTGGTAAATGAGTGTGAAGGAGGAATAAAGGAATGTACTGTAAAGGAAGCTAAGCGAAAAGTTCTTATCTGGCTAAATACAATAGATTATGATGCCACAGAAACAATAATTGGTGTCTAAAAATTTAACACACACACACACACCCTTGTTCGCAACGCATATATTATGCGGACCTTGACAGGAACCCCGGTTGTGCGGTCCTACCTTTCCCGTAGACATAGCAGAGTGTGAATTTATAAACGATGTAGAGCTGTCTCTTTCTGGCATCAACTTTTGTTTAAAATTTCTATACACTCGAATGAGACAGAGATAGAGCTCTTTAAAGTTCTAGACAAAATTGCGGCTTATGGGGACCCAAATTATTATGCGGACGGTCCGCTCTTTAGACCGAATGCGTGCGGAATAACACACCGACCGCACTTTACATTAAATACGAACTCATTTACACACTGTCCCCACATTCGGTATTTACGTACGAAGTGACACGCCGACCGCATATTGACGTAAATACATACTCATTAACACAGGTACAAGTACGACGTCCCCACAATAGTGTGAATACGTACTCAAAATCCATACACCGATTGAAGTTCTCCGTGTTGCCATAATTAATTAATGTTTAGGGTGGCAGTTTTATTCTGAATAATCATTATTATAAAATAAAATTTGCTCAATGGTCTGTTGACCATTCAAGCACTGAGGCGGCGCTCTGTTAAAGATGCCACTCTGTGTCTCCTGCGCTCGAGGTCAGCTCCCACCACCACTCAATATGACTTCAGTCTTGTCGGAATTGATGCAGTTAAGAAACAGCTTTCTTAATTGATGCAGTTAAGAAAGTTGTGCTTCCCATTTCCTCCAAAGCTGTCGGAGACGATAAAATCTGCTCCAAGATGCTCATCAGTGTGCTTGACGAGTTACTTCCAGCAATCACACATAGAATAAACTTCTCTCTCTCTAACAGTTCCTTCCCTCATGTATGGAAAAAAGCCTTAGTTGTCCCTTTATCCAAAACCTCAAAACCCTCCTCAGTTTCGTCCAATTTCCATCCTGCTCATCCTCTCCAAAGTTCTAAAAATCCATTGTCCATACTCAGCTCTCCTCCTACCTTTCCTCAAACAGCTTGCTTAATCGTTTCCTGTCCGGTTTCAGGCCCGGTCAAAGCACTGTCACGGTCTTACTTAAGGTCTCTGATGACATTGAGCATGCGATGGACGAGAAAAAGCTCACTGTGCTTGCATTGCTCGACTTCAGCAGCGCCTTTAACTGCGTCGATTTCGATATTCTCGTTGAGATACTGAAGTCCCTGAATCTATCCTCCATTTCTGCTAGCTGGTTTGACTCCTACCTGAGAGGGCGCAAGCAGCGTATTAAGTCAGAGGCGATTTCTACGGAGTGGTGTGATGATCTATTCACAGGGGTCCTTCAGGGTGGTATTCTCTCTCCTCTCCTTTTTTCTGTCTACATTAATTCCATCTCGGATGTACTCTCCTCATCGTATCATCTTTACGCAGACGATCTCCAAATTTATCGACATTTTTCTCCGTGTGATATGGACTCTGCTGTAAGGATACTAAATATCGATCCTGAGAAAATCAGGGACTCGGCCACTTCTTTTGGATTACTCGTCCCTAGTAAGTCGCAGGCTTTGATTTATAGGTTCTAGGTATTATCTTAACCTTTTACAGCGTATGTCCATTGCTTCTGTAACCTTCGATGGAAAAATAATCGAATATAGCACGAAGGCCAAAAATATGGGCGTTTTCTTCGACAACCAATTGTCCTGGTCAGTAGGCAGGAGCGTGAATTTTTTTTTGGGCTTTTGATTTGGGCGGGGTGTGGAATCGGTGCTCCATAGAGATACGAACAAAAGATACTACGACAGGATTTTGATATTTTCAGTAGAAATTGTGCCCCAAGGCTACTGAAAAAAACAAAAAAGTCCGAAAATTCGAGTTCAAATTAAAATCAATAAAAAAATAACTGTAAGTATTTTTGAAGTAAAACTTCTTGGGGCACGGGGGTAAAATTTATTTAACCTCTCAACTGTGGGTTATTCATATATTTGCTTTTCAATTGTTACTAGCCGGGTGCTATCACGAGTGGCTAAGAAATGTAACGGAAATTGGAATCGGTGACGTCAGGGTCGGCTGAAGACTTTTAAAACCGCAACTATTTTCAATACGGTTTTTAACTAATCAGATAAGATAATAATACATTCGTACAATAAAGAATGTTAATTAGTGAGAGAAAAACCTGATGAAACGTTAACAAATAAAAATTATTTTAAGCATTCTTCCACGAGTTCTTGATTTCCGGTATGGCCAAGATGGCGCCGCCGCCGCCGCCGCCGCTGGCTGGGATCTGGGATAAACAAAACCAGTGACGTGACCAAAAACTACTTCGTTCAACCTCTTTGTTTGGACCGGAACTTATGTTTGACAGCTGTGCGATGCGATCCATACAGTTTGTAAGAAAAGAGTTTCATCAATGTCACACGGGTCGATATGGATTTCTAAAACAAGCAAAGCAATGCATACATTTGAGCGAGACGGCTTAAAGACGTGACGTCAGATGGTATATAATCTGAGCGAGATGCAAATAGTAGTGACACTATTGAATGAGTTAAGTATATCACCACGAGCGCGACAAATTGTAGATAAGGAATGGTGGGAAATAAATGACATGACGTATTAAAAGTAAGTACAAGTATAAAATAATTTCAAATAATCGGACGTCTGAAACTTAAAAGTAACTTGAAGCAGAGATTGGATCTCAAAATTGGAAATTTAAATCTCTTTTAGTATAGGTAGGTATAGGTGTATAGTATAGGTACCACTTAATGATCTAGCTACAGAAGTTTTACTTCTAACACGTGTACGGTGCTACACGCGTATCTTTTTTATGTATTTTATTTATTAATATTATTCCTTGAGTAACAACAAAGGAATACAATTAAATAGTTTACACAATTAATACAGGAAAAAAATTAAAAATAATTTTGAAAATGGGGTAAATTTCTTAAAACTACTTAGTTTTGTATTCTCTCTTG
Source organism: Argyresthia albistria (assembly GCA_963457715.1). NCBI lineage: Eukaryota > Metazoa > Arthropoda > Insecta > Lepidoptera > Argyresthiidae > Argyresthia > Argyresthia albistria. Next base: position 4,151,552 of record OY735265.1, read on the forward strand.
GTATTGAAAATCGGCATGATTTTACAGAATTCCAAAGTATTTTTTATCCATCCTTCTCGTCTTTCGGGGCCACATACAGCAGAGCACGCTTCAGTCACAAGTTTGATGCACCTTTCAGTTGCTTGAGTGTGACAGGGCATTTGACGAAAGAGTGTCAATATCTGAGTTTCCACTATGTCTGGGTTGGCGATGGCATCCTTCAATAAGTCGGTGCTAATTTGTTTCAGGACTGGTGGTTCAGAAACTTTGTACCATTCAATCAGGTCATAGTATTGCTCTGCGTCGAAGTTCAAGCTTGGCACCTTGAAGACTCTGATAGGAGTGAACCCCGACGTTTGTTCCCTGATCGTCACGATCCGCCTGAGAGCTAGTTCTCGGATGTGGCTTCTCTCGTCGTTCAACATTGCGATTAGTACATTTTCGCAGTGACCGAAATAGCCATTCCTTTGTATCACGGGGTCGACAATTTTCTTCAAGTGCGTCGGAAGATACCGAGTCAATTTAATGGTCTCGTGTAGGTGTTTTGCTCCGTAAACACACAAAGGTTTCGTTTTGATATGGAACCACATCGGTGCGTAAACCTTTAGGACGAATTCAGTTACAGACATCTGTTTTTCAGTTAGATTCTTGGTGGAAATGTACAACCTAAGAAGAGAGTTGGCTGTCGTCAGCCAACGCGAATGACAGATTTTTCCTGGAGACCATATAGCCAAGTTTTCATCACAATGTCCTGCACTAATAGCCTGACATATTTCTAACTAATATAGCTGGTCTGCGCTTATATTATCCCCGTGAGCCTTTGTGATACCCGGCAGGTTGCATGTTATTGGTACCTACAAATTCAACTACTGGGAGGTATTCGCAGTTTTTCAGCTGTTTTCCCAGCTGACGGCTGAAGCTTTTTGGGCCTGTTGTCGTCCCTTCGATAGATTCAAAAAGGTGACGCAAGCTTAATTCATTCGCATGTAACTGGCACACTAGCCACTGCAGCGGTCGTTTAAATATTTTTTCTATACGGCGTATGATACCTGAATGAATCCCAGTATTAACGGCAGTACCGTCGCATCCGATGGCTGTGATCGCAGTTAGATCGATCGATTTCGCTACAAAATAACCTAACAGTTTGTTGGCAATAGTTTTAGCATCGCTAGACTTGTAAATAATGTGGCCAATGTATTGTGACTAAGGTTCTTTTAACAGAGTGATGTGTTCCTCTACTACAAGTTTTCTGCGGTTGCTCTCCATGACTAACGTTTTATCCTTTCGTCCGTCAAACGAGATAAAAATGGACTGTCCTAGGTCAAGCTGAGTGGAAAACTGTAAGTTCCTAGTTTGGGTACGGGCTCGGCGGATCTTACTGCGGTCGACAACATTCTTGCATTGCAATCATCTTCAGTCACTAATCCGATATCTTGTAATGTAGCAGACACGATGGCAGCCCCTGCCCGATCAGAAATGCCATACCGATCCAGAGTTCTGGCTACAACTGGCAAATTAAGGCGATTGATTTGCTGGGTTGCTGTAGCAGTAGCTGTAACTGTATCTGAGTGTACTACATCACCAGACGTGGATGGTTGATCGGACTTGTCTTCCCTGTTTTGAAGTTCAGCGACATTAGGACAGATTGATATCACACTTCAGCAAACACGGTAGCTAATAAAACGCACGTACTCTCGCCATCAACTGAAATAGGTCACTGATGCATTTTCATTGGTCATCGCGAAGTCTATCTCGGCGCGTAGGTGAAACAAAACATTACAAAATTGCGCGAAATTTTACTTAATTGTCAATGATATTTCGCGGGTAAATAAATGTTCTTTTATGTTTTTTTATGCTTTTATTCTATAGTTTTGTTTATCGTTAATCATTACTAAGTGAGAAAATGTTTATTTTTACTATTGGAATTGACACGAGACCAGTTTTTGCACTACCCTCTTTTTCGAATATTTGTGATATTTCAAGGGCTTTGGGGCACAATTTGCAGTTATGATATTGAATCCAAATTTGCTGTGCTTAATATGTATGTACCGGAGCACCGATTCCGCACACCGCCTTTTTGAAATTCGAAAAAAAAAAAACTTCATACAAGCACGCTCCTGCCTACTGGTCAGTGCATGTCAGCAAATTCAGTAGGCGTGTCTTCGCTACTTTTCATTCCCTCAGGCGACTTCAAAACTTCCTGCCTCGTCAGACAAAAATCACGCTTGCCCAGTCTTTGCTCATTCCTCTTATCGATTACGCTGATGTCTGTTGGGTCAGCGCAAACGAAGAACAACTGAATAAACTCGAGCGACTTCAAAATCTCGGGATTCGTTTCGTCTTCGGTCTGCGCAAGTATGACCATGTCTCGGAGTTTCGCAGGGAGCTGAAGTGGCTAGCTATCCGTCTTCGTCGGGATTTCCACACCCTCATCTGTCTCTTCAGCATATTATTTAATCCACGCTATCCTGGCTTCTTGCGAGATCGATTTGAATTTTTGTCTTCGGATAGGCCCAGGAGATCTCACACTAGGTCACTGCTTATAACTCCGCAACACAACACATCTGCATATGAGCATGGGGTCCGTCTCCGAGCTATCAGACTTTGGAACAAACTTCCCAGTGTTATCAGGGACAGTCCTTCACTCAACATTTTTTAAAAACACTTGAACGCTTCTCTACCTTAATATACCTTAGTATCTATGTATATGTATACTATTTTTTGTTTTTGTTTTTATATGTATTTGTTAGTAAGTAGTCTATTATTTTAATATTTATCGTTGTGCACATATGTAGGTTTACCTTTTATTAAATTATCCTCTCTATCCTAGGTTTGCTGGGAGAGATCTCTTATAAGCGATAAGCTCGCCTTTGTACATGTTTTTCCAATATTAAGTGTCTGTATTATGTTTTCTGTGCAATAAAGTATAAAGATAATGTAAAGAAATGAAATAAAGTTTAAAATATATATATATATTATTATTTATTTTTTAACTTCACCTACAAATAAGAAACCGTGTTTTGTTTATATTTAAACTATCATTTATTTATTCATGCTTTTATCCTTCACTTATATTTTGGCTATATCATAAGATATACCAAGAGTACCTACTTGTCACGACGAATGAAATAAGTCCAAACTTGATAGGGTTGAGTCATTTGGTAACAGGTTTCTATGGCCACCGTCGGCTCCATCATAAAACCCTGGACCTCATCTGGGACCAAAGTACTTGTCAAGACGAATAAAATGAGTCCAAACTTGATAGGGGGGCGTCGTATGGTAACAGAGTTCCCATGGCCACCTTCTGGCTCCATCATTAGACTCTAGATCTCATCCGGGACTAAAGAACCTGTCAAATCGAATGAAATGAGCCCAAACTCGATAGGGTTGCGCCGTTTGGTAACAGAATTCACATGGGTACCTTCCGGCTCCATCATCAGACCTTGGAGCCAAGCCAAAAGTAACTATAGCTGCTACTTATCAAGACGAATGAAATGGGTCAAAACTTCATAGGGTTGCGTCGTTTGGTAACAGGTTTCTATGGCTACCACCATCGGCTCCATCATTAGACCTTGGACCTCAAGTACTTGTCGAGTGAATCAAATGAGCCCAAAGTTGATAGGGTTGCGTCGTTTGGTAACTGAGTTCCGTTAGCCACCTTCCGACTCTATCACCAGACCCTGGACCTCATGTGAGACCAAAGTACTTGTCAAGACGAATCAAATGAGCCCAAATTCGATAGGGGTTGTGTCGTTTGGTAACTGAGATCCCTTAGCCACCTTCCTACTCTATCATCAGAAGCTGGAACTCATGCGAGACCAAGTACTTGTCAAGACGAATCAAATGAGCCCAAACTGGATAGGGTTGCTTTGTTTAGTAACTGAGTTCCCTTGGCCACCTTCCGACTCCATCATCAGACCCTGGACCTCGTTTGAGACCAAAGTACTTGTCAAGACGAATCAAATGGGCTAAATTTTGATAAGGTTGCGTAGTTTGGTAACTAAGTTCCCTTGGCCACCCTTCGGCTCCATCATCAGACCCTGGACCTTATGCGGGATCAAAGTACTTGTCAAGACAAATTAAATGAGCCCAAACTCGACAGGGTTGCGTTGTTTGGTAACTGAGTTCCCTTGGCCATATTCTGGCTCCATCATTGGACGCTGGAGCTCATGCGGGACCAAAGTATGTACTTGTCAAGACGAATCAAATGAGCCCAAACTCGATAGGGTTGCGTCGATTGGTATCTGAGTTCCTTTGGCCACCTTCCGGCTCCATCATCAGACCCTGGATCTCTTGCGGGACCAAAGTACTTGTCAAGACGAATCAATTAAGCCTAAACTCGATACAGTTGCGTCGTTTGGTAACAAAGTTCCCTTGGCCACCTTCCGGCTCCATCATCAGATCCAAGTTAGAAAAATATTGCATTGTCATTTCTGATATTCAACCTCTGTAATTAGTTTCACACACGTCGTGGGATATGAGTCTAATTTCACGCATAAAGTGCGGTCTTTTTGTGTAGGTCCGCATTATATGAAATTCGAACTAACATACACATTTCAGACTGGTGGCGCCACGTGGTGGTAACACATCTGAACTGATTTTCGGCGTGTGTTAACTTAACTAAACAAAAATACCGATTATGCGGGCCCCCTCGAAAATCTGCTCAAACTTCACCAGTCGACCAATCAGAACGCGAGAATTCGATAGCTATATTTGAAGGTACGTCAAAATATTGTGCGGACGTCCCCGCAATGAGGTCGGTCCGCACAATGAGGATTGTGGACCATCTAAAGACCGCACAATGTTAAAGCCGCGAAGACACCCTCACCCACACACACACACACACACACATACCCTTTCACTTACATACATACACACACATGCAGATATTTATAAATTATTTTAACATATTTTAATATAATATAAATTTATATATTAACAGTTATCATTGTTAAACTTAAATTCAAATTCAATTTTCATGTTATCGCCGCAAATAGGGATTGTCAAATGTTTATTTCCTCCCTCACGAGACAGGCTATGCCTAGTGTGAGGGTCAGCATACCTGTGAATTGTATTTCCTTATGGCAATAAACTATTTTCATTTTCATTTTCATATCTCATTCTCTCTTTCTAAAGCAATGACGCGCATGGCGCCTAACTTATTTCACACCTAGGTACCTACATACATTATCATCATCATGTGTATACCTACCTCATACTTACGTTACCTTACCACACGTAAATTCTCATAACAAGCAGGTCACGCTTCCAACGTAGGTAGGTATCTCATACGTTTGGAGTATTTATTGGGTGTAGTAGCTATTATAGTATCTGTGGCGTAGAATTAAACACAGAGAATCTTTTTCGATTTGACTGTATTGCGGAGATCAGGGAGATACAGCGAGAGACACAACTACATATATTATTATATTAATTCAGAGTCCGAGCTTCGAGTAGAGAAGAGAAGAAATAAAACTGAATGGAAAGATGGAATGAATGAGTGAATGAATGAATGAACGGATTTATGTGAAATTGACTGATTTAATTACTGAGTTGTTGCATTTATCTGGACCTGAAAACAATAAAAATACTCCCATGCAGGGCAGCTTTGGTCCAAAATGGTCAATCAAATTTCACATGGCTAGCAAGCCGAGTAAAGAGCACTTCAGAGGAAAGCATGGATGGCGTTAACCGCGCAAGAAATTTCACTATGGGCTAGCAAGTCAAGCAACGAGTACTTTAGAAGAACTCGTGGGCGGTGGCAGCCGCCCCGGTATTTTCACATGGCTAGCAAGTACTATAGAGTAACACATACGCGGCGTTAGCCACCCCAGAAATTTCACATGGCTAGCAGGCCTTATAACAAGAACTTTAGGGGAAGGCATGGAAACTATACGTGGCATGTAAGTTGAACAACGAGTTCTTCAAGGGAATTCATGGGCGGCACGGCCGCCCCGGAATTTTCACATGGCTTGCAAGCCGCGTATCGAATTCTTCAGAGAAACTCATGGGCGGCGATAGCTGCCCCGGAGATTTCACTGAGCTAGCGACTACTTTAGAAGAACTTATGGCCTGAGCCACCTTGGAAATTTTACATGGCTAGCAAGTCGATTAATGAGTTCTTCAGAGGAAAGAATGGGTGGCGTCAGCCGCCCAGGAAATTTCACTAGGCTAGTAAGTCGAGCAAATAGTACTATAGAAGAACACATGGGCGGCGGGAGCTACCCCAGAATTTTCACATGGCTAGCAAGCCAAGCTACTATAGAGTAACTCATGGGCGGCGTCCTAGTAACGGCACTTTAGCGGAAAGCATGGAAAGTACACGTGGCCAGTAAGTTGAACAACGAGTTCTTCAGAAGAAGGAAGCCTAGTCAAAGAGGGCGAAGTAGGTCTAGTAGACTGAACAGCTTGGCTCAATTGCGGAGCCCGCTTGGCAGCGGCGTCTGGCTGCAGAGGAAACCGGTCGGCGTGCTCCGGTTCTCGCGATTTTTCTATAAATACGTTTTTAACCCGGTCCGTACCAACCACAGTCTTTACGTCTCTCGATCGTTATGGTTTTACGTTCGCCAGCGAGACATATTGGCCGTCAACCAGCTGTTGTAGGCAAGCGCCGATGTGGATGTTAGGTGCGTCAGTGAACAGACCGAGAGGAGCGCCAGAGATTGGGTGTAAGATTGTCGCGTCAGCAAGACGCTTAGTACGAGGCCATTGTTTTGGCACGTCGGCCCCGAGTATGATACTCGTCGTTTGACATGGCGGGAGAGAGAAAGAGAGAGAGAGAGAAAGAGAGAGAGAGAGAGAGCGAGATAAGACCCGACGTGCCAAAACAATGGCCCGTAACCCGAGATGGCGTAAAAATATCGATGGCTTACGGCCACCTAGCTTCTCACTAAGGAGCCTACTGGACCTAGAGGTCGCGCACATAGTACGGTAATGGGAAGCCAGACTGAGCCCAACTACTAATTGATACCATTGATAGGTATGCTTACTTATGAAATGCTCTGTCTTCACTAAAGTTAGAGCCAGTTATAGCAGCGTTTTCTTCTTGGTGATTTCACACGTTATCCATGGACTTTAGAGGGTTTCCATGGATAACATGACAAAATTTTTGAGGATTTTCTAAAAAAGAGACCGTGCCACCCCACCCTACACTGCATAGCCGAAAGATGGGGAGCGAAGTCGCATGTCGTTTTGCAGGTGTATCGAAAAATTAATCTATACCTTATTACCTTCCACAGGTCACGAGTCCACCGGCTATTCAATAAAGGTATCGAATACTGGCAACGGGTGCAAGGAGGCCCGGTTCCCCTTCCACGTGATCACACCTGAGCGGACATACTGCCTGGCTGCGGTGTCTCATGACGACCGAGCTGGCTGGCTCTCTGTCATACAGCAGACGCTGAAACGGCCGCTCACACCTCAGGACTTCACGAGTGAGTAAATTATGTAAATATGTACTTAAATCAATCAATCTGGCACAGGTGTTTTAACACTTAAAAGGAGGTCTCATCAAATTTCTTGTTTAGTTCAAGTTTATGAATAGTACATTACTTCAGAGGGAAGAAAGTGACAGTTCCATACCGAGATTATGGCATTTGCGCCACGAGCTTGCGAGGGGCGCAAACCATTTGAGGTATGGAACTGTACTTTATCCTGAGGTATGTATAGTGCTTTTTATTACACCTACGAGGAAAATTATAGACATAAATGCATAGAAATGTTTATATTTAGTTAAAAGTACGTATCCATATTTTACAAAAAACACAAAGATAAATGCTAAATCAATCGAAGTTTTTGCGAAAATGCGCGGGCTTTTCCTTTTTTATTCGCCCGTTTCTGGAGTAGGCTAAGATCATAAGGTCATGCAGCCACTTCTTCCGTGATTCCGCGCGTTTTATATACAAAAATAATTTCGTTTTTAATTTTCTGTATGCACCAAGGAGGTTGGTAACTGGTAAAAAAAATACTGTATGTGGCCAGTAACAATTTACTTGAAATTTAATTAGTAGACAGTTAAAGTCTCTTTGCAGTATGACTGCTGACAAATAAAAAAAAAAAAATAACCGGGTATGTAATGGAATTTCATACATACTTCCCACCCTTGGATCGGAAGGATTTTCATACAAACTTCCATACCTTGGGATGAAAGGATTTGAAGGGCGGGATAAAGGCGTTTCTTCCCTCTAATTGGTATAATTAGTATGTATTTTCAGAGCAGGTGTGATAAAAATAAACTTTTTTTTTTCTCAATGTAGCTCATTAATGTCATGGTCTGGATACGAGTTAGATTGAGCCACATTATTATTTCACCATGCTGCCTCAGTGCAGTTTGCTGGAGGGTAATTTAATGGCCATTGGCCAACCCAACTGTCAGGAGTTATCTAAACCCTAGTGGGGCCTCTAATAGACGGGAACTACGTGTCATCCGAAAAACGAAAGTACCCGAAACAAGTGTTACAGATATTGAAATGAAATCTTTGCGGATTCGAACCAGGCTCGTTTGCACGGCATACACTGTAGATTCTACAGTGTAGAAGCTACATTAAATATAAGCCTGAGACCCGATTCTGTATCACAGATAGTTCAAAGTTTACGAAAATTTTGTTTTTTTACCAATAAATAAGTCACCTGCCCTAAATTAAAGAGTCGTAGAGACAATTTTCCCAACAAGTAAAATCACTATGTAGCCGACCCAGATACCTTTGTAGCAGAAAGTAAAGTACCACGCCCCGTGATATTTTGAATATTTGCTTATTTTTATTAAATATTCATTATTATTATTTTCAGTGGAGTCAACTCTTGTAAGAAAAAGGACAACGTCAAATTCAATAAGCATATTTTCGGGAAGGTAGTTATATAGGTAGCATTAACTAGATTTTAAGGAGTTTATTACTCTCAAGTAAGTAAAGTGGTATAGAATACTTTAGACACAAGTTAAATCTACCAATCTTATAAATTATGCCTGGTGATTATTGATATTTTAGCATTTTTACGTTTATAAACCAAAAAGGCCATTCGTATGGTATTTTTTGTATAATGGCCTTACTTTAATAACTACTGGGTTAGCCAGCCGTTTTTTTACGGTTTCATTCAAGCTAATTCAAATTGTGTACTTATAAAATTGCATTTTGCTTGAAAATGTTGATTCGAAATATACCTATTAGATATATAAAATAATAATGAAATAGAACTAAAATGTATACATACTCTTACTTTATCTTGACACTTTGGCCAAATTTGGCAGATTTTATGTATATTTTCTATTTTACGATAGTTTTTATTTTATATTTTAATATTTTAGTGTATAATCTTATTTATTGTTACGTTAATTGATTAGTATTTTATATTGAAAATTTACAATCAAATACCGTACCGTAATGTATACTTTTTTACCTACTTATCTATATTTATTGTTTACGTATAACAATATAATAATGTCATAGAAATAAATACCATATGTAATACGATGAAATTACTGTAAAAAAATGCTAAATTATTTCTTGATGACGATATCGATTGCCGATTAACGATAGCTAATCCTAAAACTTTAACATCATTTTACTGCAAGCAATACGTTTAGCTGTTTAGAATTATAAATGCACTGCAATGATAATCACAAGTAGTTCTGTAGTATTTTATATAAAATAATATAAATACCAAGTGGTGTAGCGTGACATGCAAACAGAAATGCAATAATGTAGTGAACACTGTACCTATAACAGTCCAGTATTTAGATACTATAATATTAATGTTATTGAATACTCCTGAGTGTGCGCTTTAACATATTATACCTATGAATTTTTAAGAACCTAGGTGTAAAATAATTTTAAAAAGTATGATTGTTTCTGCTTCTACATTTTTACATCACATAAGCCGAGTGCCTTGGTTTAATGATAGAACGTCCAAGCCCTGGTCCTGCTGGAAGGAGCTCGTGGAAGGACAATCCTAGGGACGTGCGTCCTGCCAGCAGTACGCAATATTTTGTGGACTGTATATGGATATCAGAAGCTGTCCTTCCAGCAGTACTTGACTTTCGAGCGTAATAGAATAAGGCAGGGGTGACAAACATTTTGTATTTTTTGGTATAGGTATCTAGAAATAGACGCGGGCGCTTCTAGAGGTTACGGGGTAGAAAAATAAACAAGAAAATGATTATGTCATGCAGGGATTCCACTCGTGATGTGGTAGGTAAAGCAGTTTCTTCCTGTCCTGCGGGGCGATTCTGGCGCTAGCGAGATCATGACCATGGTCGAAATATCGATTTTGAGATACCGAAATTTCTATCAAAGACAAGAAAAAGCTATTCTTACGACTAGCCTTTCGACCAACCGAGATATTTCGACCCGTTTTGGATCGAAATAAATATAAGTCGAGATTGTTTTCTACGGATTTAGGCCGTATCAAAACCGATATCTCGACTGTGGAGATGATCGCGATAGCGCGAAAATCGGGGGCCTGTACCCCAACAATAACTAATATCGTAGTCATCACCAAAATGTTTCCGACTCCAGTTTTTCTGGCCATCAATTTCGTCAAAATATGTGGCTTTGACGCGAACGCGGACTCCACGTATTATACTCGTCGCCATCTCGGCCAGACTAATCGTAGAAACACGATTCAAAAACTCGCTGAATCAGAAAAAGACGCACTATGCATGTCAGTTAATTGCGTCCTGCTAGCAGGCTTAGAAAGCCTCATATAACCAAAAACATTGCGTCCTCCCGGTAGTACGCAAAGTCCTGCTGGCAGGACTCTGGACGGTCTATCATTAAGCAGATATTTCTTTTATTCATAACTATAATTGATAGACTGTATGTCTGATTCTCATCTTCTGTCATCTTTGAATCGACCAAGTACGATTAATTAATTATTTATCATCACCTAAATAAATAGTATAATTAAGGCCATTGGACAGCAGCATTCACCGTTGTATTAGATAACATGAAACTACAGCAATAACTATAGTTATGTATGTCGTAGTAATTCATAATTTCATCGTTTCGTCTTCTTTCCACAATGACAAATTTTGTGAAATATAAATTGGGATTTTCATTTTAATAAAGGTTATAAACTGAATCCTTATATTTACAAGTAGGTAAGTGCTTATTAATTATTCATGCGATAATACAAAGTACACTGCTTTTTTCATGTGTATTTCAAGAAATACTCGGCAAATCGTAATCAATTTCTGGTTTATGTAATTTTACTATATAATCTAGAGTTGTAAAAAAGGAAAACGTGTTTGCATAAAATTTTCTCAATAGAAAATAAATCCAAAGTGAACCCTTTTTTCAATATTTGTTCCTATTATACCGCAGTTGTAGGAAATATGATCTTTCTATTAATTGTAATATATGGTGATTTGAAAATTGAAATGTAATTCCCTGAAATAGCTTATTTTTTATTATGTTGTTTCAGATTAGGTGCGAGCAAACAATTGCTATCCCTCTTGTTTCTATTCCCGATTAATATTCGCTTCTCACTTCCGCAATGTTCGTTGATGTTGGTTTGTAATTTTTTAAATTTACTGTGTCCGGTTAGGTATACGTAAAAATCTATTAAAATTGTCTATTTCAAATAAATTATTCATCAAACTTACTCGATTGAAATGTAAGGTTGGTGGCGGGAATATTCATCAGCTGTAACAGATAAGTGTAAAAATAAAATATTTTAAATGTAGATGAAAATGTAATACCTCCATGATTATTTTTTTCAATCCTTTATCGAAGAGGTATGAACGTTTTTTATCATCCCCCTAAATATATTTTTTCCAACACCTGCTCGTAAAGTGACCCTTTTGAAATAGGTTTTAGAATCATAATGCTGTCTATTACCGCACTAGTGTGGTGGTGGTGCATATAGTTTTTGGACAAGTAAAGACAGCAAAGAGTTTTTATGCTGGGAAAATATTACTTTAACTAAATTAAATTATTGATTAACACATATTATTGTCAAAATAAGATGACTAAACATTTATTTTCATCAAATTACAAGCAAACTAAGAAAACAGAGATGTATTTCGTTTACTATAGTGAAATTTAATACAGGGTGACATTTAATTAGCTGACCATATTTTGGGGAATGATAGTACCCATCATTATTAGCAACTTTTCCCAAGAAACATAGTCGCAAATGAAAAAAATAAATTGACCCCAATTTTTTCGTTTGCGACCATATGTTTCTTGGGGAAAGTTCTTCATAATGAAGGGTACTATCATTCCCCAAAATATGGTCAGCTAATTAAATATCACCCTGTATTTGGCTCTTTGTTTGGCTTTTGCGTTGCCTCTGGCAGTCAGAGTCACAAAAAATAAAGTGCGCGCCATTTTCATCCAGTTTCCAAGAAACAAAACTTTTCATTCATTGTTTTTATTGTGAAAATATCGCGTACCGATGAAGATATACATTTTTCCTCACAAGTGTGTTTAAAAACGTCGTATGAAACTCGTGAGCAATTGGTAATAACATACTCGGTTCTTTACCGCTCTCGCCTGCGGCTCAAGCTGGTATTCCAACTGTATGTTATGAGTTATGACTTATGACCAACTTTGCTCTCTTTCATAATGTACTATTTTACAATTATCTGTTTAACGAAGGACAAGTACAAGAATAGCTTTCCAAGGGAAAGCTTCTTAGAGGTAAAGAAATTTATAATCAAAGCTAGTAAACCACCAAAAATACGGTAGGATTTTGTAGAGTTTTATTATGCCATCAGTATACTATTTTATCGTTGATATTTTAACATACGATACAGGTTAAAGAATGAATGTAATTCAGAGTAGGTGATAATTATTAGAAGAAGGAAAGAAGAGAAACGTTCGAATTTTAAATAGGCTTAATTTTCATGTAATATACAATTATATTTTGGCAGTTTAATCAGACTTCACCCTATAGGTAGTCCGATCATACTTATTATGGTAAAAGTTAATAATAAATGTATAATGTGATGTGTCAGTGACTGTCCATATTGTCATTAAAATTACACAACTGTAATTTAATTACATAACATCTCAATTTCACTAGATATACCTAGAGATTTTATACAATGACTTTAATAACAATTTATTATAATAATAAAATAATAGCCTTAAGCTTAGCGTGATTATAGTAAAACTTTAATTTAATCTACATTATAATTAAAAAGTATACTTAGCTATTATTTTTTCGCAAATGCATAAGTACAATGGGCGATAAATAAAAACAACTTCAGTAGTTCCAAATTTGTCACTAGATGTCGTAGGCGAGACATGGGTTTGGCTTTTATATCGTACATCCTTAATTTGATTATAAAAAGGTGTTTATTGGATAGCTGGCAGTCACTTTTCATACCAAGGGCTATTCTTCTGCGAGGAAATGCGTAGTTTTTTTAGAAATCGAAATTGAAAATTTTAAAATTTTGGTTGAATGTAACGTAATTTATTGACAATATATGCAAATGCTTGTGTATGGTCTCTTCGACGTATAAAGAAGCGGAGTTTTACGTTCTGGTGACGAATATTTTGGAAATTTCAACTTAATTTTCAAATTAAGGATGAACGATATAACAACCAACCCCTTGTCGATACAAAGCCATCTGTTGGCAGCTTTCAGAACTATTTTTAGCAGTCATCAAATTGCCTGTTGGACAATATCGGAACTAAATAAGTTAAGCTTCAATTAATTTGAATACTGCCACTGTGTATTCAATATGCTAATATTTAGAAATATTTTCAAAACATACTTTACCGTTTTAAGTTATGTTTATGAAATTGTTAGAATATCTAAATATTTAAACAAATTTTACCAAATCATTGCCTCGCTTAAGTTTTACTTGTAAACATTGTTTTGTAGTATGCCCCGGCATAATACAATATAATTATTATGATAAATACCTATATCTGAGAATAATACACTTTCATCGGCTGCATATTTTGTCTTTGTTCTCCCGATTCCAATATAAATCCCATTTTCGACACACTTGCTCGTCATGTGGCTCTTTGTAGCAAGAAATTTAGAGCCACAATAGCGCTTATTGCGCACTAGTGCTTTTCATTATTTATTTAGCATGTAGCCTGACCTGACAATGTTAACTTAGCACTTCGTTGTGATGACGTTTCTTCACTGCAGAGATGAATTATAAAGGTCACTGTCTTACTGACTGTTGATAGGTTTTCTGGCCATTATGTAGTAGTTAGGTAGGCTAGAATAATCGTAATTATCGTAGTTGGTAAGTAAATATTCCGTTTTTTTTTGTCACAAGAGACAACCCTAAGTTTCACGGGCCGCTTCAGACGAGGAGGAGAGCAACAGAAAGAGAGGCAACTTTTAGGTAAACAAACGAAGTGCGTGCGCCGCGCTACACGCTACACAGCATGAATTGTACTTTTTTGCGTTGTAGCAAGAGTCGCTTTTTAGTTGAACGGTTTTTTACAGTGTCACTTCCTAACTCTTCATTAATCAGTGACCTGGATGGAACCCTGAGGGGCGGGAACTAGTCTGATATCTTCAGGCTAATTTTGCCAAAATAGTCACCTAGAAAAGAAAAACTACCTACCTACATTTTTTATAACTTAGGCACTACCCTACCTATAGCAAAGAAAATCAAAATAGGTAAATCTACTTTGTATTTTTTGCACACACGTCCGCGTCCCTGTTTCTGTTTGTTTTCTCAGGTTGAGTTAGAATTAGAATGTGAGAGAAATGTCTCCGGTTGAGCGACATCCACTTTGTGAAACTATCGAGTTACCAATTTTACACGACAGCTCTTCACACCTAGTCGACAGAGATAGCGCCGACTCGAACTGGGTAGGCAATTCTGTCTGATCATGTCCACCATAGTCGAAATATCGATTTTGAGATACCTACTGAAATCTCTATCAAAAACAAGAAAAAGCTATTCTTACGACTAGCCTTTCGACCATCCGAGATATCTCGACCCGTTTTCGGTCGAAACAAATATAAATCGGGATCGTTTTCGACGGATTTAGGCGGTATCAAAAATGTTCTGTGATCAAAACCGATATCTCAACTGGGGAGATGATCTCGATAGCGCGAGAATCGGGGGCCTGGGGTGTACAGTCAGCACCGTCAGATACCCTAATAAGAGCAAAACCATAAGATTGATTTGGTGGGCATATAGTGGACAGAGCCCTAATGGGCTTCTGCCACATGGCAGGGAGGTGTACTCATTGACTAGGTACATTGAGTTTTTTCATATGTACTAAGTATATACACATATTTAGAATGTTCAAAATTAACCAATTTATTATCAACATGACTCATGCATCATCATCACACTGTCTGAGGAGTAGGAATTCCTCATATCATAGTAAGTTTCCTTATGACTATAGTTACAATTATACTGCACTGTGTTTCCAGTTGCCGTTTGATTTGACACCGTATTGTCTAGTTCGTTGCAGCGCTTTTCGTAGTCGGTTTCGTGGCTGTAGTGCTGTGCTGAGTTGTAGTGAGTGTCTTTTAGGGCGGGGTCCTGGGGTCTATGTCCAGCCGAGTCGGTCTGGCTGGTCGTCCATCTTGGTGAGATAGAGCAGCTCAGGGAGCCGCCATGTTGGAAAGCAAACGGCCACGCCTGGAAGAGATGAGTCAGGTCCGGTTAGTAGACTAAACTAAGTTCACAGGGAGTCACTTAATTACAACAGGGGGTTTGGTTACTTAGAGTCGGGAAAAGTAGGCATACCTCACTAACAGAACGTTAAACCTTACTCAAACTCAAATGTCTTCATTTCTGTAGATATTTACAAATATACTACACGTACACGTCATTTTTTACCTCTTCTCTACTTTGGCCCATTGAGGAAAGAGAAAAAGAGCAAAGAAAGTCCGAAACTAAACTTTTAAAGACTGAGATGATGCTTTTTGTCACCTTCTCTCCCTACATCAAGTTGGCAACATTTTAAAGAGATGCAGTATACGTTAACTTAAATACCGTTTGAAAGAAATTGTTCAGGTTACCTAACATCACTCGGTCTTGTTTACTTTACTTGTATAAGTACACGAACGTCCTTCGTCACTGTATATGGCCGAATCGGGCAGCTAACAATTGAAAAGTAATTGTTATATTTATTTATTTATTATATTTGGTACACAAAACAGCAGTGGAGATAAAACATTCAAATAACAACAAAAACATATAAAAGAGGCTGTCTCCAGCGCCAAAAGAATGTGCACACAACATGGTATTATTAACTAGAGGATAAACGAAGGTGCTATACAGTGGATGAATTACTTACATAAATAAACAGAATGAAATAATTTAATAACTTAATTTAAATAAGTACCCAATTGATGAGAACATAATTTAATATGTATCTGGGGCATAAATTTTATTTAGCATCATTAGACATAAACAAAGGGGTGTCCTAAATATTTTGCGCCAAAAAGACCTCCCAGCCAGTAATTATGGGTCCCATCTACCCACACGCCACAGTCGGCCACCAAGATATTGTTGTAACAAACTTTAACCGCAGTTTTTATGTATAAACATATAGGATTGAGCAAGTGTGAAGGTCTGCGCAACATGTGTTTCGGATGACGAAATGGGATGGGAGGAAGTAGAGAGAAAGAATAGATCTCAAATTATCATTCATGAACGAATCGAGCGAGCGTAGCCGTCTCTCTAAAAACCCACAGTAGGTACTAACTTTACTTTTTACAAAATTCAAAGCACATTGCCAATGAATAATATTGCTGTCAAAATAATTATGAAATTTCGTTATCTCGTTAATTTGCTCGAAGTACAATTAATTAACGAGAAGAGGCCCAAACCTAGGGTCACCTTTGAAGTTTCATAATTATTTTGTGTGAAATGGTAATCCAGAGATTAGGGGTAATTGACGGTGGATGAATCAACGAACAACTTTCGGGTGTTTTGGAAGGGATGTATCATGTCGTATTTAAAATGTGAGATAGGCCTCTGCCCCCCATCGGGGAATAGTGATAACAACTCTGATTTGATCGAATTGTGACTAGTTAAAATAAAAAACTTCTGCACACTCACAGACTTCAATAGTAGTGCACACTACTGTACTTTCTGTCAGTTGGAGCAGGAGGACCAGTACATACCCCATGCTTCAACGTTCCGTATCCGTATTCTTGAAGTAAGCGACACAATTGATATAGGCGCATTTGAATTTATTGTCTAGTTACCACGTTCTGCTGCCTTGATTGCCTTGATACAAGAGGACTTGTCATGAGGATTATGCCAATCTGCATCTTGGGACAACTCGACCCGATAGCGGTTTTTCCAACAACCAACAAGTAATGAAATGAGCAAGCCAAACAAAGGAACAGGAACAGAACAATAAACTTGAGCATCTCTTAACGTTCCGAGATAGGTACATTTTATTTATATCAGGAACAGCTGCAAACTTTTGGTCAGTCGACGCGGGCGCACGGCGAAGGACGTAAAACTACGTGTTTGATGCTCTAACCTTTTTTGTTTCAGACTTTTCGGCTCTCCCGGTATTTGTTTTTGTTGATGTTTTAACGGAAGGGTCGGAAAAGTACGCTGTTGATTTTTTAGGAAAAAAATAGGACACACACGAAGTTGAACAAGGAGATTCTTTTTTTATAATTCTGGCAAATAATCTAGATAGGTAATCTATAGGTACCTTCTTATTCTTTCGTTTCTTGCCTTTCTTTTGCTCCATCCCAAGTCCACAACTTCCGAACGGGCGGTAGTATACAAAAATATTAATATTATATTGACGTTGACTAAGTAATCTAATGATTTTATGGTCAATAAAAAAATGAAGTTTGAACTTTGATTCGAATTTAGATCATACAGAGTTTAATAACTTTTAACATGAACATGAAATGAAGCCTCAAAATGTGGAAGGAGAAACCTCTATAAAAATTATGTAATACCTAGTTAGTTAGGTAGGGTATCAAATGTCATCATTATACACAGCCCAACAAGAATGTAAAACTTGATGGGATTACTTATAAGCATTCTAGTGATAACTTGCAATGCAAAGCAGCAGGCAAGTCTCCACACATGGATATTTCAGCGTCGCTAATCCGACCATCGATCAACCACGGCCTTCGCGGAACGAGATCCCAACAGATTCGACTGATGACAGCTTCTACCAACCCTGTCTTTTTTGCACAAACCTTAAGCTAAAAGCAATAAAAGTCATTATAGAGTAGGAAACTTTTGCGACGAATTCTCAAGTCGTGTTTGATTCATTGCACGGGGCCGGGGCGGCGTGGAGCGTGCCATGGCTTACGAATGAATTAGGAGATGACAGCGTGTCTGGGGATAAATTGTGGACAATTATTGCTGTTAGTGGTATGTTTGGTGACAGTCTGGGTAGATTGGATTTCTTTTTAGGGTGCCGTCGGTAAAGTTCTCAATAGGTCTTTTATATCATTCCTTTTCAGTTAAGGTCTCAGCTATAAGGCCATGAATTTAAGGAGTTTGAAAATAGTAAGTAATTGGCAAATCTGTGAAAGACCCAGCGTGTTTATGGGAAATTAACGTACTCCAATAGAAAGGGATAGGTTAGGTACCTAGCAGGTAATCAAAGATTCCTATCTTTACCTTACATGAACGTTTGGAAGCACCGCTATATTTAGTGAGGTACCTATCAAGTTTTCCAGATTAATAGGACAATACTGACAAAACGAAGAATTCTTACAAGATTCAGCGATTGTGTGTGTGGGACTGTGGGTGCGCTGTTCGAGGTGGGCGCCCAAAAGTTTTTAGTTTAGAGCAAAGCAGATCCATTCAAAGTTAACTCAAATTAAATCCATAGAGCAAACACTCATAATTAGTTCTGAGAAATAAAATGTATCCTACTAACTAAAAATTACCAGATTCAGAGGGTGTGGAAACATCTGCGAGGCGGCCCGTGGTTCGTCCTGCAGCAACGCCCGCAGGTGCGCTATGTACGAGGCAGCCAGACGCAGGGTGTCCAGCTTGGACAACTTCGTGTCTGCTGGGACCCAGGGTAGTGTCGTCTTCAACCTGCGAGGTTGGTTTGTAAGATAGCCTTTATTCCAAAAAGTTCACAAATAGTTTACATGCTTCATTTTAATTTAGAATTATAGTAGGTAAGTAAATTAACTAAGTAAGTAAGTATCAATATTATTCATTTAGCATTACTATATCTCTATTAAAAATCCAATAAAACAGTAATCATTTTCATTTTAATTCTATCATTAAACATGCATTTAGTTATGTATAAATTGTTTTTTATATTATATATAAATATTAACTTTTATATTACATAGGTTTTCATTATTTTTTTCATTTTCAGGTAGGTACAGGTATATTATTATTTTTAAATTATTTTGTCGTCCATTTCTGGGCAAAGGCCTCCTTGTCTTAGAAACCACTATAAACCTGTTATTGTCATTAGAGTGAGGCCTTTCTTCGAAGATATGGTAGATATCAAATGGACGAAATATGCCAGGCGATCAATCAGTTCTTACTAGTACGAAAAGTCCTTCCTTCACTGCCTAAGGCAAAAACAGCCTTTAGCAAAACACAAATCGCTCGGAATGACGAGTATTATTGCTGTATGTTTTTTCACTAGCTTGTTTATCACGAGTGTGAGCGTGACTTTGCTTTCCCATAAACGTTACTTATGAATTATTAATTTTGCTCGATAGAAAAGTCTCCTGAAGTTGCCAGAAAATCTGTCTGTCACAATGTTTTAATTTACAATTTCGCACCGCATCTGAATTTGTGTTCTTGTTATTTATCTAATCATTATAAAAATGACACAGTATGTTAGACTTGCTTAGCTTGGCTTTAACCTTTTTTATTTTTTATTTAATTCCTCTAAAAATAATTTAAGGATGAAATTCTAAGTTCTGATTGCCTAAGGCCCGCCCTTAACAATTTGCCCTGAATTACGAGAAATAGTTAAGATCTTAATTTCTTGAGAACGTAAACAGTTCAAAGGGCCGCCCGCCCCGCCACTGGTGCGCACGAGTCACTCCTTTTTAAGAGATACAAGGAGAAAGAGATTGACGCAGCACTGTCACTTACACTATTAGTTTAATATTATGGTATCTGTACTTACACACACACGCCAACTCTACATACCCTTCTTGGACTACAGCAACCTCCTCCAAATGTATGATATGATATGTACCCACCTGCAGAACGCTTTGGAGAGCACCCGCATCCTCGCCCTTTCACGTGCATTGGCCGCGTTGCGGTGCACCGGCTCTTGTGAATTGCGTCCTAAGGGTCAACACACATGCTTTGCATTTGGTCTTAAATATTTAATGTCCGTGATGTAGTGCTATATGATTTGTGGAGTCCAAAATATTTAAGGGTAACAAAATATAAATGTAGCAGTTGATCACATAAATATTATGTTAGGGTCTCATTCAACCCGAAATCGTGCCAACAGGATTCTATTAGTGGGTTTGTTATTACTCTGTCTGTCTGTCTGTCTGTTAGGTAGCAATGGTAACTAATAGACCCTGATTACACTGTAAGCTATAGGTAATAGTTAAAACTGAGTGCTATGGCCAGACCTCAAGAATATTTCTGAAAATAATATTTATTTAGCGTTTACGAGATAGAGAAGATTTAAAGATCACCCACCAGAACTAGACTGGCTATCATCAAAGAAGAAGTCATCATCATCATCAGCATCTGACCTCCGCTCTTCAGGCGGCGATCGGACCACTCTTTTTCGTGGCATTCTCACTTTTTTATTGCACCATTTGTCCCAAATTCACACACTCGCACGATTAAATTTACATTATACAGATTTTGTACATATTTTTAAGGGTAGTTTTGGAGACCTTTCCAGTGTTAGAGACGGCGTGACTTTGAAGTGCGCGAGCGCAAGCAAGGGCGGGCGGAACGAGTGTGTTGGGCGGCGCTACACTACGCTCCACCTTTTTGCGTCTCTGGATTACATTTCAGCAAATAGGAGATCATGTATAAAATAATCTCTTTTTGTTGTTTTAGAGTGTCTTGGTTGTTTGTTGTGTGTGTCCCGTATTTTCCTTCAGTATTTTCCGTTGACGAGGACGAGCCTAGAAAGTCGATCAAAAAAGTGTAATAATAAAATGCCGTCGATTGCTGTAGACCATTATTATTATATTTCAGTCTTTAATTCATGAATAACGTTGAAAAGTACCATTTTACATGCCATGGTGTTACGCCCCCTTTGAAACTCATTTTTTAACCGACTTCCCAAAGGAGGAGGTTTACAATTCGTCCGGATGTTTTTTTATGTCTATACCCCGATAGCGCCTAAACGGATGGACCGATTTGGAAAATTATTTTTTTGTTTGAAAGGGTTTACCTTCCCATTGGTCCCATTGACACCAGGTCAGGATCTGATGATGGGATCCTGGAGAAATCGAAGGAACTCTTCAAATATTATAGGCAGACCTATAGGGATTTTTGTGTTTTTCATAATAACTCGTGCAAATGCACATGGTAAGCATAATATTGTGATGCGGAACTGCTGATGAAGACCACATATGGCCACCAGATCTGCTCAATACTAGGTACAAATACAATGCGTGGCTGACGGGCAGGCAACGCATAGCCTAAACCGGTGGACCTAGAGCCATGAAACTTTGTACAGGGGTTCCTTAGTAGCGTGGGGTAGCACTGATATGGGATTTGACAAAATTAATTCCCCAAGGGGAGGGGATAAGGGGTTACAGTTTGTATTAAACTCAATCTAATCAAATAGGGTTTGTGGAAGTCGGTTTTTTCTAAAGTTTACTTTTTGTTTCAATTATTCAGAAATTCAACATGGATCCGGAGGCAGAAGATAAATTCCATAGAGTTTGCATCCTCCTTTCCGCCTTGGGGATAAATTCCGATTGTTCTCAAACTTCATATTCTATTAACAGGCATCATTTAGCACCTTTTTGTAACCCAAAGAAAAGTTAAAAAAAAAAACTTCTTGCATCCGTGATCCATTGTTCTGAGGATCCACCCTACTCTACATATTTCCGTTTTCTCCACGTTTTCAATTTGGTGTACTTACCTATCTAGTAGATGCTTCTTTGCGAATCAAAATGTAATAGCGCTCAGTGGTAATAACTTATTTGTTTCTTTTAATAAATGAATATTCCATGACATTATTTAATTTTAGGATCATATTTCAGTCAGAGAGAGTGTAGGTGATCGTGAAACAACATCCTACTGAGATGAGAGGGTATTTGTTAGGATATGAGGTTGAGGATCTGCAAATAGTTTTCAGTTAGGGTTGCCTCTCAGCTCAAAGTACACCTTGTTTTCTTAATGACATTAATTACCTACATTAATATTTGGTTTGTCATTGTCAATCAAAACACGCAGTGGTACACTAATATATCATATACGTTGCCATTATTTTTTGTCTAGCATTTCTTGCCAAGGTCACAGATTAATTAGAGCAAGGTGTAGGTTAGGTAGGTAGGTATGCTTTGTCAGGAAATGCTAGACATTAAATGATGGCAGCATTTCAAGACAACTGCGTTTTTTCTTGACATAATAATGGTTTGTCGATCAAAACACGCAGGGTGCCGTAATATGTCACTTGCCATTATTATTTGTCTATTTCTTGACAAAGCATATTATACCTAGAGTCGCTGAAAGTTTTTTGGGGTCTGAACAAACTGTATTCTCGAATCTCTCTCTCCCTTGCCACTAACAACCTTTGAGTAAGCGAGAAAGAGTGGTCCCACAGAGAGGGAGATCTCAGAGCCAAAGTTTGGCGCGGCTTGTATCTTAACAAGAGAAGACAAGTAGATATACTCGTCGACATATTGTATAACCTGCCCATCGACCACTACCTTACGTTTTGCGCCGTTGGTCATGAGTTGGGTTTTTGACCGATTCATCTTAAGTCCAACCTCAAGGCTCGCAGTGCTCAGTTCTTGGAGCATTAGTTGAAGTTCGGACGAGGTTGGCGCAAACAAAAAAAATATCATCGGCAAAACGCAGGTTAAGTAGCCTTCTATCGCCGACAACAATTCCTCTGCTGCGCCACGGGACCGACAACTTTTTGAAAACTTCTTCGAGGGTACTGGTTAATAGTTTACGAGATAGAGGGTCTCCCTGTTTGATGGACCTGGGTGTTCTTTTAATATTTGCAGTGTTGTTGTTGTATTTTACTTCATATATTACTCTATATATATATGACGGGGAACGGGTAGAATAGAGCACGGCTCCAAATGACAATCAGATACTTGTGGGCGTTTCTAGTGGGAAATCAAGCAATGAGTGAACACATATTCGATCCATTCACAGTTTATAATCACTTTTGCTAGTCTTTGGTTACAGTAACGTATAGCTCCGATTTAACACTGGTTATCATAGCACGACACAATGGATGTTACTTATCTCGATTAGGAAACGTGGCGAGTTCAGTGCAGAGCTGGCCCAAGTTGTCACTTCGACGAGATCCCAACGAAAAGTGCGCTGCCGGGCATCTTGTCCCGCCATGTTCATTCACCAAAACCCGCGCTTTCATAACACGAGGTTCTATTCACCAAAGCCTCTGATTGGTCAAGCCTTACACGTGTACCAATCGTACCACACAATAATGTTGCCAGCTCCGCAAAGACCACGCCCTAGCCTAGACTAGACTAGACGTTTCCCAATGAATTTGAACGCAAACACAAACGAACATCGAACTATAACATTCGTTACGAACTTCACAATTTCTGAACGAACAACGGTCTACATGAGTCTATGCCATTTGCGTGACATTTCGGAACGCAATCTTGTTGTTTATTTGTCCGACTCCACCACTCTCCGACACGGCCATTCTGACATATCACGCGTCCACGCGTGAGGAGGTACCTGAGGACAATAGATTTCCGGAGAGTAAACTGTCACTCGGCCAACCTGACCAAAGGGATACGTGTGGGCAACTAGCTCTGATACCCGATAGCAATATTACATCCATCAATTATTTAGAAACCAAATTATAGTCAGTCATAAAATAAGAATAATTTTAACTAGAACTGAACAGATCCAAACCAAAACAAGATTAATCCTTGCATCTCATTTCTATGTGAACAGCTGATCTTAACACCATAACCTCTATCCGGTTACAGCAACAGTGACCTCCATCCGGTCATCCACCCACCAAGGACCTCTATCCGGTCATCCAACTGTCACCTCCATCCGGTAACAGCATCAAAAACTCAAAGCCACAGTGACCTCTATCCGGTCAACCACCCACCAAGGACCTCTATCCGGTCATGGTCGTGTCACCTCCATCCGGTAACAGCATCAGATCACCACACCTCAACAGCAACCGCACGCCACCGTCAATCAAGGTGGCCGCACTGCAACGGGAAGATCAGGTCCCGAATGGTCCGACCCTTTTACGCCTACGTCTACAGTTGCTGCGGGCTATTGGCATCACTCACATCCATCATACTCAGCTTATGAAAATTAAGTATCAAACTTTAATGATCATAAAACTTATTAGGTTCTGTTCAATTCAGTTCATTTTCAATCAAAGTTACATCACTCTCTATAAAATTTATCTTCTAAGTATTCACAGACGAAAATATCTGAAGGTTTTCAACGAATCTTTTCTCATTTTCATTATCGGTTTGGTTTATCTCTGTACAGATCAACTCAATTACATTTACATCACACATATTGCCACGCTTAGTCAAACACACAAGGAGTAGCACAATACAAAGTCGCCTCTCTCGCGCGACTCACAAGACTCCCTGTGCCTCAATCGAGCACAACCCTAATGGTAACGCCTCCATCCAGCGATCCATCTGCAGTGCCTCCATGGAGCACAACCCTAATGGCAACGCCTCCATCCAGCGATCCATCTGCAGTGCCTCCATGGAGCACAAAGTACGCTTTCGCCTATATCGAGCTAGAGCATACTATCATCGCAACATACATACTCAGCACCTCCCTCGAATGCTATGCAAGCTAAGCAATATGTGGACAAGGCCCAGCGACCTCTTCAGTTTTCAGGATCATCAGACTCAACATCAGAAATAACCACGCAACCTTCAGGCATTTTTCGCAAGCGATCATGAGAACGATAAAGTTGCTATACAATACAAGTTTCCAATGATACTAAAGTTAAATCAGGTCACGATCACTTTTACCACTGCACATGCGGCCTGCACAAAGCAACCACGTACCAACGGTAACCATCTCAGCCGCGTAAGTACTACCCCTCGCAAAGGGCACTGCTACACTTAATACGCAGCCAACGTGTACCATTTACAAGCTCCGGCGTTACTAAGTACAGCCACACAACAGTGTAAATAAAAGAGAACCACATTATCATTATCGTCACATTATAACACAGAGACACGATTAAAGTCAAAACTTATAGTGCATTTAGTTAAAATATTTACAGTCACAATCACAACTGCACGGAGTATCAAATACCATCAAACCAAAGATAATTAGCTCTCCCATTGATTTAACTATCACATGGTTACAACAACACAACAGTAATTCAGATAGCAAGCAAGTGTCACATTCGTGGCCTATGAGCTGCAATAGCTCCCCAACATTGTATAACGCATTCTCTCCAAGGATCGCAATCACAAGTCGCAACAGTGCATCCCCTCCAAGGATCACTTCACAGAGTCCACCATGACTCTAGTCTTCAAGAAGACCCGGCCTCCGCCAGAACCATGCGCCCATCGCGTACCCACGGATTACTCTCCGCGAGCAAATACCGACTTCCAACGAGCTACGACTACGCCATGGTCCCTGGTATAGCCGACCAACCGAACTGTGCACACATTACTCTATCGTCATCGTCACAGCATCAACCAACATGCTCTTCGCTTGAATCATTTTCATTATCTGAAACCTCAAACGGTATTTGATCCTCCGGCATTCTACGCAACCTATCATGTGCGTATTTGTAAGTACGCTCACAACTCAATGATTTCAGGACATCACGGTCACCATCCAAAACCATTATCACTCTCAATGGACCTTTGAACTTGGGGTCCAACTTAGTTTGGTTCCGCAAAACAAAATCAATCATTCTCAATGAAAACAAAGTCACCGATGGAAAACTTATTCAGGCATGCCTACAAGTGTCATTCAATTGATATGCGATTACCCTTCAATTATTTCCTTCATCAACAAATACTCTGAACCCGAGTTATCATGAAAAACAATACCGCTCACCAAATCATTCAACTCCTCCGATGGGGTTCGACTACGGGTCAAAACGGCACGTCTGAGACAGAACAGCTCATGGCGACGTCTCACAGGATCACTGCAATCGAGATTCTGCTGCATGTCGCGGCTGGTGGCCGGCTGCTTCTTCCCGATCTTCATCGTAAGTTCACGATATCTGGTCACTACATTCCCAGTTCTGTTATGGTGCAAGCAGCTGTCTGTTATTGTTTGTTCCAAAATCCATTTGATTTAATTGAAGTTTCATCGGAAATCCATACTGAGTTGGAATCTCCATCAATTTTTTACTCACAGTTGATGATGTCATCGGCTTTCGAGGTAATAGTGAAATCGAGCCTTGTTTCAACTTTTGCCTGGTATTTTGGTTACATCGTCGTGGGATTTTTCCATTGTTAAAATTTATGGGGGTAGTTGCATTATTGTTTTCAATCAGTCACTTATTTCGTCATTAGAAATTCCCCGAATTCTTTACACGTGATGTCAGTGTACAACAGCCTGATGCACTTTACAACGCCTCACCCCAGAAAACATTGATTTGTCCGGCTTTTACAGGGTTATTGATGGTGCACAAATTTGCAGTCACGCATCATGATTATCATGAATTATCTTCAGTCGATGTCATTGAACTTAGGTATGGGTAACAATTCCGATCGTTACGCGAACCCGTTGCATTAGCGCTTGTATGAGGGCGCGTAATCACAATTTAAATTTCAAACAGTTATGACCATTATTTATTGCAGTAATTTTCACTTTTTAACATCTCAATGCTTGATCGAATCCCAGTTCTGATGACGGGGAACGGGTAGAATAGAGCACGGCTCCAAATGACAATCAGATACTTGTGGGCGTTTCTAGTGGGAAATCAAGCAATGAGTGAACACATATTCGATCCATTCACAGTTTATAATCACTTTTGCTAGTCTTTGGTTACAGTAACGTATAGCTCCGATTTAACACTGGTTATCATAGCACGACACAATGGATGTTACTTATCTCGATTAGGAAACGTGGCGAGTTCAGTGCAGAGCTGGCCCAAGTTGTCACTTCGACGAGATCCCAACGAAAAGTGCGCTGCCGGGCATCTTGTCCCGCCATGTTCATTCACCAAAACCCGCGCTTTCATAACACGAGGTTCTATTCACCAAAGCCTCTGATTGGTCAAGCCTTACACGTGTACCAATCGTACCACACAATAATGTTGCCAGCTCCGCA
Organism: Argyresthia albistria; assembly: GCA_963457715.1. Taxonomy (NCBI): domain Eukaryota; kingdom Metazoa; phylum Arthropoda; class Insecta; order Lepidoptera; family Argyresthiidae; genus Argyresthia; species Argyresthia albistria. The sequence goes on from OY735265.1 coordinate 4,178,865, forward strand.
AAGACCACGCCCTAGCCTAGACTAGACTAGACGTTTCCCAATGAATTTGAACGCAAACACAAACGAACATCGAACTATAACATTCGTTACGAACTTCACAATTTCTGAACGAACAACGGTCTACATGAGTCTATGCCATTTGCGTGACATTTCGGAACGCAATCTTGTTGTTTATTTGTCCGACTCCACCACTCTCCGACATATATATAAAGTATAATTCAGTCATTTAGGGACATCATTCTGAGCAAGTTTTATTTTAAAACCAATTTGATCAGTTTTCACTTCCCAGTACATTTTGGCCTGAGTGGGTCAGCTGATTTTTATGGAGTCAAGTCAAGGTTTGAACAAAATATAATAAGCAGTTTTTAAGATATATAGGTATAAAACATTTATTAAAAACCGCAAAGATAACTTTGTCATTCATGCAAGCACTATGAAGATCTTGCTTCTACACTTGCACTTGGCCACTTTTTTAATCTACCAACATAAACACAAACCTCAGACATAAACAATGTAGGCAGGTATGTAGTTATAATGTGAGATGAGAACACAGGAAAAATATGACATTATTTTTAAACTACCAACACCGTTCGCTCGGATCAGGATTAACTTCATTCAATATTTGTTACCTTATGGGTACACCTAGACTGGTTAATAAAACTGCAATGGGTAGACTGGTAGACCGTCGTCGTCGTTGCTTGGTTCGACGAAGTTTGGAGTGGCTGAAGCTGCCTAATAGCAGTGAATTGGGCCGTTTCGATACCATATTTTAGGTCAACTTGGGAGGTGACAACCCTATTGTGCCAGGTGGCACACTTCAAGTCCCGTTTACATCTCAGATAAGCACTTTAGTTTTAGCGCCACCGTCGCGTCGGTCGGCGTCGTCGCTCACTATGAGTCAGTGATATACAATTACCTAGGAGTACCTACCCTACGTCTTTACATTCATAAGTATCAGGATAACTTGCTTATACTTATAATAGGAAGGGTCAAACCGGCCAACATTGCAAACAAACGGCCCTTGGAGGCTAACTTTGCACAAAACCCAAAAATAACTTCAACTGTCGATTTCAGTTCCCCCTAGGAAATAGCAACATGTTTTATATTTTCTGGGTAAATAAGAATGAGCACGATCCATACAAAATTTACCCAGGCCCGACAGGAATGAGACATATCTCATTTTGGCCTGGCCTGGGTCAAAAATGCCCGTTCTTCTTTAAGTATACATAATATTTAGCAATACTGCTTGACCGATGTATGGCTGAGTTCACTCTGTTGCCCGACTTGCCCGTAACACGTGTTCAAATATGGGTGTCAAAAAGGTAGGCAAAAAATTGGTAATAATTTTTTCGGTGCTGTGACCGTATTAAGTTTCGTAGGGTATGTGATTTTGATAATTATGGTACAGCAAATCATTACGCATATGACTGTTCATTGTTTTAGACATTTGATGGCTGTTTCTTTGAGATAATGCCTTGGGCAATGATTCCCGAACTTGCGTTGACCAAAGGGTGACAACATTGCCCACTGCAAAACAAAAACAGTGCGAGGGTTATCAACAGTGTGATGATTTAATAAAAATATTTTTACAAATTATCTTTAGAGGGTACCCATTTTGGGGAATAGTTACCCATTATTATGGACAACTTTAGCCAAGAAACTTAAAGTCAAAAACAAAAAAAATATTGGGTCTCCTATAGTAACGTAAAAAGAAGTAAAAGTAAGAAAAGAGAGAAAGACTGTAAATAATTTGACACCTAGTTATCTATTTAAATACTTCTGGTATTATTTAGTGAACAAATAGGGACTTTTTGATTTGATTTTTGATAACATTGTCAAATATTAAATATCATTTCTTTATTTATGTAACAAGACGTTGCCAACCCTAACCCACTGATTCATGTTGTATGAAAATATGGTTGTAGTTGAGTGTATCGTTGCCCTTCCCAATAATATAAAAAAATACAAATGATTCGGATATGGTGCCATTATGAATGGCAACATTACCTTATTTGCTATAACTTATCTTAATACCAAAGCCACAGGCTTGATACTTTTGTAGAAATCAAGGGTGAGCAATGTTGGACGGTTCTGCAGTCCCAGCTGTTTAACCACAAATTACCGGGATACTAGGTATTGAGTGCAAGGGGCTATGTTTTATTATGTAGAGTGGTTTGGTTATGTAGTAAATAGTGGTTCTGTTTGTTTGGCGATACAGCGTACTATATTTTTCAAATTAACTTAGAATAACAAAAACAAGGGGGCAGTGTTGGCCGGTTTAACGGTACCTAACTATTTTGTTCAACAAAATTTAAATAAGTACATGTAGGTAGGTATTACGCGTTCGCTGTAGGTTTGCCGGTGCGTGGAATGCGGTTGCCCTCCCCCAACCGCCAACCGCAACCCTGAATCGCCCTATCCGCACACCGTTAGCAACGTCATCGCTGACGCGTCGCAGTACTCGCAGTCGGGAGGCGTGATATTTTTATTTATTTATGTGTTTGTTTATTTATTTTAATTTTTTTATTTATTTATTTATGTGTATTTATTGAAATAAAAAACAAAGATTTTGAAATAATGGTTTATTTATAGCAAAGTTTGTACAATAAATTGTAAAAAAAACCCTGACCCCTGATTCTAATTTGAATTTGGAATATACACTCGTAGGTAAGCCTAACTGGACTAAACTATTTTTATTGTTGTAGATTATTTAATATCGATCGAATGTGTTAAATGTTGCCTAATAAAATGTTTTGTAAATGTGTAATATTTCTGCTAACCCTACCTCTGAGTGACGTCACATCGTCACCGGCAAACCTACAGCGAACGCGTAATACCTTACCCTAACATAATTATGACGTCATGCTCGCAGGCCACTCAGAGAAAATGAAATATTTACGCAATTTAACTGATCGACTAAGGGCCGTAATAAATTGCACAAGTCTCCGAGCTTTAATCTAAAAATTATCTCTTCTGTGCTAAAAGTTTTATTTTATTTCTGAACCTGCCATGAACCTGCATAGTTTTCCTACCCATCCAATTCGTCTTTTCTGAACGAAATTGTCAAAATATAAGACATTTGTTCTTTTGTCAAAATAAAAACCTGTGAAATCCTATAGGTACCTACGTCACAAAATAGTGGATCCGTTCACGGATATTTACTGTAGCTATAATTAATAGTTATTTATCCAACAAGTGAGGAAAGTTCGTTTTTCCTATGAGTTTTGATTTTGAGTCTTGAGCGAACGAAGGATTGAAAAATAGAATCACGAACGCAGCGAGTGATTATAAAATTCAATCCTGAGTAAGCGAAAGACTCAACAAAACGAATAGCAAATGAACTTGCTCACATGTTGCATACAAAACTTTTCACCAATCCCAGCAAGAAAGTATTCAGTCACCATAGGTAAATAAATTAAATAGTCACAAAGCAAATCAAAATAATTCTTTATTATAAAATAAAAAGAGCTGTTCATGAAAATAATTTAAAAATGAAATGTAAAATTACTGCAATTTTTCAAGTTAAAAGTAATAAAACAACGATAAATGTACCCAATAAAAACATTCTAAATAATTTCTCCCTTTATTGATGGTCGTTTGAAGGGTCGAAATCAAAATCCAGCTAGTTGTATGCTGATTAATAACTGTATATTAAAATAAACACGGTAAAAGAGACGTGAGTTGCTAGAAGCTTGATGCAGAGTGCCGAGACCTGGGACGGCGATTGGTTGCGCGTGGAACCCCGCACAACCCGCGCACCCGGCGGACCTGTTCTTGGCTTTAATGCCAACACATTCATCTTAACTTATAAGTAAGTATTTCTATTCTAAGTATAAAATTATTTATTTTTTAAAATATCTTTAAAACTTAACATAAAAATCAGGCAAGGTTAGTTTCTGAACGGGATCATTACTTTCCTCACTGTTCAAACAGTGAGGAAAAACTAACTTTCCTCACTGTTTTCGTAGAGGAAAGACACTTCTTTCGTGCGGGAGTGGTGAAATAATTATTTTACGCGAAAGTGGCCAGCCAGCTAACCAGCTTATACAAGCCTGGTAGTGGACGAATTTAACCGAAATAGGAAAATCCCGAAAACTTTTTATTTTTTTCTGCCTCCCAAACACAAACTCGAACATACCCTCTAAAGTAAAGATGGGCGATTGCTATTACTATTTTAAGTTCAAACAATCGAGTGGTTTGCTAATGAATAGTATACAATCGACTTTAAAAACAATCGATAACTATATAGTTCACACAATCGAGTGAAACCATTCATTCATTTACTTTGCCATACCAAATTGAGCGTTTTTTCTTGGGCAATAAAGTCTACATTGATACATTTTACAAACAATCGAATACAAACTATATAGTAGCATTTGTGACATTCTATGATTACTGATTGAAATTGCCACACAAAATTGGATAATTTTTCTGAGCGCATAAAGATCACTTTTGCGTGACAAATATAAACTAGCGATTTCGGGATTATCGATTTTTATTCACAATTGACGCCATGTTGTTTATATTTCTTTCTCGCTTACACTTGTTTGTTTCGTTTATCTTTCTATTCACTCGGAAACACCTAGGTCAAAATCAAATTGTTCCCTATTGGGGTACAATAAAGTTTACGAACAATCAAATACCTACAAACATGTTCATGCATTTCGATGATTTTCTGATAGAATGTTTCTGATACTTTTACTCAGAGCATAGAGTTTACTTTTACATGAGCTTAAAACTACCGGAAATCCAGAATGAAACCACTCACGCAGCTCACGCTTCACGACTTCCTCGTTTATCGATTGTTTTAGGATTATTCCAATACTTTGAATGATTTCTACAATCGAGTGGTTTAGCGATTGTTTGTATTCACAATCGCTCAACTTTACTCGTGCTTTACTTTTACTTAGTGATGTGCCGATTCGATTATATTCATAATCGATCAATCGATTATGCCATCTGATGCGTAATCGATTAATCGATTAATAATCGATTATTAATCGATTATGATAAAACCATACGAGGCCTGTAATATTCAGCACCTAACCCTCTGTTTCATGATTTCGGGATTAAAATTATCATTTCCTATTCGAACAAAATATTTTAGAATCACCAGTAACAAGACAAACAACAAAGATAAGTTTGTACTTGCTTTTTATTTTACTAATAAATACTTACACACAAGAATATGGATAAATACTTTCATAAATGAGATCTCTAGATTATCAAATATACAATCAATAACAATTAGGTCTATTACTATTGAGTATTAATATTAGTTATGGCCTAACTAGATAAAATATTAAGTCTTAACAATTCTCACAACCATTCAATAAGGTCGGTATATTAATTTTAAACTACACTGAGCTATTTACTTACTTTTACTTTACGAAGTAAAACTTTTAGAACATATTAAATATAAAAAATAATAGTCACTTTTGAAATGACATTAGCCTTGGGTCATTCATTAGCATCAAATTTAAATATAAACATAACATAAATTACTAAAACACAGTGCTAATAGAATCTTCAAACAGCTAAGAAAACTAAGAAACATTTCAGTCATTTTTAAATGGAGTCAGTCACTCGCTGAGTATTTTAGACATACAAAATAATTACTATTGTGTATCAATATTAGCTATGGCCTAACTAGAAAAAATATTAAGTCTTAACAATTCTCACAACCATACAATAAGGTGGATATATTAATTTTAAACTACACTGAGCTATTCTTTCTTACTGAAGTGAAACTTTTAGAACATAACTAAATAGAAAAAATAATATTCACTTTTGAAATCAGCATCAAATTTAAATATAAATATAACATAAAATATTAAAACACAGTGCTAATAGAATCTTCAAACAGCTAAGAAAACTAAGGAACATCACAGTCATTTTTAAATGGAGTCAGTCACTCGCTCAGTATTTTAGAAATACAAAATACTTTGTACTTGCTTTTTTTTACTAATAAATACTTTAACATGAGTATATAACACTTTCATAGAAGACTAATGAGATCTTTAAAATACTTTGCTATACTATGCTATATATATTTTTAGAATATCAAAATGGCAATGGCCTAACTAGATAAAATAATAAGTCTTATAGTTTGAATTTTATAGCTTGATCAATGACAGATGTCTTTGGGTGGATTTATTGTAGAAATGCTTATCTTTTTTATAGCGTTAAGTAAGGGACGAAGCTATATACAGCGCATATAGCTCTGTCCCTTACTCTACGCCATGAACAAGATAAGCAATCCTACAATAAATCCACCCAAAGACATCTGTTATCGATCAAGCTATAAAATTCAAACTATAACGATTCCCACAACCATACAATAAGAATAAGGTAGATATTTACTTCCTTACTGAAGTAACACTGTTAAAATATATTAAATATCGTTAGAAATATAGTTAGAAAGGGGGTAAATAGGACTAAAGCTCACGGTGATTAAGTGCCGGTGCCGGTGCGCCGAGCCGGCGGGCGTATGGAAAATCCGGAAAACCTCTATTCGGTAGATATATTTTGAGAAACACCTTTTCTCAAAATCCGGTTAATAGAGCTTAAAAAAAACTCGATTATTTTTAATAATCGATTACATAATCGATTATGATTTTCGTAATCGATCATGGTCGATTATTTTGATAATCGATTATTTATAATCGATTAGGAACATCACTACTTTTACTTACTCTAGTTTGATTTTGATTGAAGTTAGTGATGTGCCGATTCGATTATATTCATAATCGATCAATCGATTATGCCATCTGATGCGTAATCGATTAATCGATTAATAATCGATTATTAATCGATTATGATAAAACCATACGAGGCCTGTAATATTCAGCACCTAACCCTCTGTTTCATGATTTCGGGATTAAAATTATCATTTCCTATTCGAACAAAATATTTTAGAATCACCAGTAACAAGACAAACAACAAAGATAAGTTTGTACTTGCTTTTTATTTTACTAATAAATACTTACACACAAGAATATGGATAAATACTTTCATAAATGAGATCTCTAGATTATCAAATATACAATCAATAACAATTAGGTCTATTACTATTGAGTATTAATATTAGTTATGGCCTAACTAGATAAAATATTAAGTCTTAACAATTCTCACAACCATTCAATAAGGTCGGTATATTAATTTCAGACGACCGACAACAAACAATATTAGTTATCATAACAAACTGATGATGACAGTTTTTTTTTGAGATTGCGTTCATAGATCAATCGTAGTCATAGATTAGGCGTTTTGTTTCATTGTACCATTCATACTCCCGCCGGCTCGGCGCACCGGCCGGCACCGGTTTGGTGAGTTAGAAAGGGGGTAAATAGGACTAAAGCTCACGGTGATTAAGTGCCGGTGCCGGTGCGCCGAGCCGGCGGGCGTATGGAAAATCCGGAAAACCTCTATTCGGTAGATATATTTTGAGAAACACCTTTTCTCAAAATCCGGTTAATAGAGCTTAAAAAAAACTCGATTATTTTTAATAATCGATTACATAATCGATTATGATTTTCGTAATCGATCATGGTCGATTATTTTGATAATCGATTATTTATAATCGATTAGGAACATCACTACTTTTACTTACTCTAGTTTGATTTTGATTGAAGTTAGTGATGTGCCGATTCGATTATATTCATAATCGATCAATCGATTATGCCATCTGATGCGTAATCGATTAATCGATTAATAATCGATTATTAATCGATTATGATAAAACCATACGAGGCCTGTAATATTCAGCACCTAACCCTCTGTTTCATGATTTCGGGATTAAAATTATCATTTCCTATTCGAACAAAATATTTTAGAATCACCAGTAACAAGACAAACAACAAAGATAAGTTTGTACTTGCTTTTTATTTTACTAATAAATACTTACACACAAGAATATGGATAAATACTTTCATAAATGAGATCTCTAGATTATCAAATATACAATCAATAACAATTAGGTCTATTACTATTGAGTATTAATATTAGTTATGGCCTAACTAGATAAAATATTAAGTCTTAACAATTCTCACAACCATTCAATAAGGTCGGTATATTAATTTCAGACGACCGACAACAAACAATATTAGTTATCATAACAAACTGATGATGACAGTTTTTTTTTGAGATTGCGTTCATAGATCAATCGTAGTCATAGATTAGGCGTTTTGTTTCATTGTACCATTCATACTCCCGCCGGCTCGGCGCACCGGCCGGCACCGGTTTGGTGAGTTAGAAAGGGGGTAAATAGGACTAAAGCTCACGGTGATTAAGTGCCGGTGCCGGTGCGCCGAGCCGGCGGGCGTATGGAAAATCCGGAAAACCTCTATTCGGTAGATATATTTTGAGAAACACCTTTTCTCAAAATCCGGTTAATAGAGCTTAAAAAAAACTCGATTATTTTTAATAATCGATTACATAATCGATTATGATTTTCGTAATCGATCATGGTCGATTATTTTGATAATCGATTAATCGATTATTTATAATCGATTAGGAACATCACTAATTGAAGTTCTTCTATCTTCTATTTACCTTTTTTTCCTATTTATCATTAGCTTATTTCGAAACTAATCGAAACCAAGGTTCTTGAAAACTAAATAGTCAGTACTATCATTGTTCCCTGAGCTCGTCTAAAAGTGTACTCTGATCTGTGTGTGTTGCCAAAATGTTACCTGGTATAGGTGTCTTCGGTACTGGCTCTATTGCCAAAGTTTTAGTGCCTTTCCTGAGAGACAAGGGTTTTCCTGTTGAAGCGATATGGGGTGTTACACTACAGGAAGCTGAGTCGGTGGCTAAAGAACTCAAAATTCCATTCTTCACCAACAAAATTGATGATGTTCTGCTAAAGAAGAATGTCAGTCTTGTATTCATTGTTTGTGCCCCAAACTTGCATGCTCAGATCTCCGTGAAAGCTCTTGGCATTGGCAAACATGTCGTTTGTGACAAGCCGGCAGGGCTGTGCCAGGCTGAGGCCCTAAAAATGGTACGGGCTGCTCAATACTACCCTACTCTCATCTCCATAATCAATCACTCTCTAAGATTTCTACCGGCTGTCAGCCATATGAAAAAGTCAATCCAGGATGGATACTTGGGTAATCCAGATGAACTAACGCTAATAGATGTGAGAGTACAAATGGGGTCTCTGTTGGGTGACACATATAACTGGTCATGCGATGACACTATGGGAGGAGGAACATTGACTCTAGTGGGCAGTCATGTTATTGATCTTGTGTCATTTCTGACTGGACAGAAAGTTTCCAAAGTACATGGTGTGCTGAAAACATTTGTTGAAGAAACACCCAAAGTCAATGGCATAAGGAAAATAACTGCCCCAGATTTCTGTACATTCCAATTGCAAATGGAGAAAGGTTTGCTTGTGACAGCAACTCTGAACAACCACCTACCTGGACCATGTTTTCATCAGGAGGTGTATGTCTGCAGCAAGAAGGGATACCTGGTTGTGAGAGGAGGAGACCTACATGGAAGGGTACAGAAACCACATCCAAGCAAGACCTCTTTAGAAGATGAGAGTAAACGGGCCCATGATAAGGAAGAAGTAATTTTCGTTGACATAGAAGATCTCAGTTGTTCCTCTAGCTCCACAATTGTACCTAAACCTTATGTGAAGGGTTTGTGCAAGATGATCAGTGCTCTGAAGGAAGCATTTCTGCCTGTCAAGGAGCAGATGGACTGGATAAAGGAGCCTGTTCAAGCTGCGGCCACTTTTGAAGATGGCCAGAGGGTGCAAGCAACTATGGAAGCATTGCGCCAATCAAATGAAGATGGTTGTTGGACCACAGTTCAAGTACTAACTGAGCCTCCAGACCCAAACCCTGCTTTTTCAGCTGCTGTTAGGCGCACCACCATATCTTTGCAATAGGAGTTTAATGTACAAAATGTATTATTGCCATTAATAAGTACCTTACATAGTTTTAAGGAAAGTGTGATTATGTTTTGTTACAAAGTGTATGTACACTTACGTATTAGTATAATATTATAGTATCTGTGGTATTAGTTTATCAGTATTGTGCAAAATATGCTTTTTTGCTAAAGCCTTTTATTTTTCTCGCAGGGAAATAACACTGAAGAGTTTTGTTATATGAATACATCAGATCATGTAGGTAGCTTAGTTGCCTTAATTTATTTTGTCCTATTAATATGTACCTAGACTAGACTAAACACATTTCTAATAAAATAAAGTATGTACAGCCTGAACATAACCTATCTTTTACCACAAGGATTTTAGGTTAGGATGTAGCAGTGTAAAATTCTGAAAAATCTGGATTTGAAGGCAATAAAACAGAGATTTACAACAATATTATAATAACGCAGATAACATTTGTTCCAACATCCAACTTATTACACAATATTTTCAAGTTCAAACACTACCTACTCTAAAAGTATGACTAAATTATAATAGAACCGCACGGAAATAAAGCTAAAGTACTAAAATTAGTTTTCAATCTTCGCCAGAATGTCAGATTCTCGGAATAAGTGGTATTCCTTATCGTCCTGGTCAAGGTTCACTTTGGTGCCTCCATACTCTGGGAGCAGGACTTGGTCGCCGACCTGCACCAGCAGTGGAATGTAGTCGCCATTTTCTTTCCTGGCGCCGGGGCCGACAGCAATCACCTCTCCGTGCAGGACCTTGCCTTGCGCCTTCTCAGGAATGACGATTCCGCCTGCGGTCTTTGTAACAGCTTCGGCCCGCTTGATGAGGACGCGGTCAAGGAGGGGAACAAGCTTCTTCAGGATGTTGGCCATTTTTTGCACTTCAGCTCTTGCTTTCACAGCAGATAAACGAGGAAATTCGAGTATTCGACTATTTGAATAATCTAGAGATCAATCTAGAATTCTAGAATATTCCGACCGAGCCGGCGAAACGAAATTGGAATGGAATGATAAAAAAAATATAGTATAAAGTCCATGTGTTTTTGGTGTTGCTATGTTACAAATTGTCGTTAGCGCCCCTAGTGTCGGGATAGCGCCCTCTAGCGTCAAAAAGCAGAATTATAGCATTTTTGATTCCATGGATGTCAGCGACATCCAGTGCCGAGTAGCAGAACCAATAGGAAAGGCCCATTTCTTAGTAGTGTATATATATATCTAGATGGCGTTTTAATCAAGTAGTTAGCCGAAACATCGCGAGATGGCGCTGTTATTTCCAAAAAAAAAAAAAGGGCAAAACTTTACCAACTTTATTGTGAAATGACGTGACGGGTGTAAGTCATCGATATATACAAAGGATAGGCCATCCCGTGGTGTAAGTACATAATAATATCAACCTCATCCGTTGGGAGATGCTAGCATGGATCAAAACAGACCATTATCACTATGAAACACCCTACCCAAAAAGTTACCGTTTTCGAGTTAGAGGACTTACTTTATGTTTATTAAGAAAACAGTCGCTTTTGAACATATTTAATATACCAATTACCCCTTTCCTAGGTGGTTTAGTCCAGTGTTTTTGCTAGTATTAGGTAGAAAATGAGTTAAGTATTTACTTATTTAAAAACAAAACCAGAACCAACTAAGTACAACAAAAAAACGCACGATACAGGCTGATGAAGAAAAATAACATAAGTATCACATGTTTACTGTGGTTTGACTTTATAGCAGTGTCACCAAAAAAAATAATACTAGTAGGCATATGTAACTGTTTGTGCAAACAATACCAAAAATATCTTCAGTTCTCTGGCTATTCAAAAAGGTATGTAAGTCAAATAAAATGTTTATTATTAGTTGAGAAATTAGGCAACGAAGATGGTCGGGCAGTGGATTCTCAAGCGGTACACAAAACAAAAGGTCTTAAAATGTTGTAAGTACAAAACATTTTTATTTTCTTTCTTACTAACGCGATAGGGATAAAATATGTCGTTCTCTTAGACACAGATTAATAAAGAGTTAGGTCTTAGATTATACTTACAAACGTTCTATTACGGAGTTCCCATGGCCACCGACTCCATCGTCAGAACCTGGACATCATCCCAGATCAAAATTATGGTCAAGACGAATCATAATGAACTGAGCCCATACTCGATAGGATCGCATCCTTCCTTCCATCATCAGACACTGGACCTTCCTCCAGGACCATTGTTGCCATACCTTATTTCTGGTTTTCTTCACCTTATTCAATGGCTAGAATTACTGGAGGTATTTTTAGTAATTATTTTTTTCAAAAACCTATAAAGTGGGTAGGGTGTTTCATAGTGATAATAGTTCGTTTTGATCCATGCTAGCATCTCCCAACGTATGTATGTCAACCAGTAACCCTGTATAAATACCTAGTAACCTTAAATTCATAAGTACCTCTAAATTAATATTTTGCCTATTTACTGTTATACAGGATGTCATATTTAAAAATTAAAAAACAAAAGTTACTAATTTGCATAGAAATTATATTCGACCTTTCTGTATCAAGAACTCAACAACTTGTTCTTACTTACTTTCTGTTACACCCTATAGCACCAAACTGACCGTGTTAAGCAAATAAAGATTCATATTTTTTTTCTTCTACAAATCAGGCAATTTAGAATCTCCGCGGCCAAAAAATCTCCACGTTCGTTCGTTCGTTCTCCGTACTCAGATAGTTGTCTGTCAGATCGCCGGATGCGCACCTGTGTACCCCGTGAGAACAGGCTGAGGTATGCTATACCGGGTATACACACCGTGTGTGTACTAAGAATGTGTGCACTACCACACTGTTGTTGTGTTGACGCTTTGAAGCTTTGAACCTGCGTCCGCGGCGGCTATTATCGCAACTTTTTATCAGATCTATAGGGTAGCCATGAGACTTTTCATTTGGCATGGCATTGGAGATGTTGTTTGTTTGGTATAATATGATATATATATATATATATGGGCAAAGTGCTCCTGTTTCAACAACCCCCTGACTCCTGTCCTGACTGTTTCAACAACCCCCTGACTCCTGTCCTGACTGTTTCAACAACCCCCTGACTCCTGTCTTGACTGTTTCAACAACCCCCTGACTCCTGTCCTGACTGTTTCAACAACCCCCTGACTCCTGTCTTGACTGTTTCAACAACCCCCTGACTCCTGTCCTGACTGTTTCAACAACCCCCTGACTCCGCCTGACTCGCGTAAAGACTCTCCAATACTCTCCATACATTATCTGACGGATGACACCAAGACGTCTGTTAATTAGGCAAGGGAATGAAAACTTAATTTCCCCTAATTTTAATGTCAAATATTTTTACTTTTCGGCCAGGATAGCAATCCAAAGGGGATTTACTTTTGCCTAAAGAGATAAAGTTTGAAATAATGTGATTTAGGATGGTTCAACTTCATACGTACATTGAATGGCAAACCCGTGGTGGCTTTGGAAAATGAATGTAGTACCTACATTCATTTTTCAAAGCCACCACGGGTTTGCCCACCGATAATGCAAATAAATGCTTTTTCTTTCTTCCATCTATAAGAGTGCATCCTTTTACACATGTATGTAATTTAACCATCAACTTTAGACTTGGAGCTAGGAAATCTGGCTTTATGATATACTTTTCAGACCTGACTCAGCATATTTAGCTGAACGAGGCTTTCGTATTCGCAACCGCCGATATGGGCACTCTACATGCACGTGAAATGTTTGCGAATTCGCCCGCACAGTGGGCCGTTTGAACCTGATCACTTCTTTAGACATTTTAGGGTATAATCTTATAAAAAATCCATTCATAAATGCCCTTTACCTTTTAGTTTAGGACGTTCTCATAACGCTTATTAGGGGAATTGTTCTGTATTGGATCTTGTGAGGGGGTGTACTGGTATTGTGTTTGATTGACCAATAGGATAGGTATTGGTGAATATGTCTCTACTCCTTCCGTTTGGGCTTCCATTTGGTTTCATGCTCAAAGATTTCGATAGAACAGGGTATAGAGTCGCTTTTCAGGCTGGTTTCACAGCTGTACGGACGGCCCTTACGTGTCTCGCAGACAGCTGTGAAACCATTCTATATTAACCATTCTGTATTCGCAGGTCACAAAGTATGGAGTTGTCAAAGTTATCAAAAAATAGTGCTGATTCCTAAGGTTCGTTCTCTCTCGTTCGAAGTACTGGGCATTTATGTAGATGAACCTTACTAAAGCGTTTCTCAGTTTGAGAAAATGGAAGTAAATATTTGGACCTATGGGAAGGCAGCCTCGCTCGCACTATGGCCGGCCGATTCGAATCCGATCCGAACCCGTGAAAATACGGAAGAAGATTCACGGATGATGACGGAGATAAATCGGACGACGACTCGACGGAAGCCGGATCTATATTACCGTGTTGCCCAATGATATTAGTGCGTAAACGTACTTGACTTGCATGACAGGCATCCTGTTTGGCATAAAGTACATATCTTTTGGCCGAGTCTTTTGGCGTGCGGTGACAGGTAGAAACTAACGCTTTTTGACAGATTCATAGCATTATGTGTTGCGTAGAACTGGCGCCCCCTGAAAACGTCACTCACATGCCAAAAGATCGTTGGACACTCAGGTTGGACAGGTATATAGGTATAAGGGTATATGGTATCGTTCTGTTATATAGGCTTGAATTCTTAGCTGTCATGCTCCAAATGGTAGCCGAGTAGTATTATTGACTACTCCGGAACTTTTTTTCACGGATTCGGACCAGATGTAATACTTAGTGCGAATCTCATAGTTTCACGAGGAAGTGTGCGCGCTGCGCCATCTATGTAGTTTTATCTAAACTGTTTCGGATCGCTCTGCTCTGCAGTGCTCGGGCGGGCCTTGCACTTTTGCCGTTCTGTGACGGTCGTTGGCTGTTGGCTGATATGGAAGGCAATCAAGACCTCAGATTAACGAAACACACAGTTACTGCTCGCATCTCGCATGTCTTGAATAAGAATGCGCGCAGCGAGAAGCGGAAACTAATTTGATAGGTAGCCATTTTGTCGTTCTATGGTATTACCAGTACCAATAAAAATAATGGCAATGCCAAAGAACTACTTGCACGCCACCGTCACGCCACCCTTTAGGTGCATTCTAATCTAAGACACCTATAGTTCTCTAATAACGTGGTGACTCCGTACACTTTGCTTCAAGTGCCAAATCTGGATTTTATAAAGGCCCTGTCACAAAACGATATAAAAATAAACACACATTCAGGAGTGTGTTCGCAATCTTTGGATGAAATAAATAAATGTATCAACCAACACACATCTAATTGATTTCATCAGACGATTCCGACTATTCTGTTTAGGAATCAGTTATGGTTATAGCATCTCGAGAAAGCAAGTAAAGTAGGTGTATGTGGGTATAAAAATGTCATCTGATGATTACCGAAAAAAAGGATTGCAGGCTCTAGGTATCTTCCAAATTAGGGAATTATCGCTCTCTGACACGCTCTCGATTAAAATCTCAATGTCAGGTTACATCGTAAACATGACAACTTGTATTGTAAACTGATTTTCTTTTGGAAAATGCCATTTATCTCATGCCATTTAATTGCCACAAAAATAATTTTAAGCAAATCCTATTAGTTTCGTTGGTTTCGTTGCGCGTCGTTTGAGTGGAGATGTCAGATGTGAGTAAAGAGTGCCACTCTTTCTTTACTCATATCTGACAGCTTCGTAAACCGAGTTTTGTTTCATAGAACACAGCCATCCCTCTATTTACTTGCCTTTATCTGTGATCGAGACCATTTGTGTTTGCATAACTTTGTCTGGCCATGGTCTGGCCCGTCTGGCCACATTTGTGCCGGCACGGTAGCGTTGTAAGGAGTTGTCTATCTACAAGTAAATACCGGACTCGTTGATTTAGAAGCGGTTGAAATATTCTTGTGATAAGATACAGTTGTATTTGTATTTTGGCAGAAGTTCGTGCATACGTAGCCACACAAACGTTCGGTTATAAAAACATCGACATGTCCGAGCCAATTGTGGAAGTTACCGAGGGCAAGTTGAAGGGAATCGTTGTGGAAACAGTGAACAATAAGCCGTATTATGCCTTCAAAGGAGTTCCCTACGCAAAACCACCGATCGGCGACTTGAGGTTTGCAGTAAGTACTATCACAGATAGGTACTATAATATGTACAATCTATACTTACTAAGATTTTACTGGATACAACTCGTGCCTCAATTTGTCATTGTATACACACACGCTCGTCGTCACGCTTGTTACATCACTACTTCGCGTTGCAGGCTCCTGTGCCTCCGGAAACTTGGAATGGAGTTCGAGATGCCACACAGGACAGCAAGTTCTGCATTCAATTTGACAAAGATACATCCAGCTTGGTGGGAGAAGAAGACTGCCTTTACCTGAATGTGTACACTCCCAAATTGCCCGGGACAGGTCTCGGGCCTCTGCCAGTCATGGCCTTCATGCACGGGGGAGGCTTCGTCTTCGGCTGTGGCACAGACGACAAGTCCCACGGACCTGACTTCCTAGTCGAAAAAGATGTGATTCTAGTAGCTCCTAATTTCCGTCTTGGGGTCCTCGGATTCCTCTCTCTGGATCGCAAGGAGGCCGCTGGAAATATGGGACTTAAGGATCAAGTTCAAGCCTTGAAGTGGATCAAACAAAACATTGCAAAGTTCAATGGAGACGCAAATAACGTTACAATATTTGGCGTAAGTGCTGGCGCGTCATCTGTTGAGTATCTTCTGCTGTCGCCGATGGCGAAAGGGTTATTCCATAGATGCATAGCCCAAGCGGGTTCCACGCTAAACCCCTGGGCAAGAAATGATTCTGTGAAACAGCTGGCATGGAGACTACCGCTGGTGCAGAACAAGTCCATAACCGACGAAGAAGAGCTTTACAAGCACCTGATGAATTTGCCAGTCAATGATCTGCTTCAAGCGTCATTTAAAATCATTTTTGGCGAAAAACATAGAGGTGGTATTTGGTTTGGTTTCGTACCAACTGTGGAAAAGGCGAGTGATTGGGAACCATTTTTGGGGGAACAACCTTATGCTTTGCTGAAAAGGGGTGAGTTTACGAAAGTTCCATACATTTCTGGGTACTGTAAAGATGAAGGATTGTTAATGACGGTATTCCGCCCAGAAGACGTTGAGAAGTTGGCAAAAGAGAAAAATTTCATGGATTACCTTCCTTTTAAAGTCGACGAAAGCCAGCAGAAAGATATAGAGAACAAAATAAAATCTATTTATACAAGGAAGGAAGGTGATAGACCTGATGATTTCGCTATTCAATTCTTCACCGACATTGATTTTCTTGGAGGCATTAACATTTCAATAAGTGCCATAGCAGAAAATAACTCTCCTGTTTATTTTTATGAGTTCGACTACGATGGAGGCCTAAATTACCTGAAGAACAAGAAAACTATCACACGTCCTGGCACTTGTCACGGGGATGATGGCGGATACATCTTCAGTGTCGAATCTTTACAGAATAAGAATGTGACTGCCACTGATAGATTAGTTCGAGAAAGGTTCACAACGATGTGGACTAACTTCGCCAAGTTTGGGTAAGCAAACACATCCAACCAGCACAATTCCTAATTTCTATAATGCACAGACTATAATATAGGGATCTATAATGCATACAAATAATTACACAGAACAACAAATACTTCATAATAGTGCACAAAAGCGGGCGCGTTATTTCTAGCAGCAAACCAAGAGTAGGTACTATTATGATGATAGATACTATTGTGGTTCGTTGATGAACTGGATTAGAGTAATGTTATTTTGGAGATCTCCACACCATTCAGGCCAAGATATCGATCGACCGAGTAGTACCGAGATATCTGACTGATCAAACCGGTTTTAATTGATTTCCTCGTGTCCTAACAGTGTGACTTAAATATTATACGTAATAAATAATCTAATAACCTGTGCATTTCTGTTACAAAAAGTTTATTGTATGTCTACAGAGACCCAACACCAACGACTGATGACGTCATCCCGACCAAATGGGAGCCAATAGTCCCAAGGAATGGATTGACATATCTTCACGTCGATGACAAACTGATGATGAAGAGCAACCTGGTCCCACAGAGACTCAAGCTTCTTGAGGAGATCTATGCACAGTATCAGCAAGACTAAATGAGGATATTTTCTAAAATGATCTCATTTCCAATGTGTATTGTCGGAACTGTATAGTATAGAGACTAATGAATAAACGTCATAAGCATACTATTTTCTTTCTTTCAATTTACTCTATGCTGTAAAGCGTAAAAGCGGACCGTGAGTAAACCTTCATTACTCCACAGCTGCGGTGGCGAGGGGCTAGCCTGGTAACACATTTTAGTATTAGTGGACACAATTGTGCCTCTGCCACCTCTTTTGGGAAAAGTCGTGTCACTACGCTATGTATGTGTAACTACCGGATGTCCCAAAAGTGACCCGTCACAGCGACACCGAAGGTAGGCCGGCCCTGGATGCATGCATGCCTATCACCCCAAGCAAGCCAGTGAAAGTCGTATGAAATTCGAGATACCGTCGTCGGTATAAAGGTGTGTGTAAGTACTAGGTTTATGTTCTCTAAGCTCGATCGTCGGATCGGAAGGCTTCGCCGCGGCATTGTTCGTCCGATGGTCGCTCGGAATGCGCTAATACCATTACGATACGCGCTGTGTCACGTAGAGCGGTGCGAGTGGGCGACGCGACCTACCAAAACGTGTAGACACGGCGCGCGGACTCACCCCGATAACTAGAGAACGGCTAAAGCGGAACTACAGACGCCACTATGAAAACGTCACTTCAGTTGTCAGTTTATTTCAGGTCAATGAAACTCTTTGCTGTTCAGTTGGTGTAGATGGTGGCGCCTCGCTCCATTCTCTAGATAACGTGGTGACTGGTGGCACTGTAGTTACAATAGCAGTGTCATTAGCTAGACGTCTGGAACGTGAGTTGACGCTAAACTGGAGTAAACTTTATCAACTCCATTTAGATTTTGTATGGAGTTATCAAATTGTAATCAAGCTAACTAACTATGAAAGGAAACAACCTCGGCGAATTACAACAAAACTGCAACACGACAACAAAACTATGCATAACGAACAACCAGCAAATTAAATACAGTGATTTGCAATCTTGTCTATTAATACCTCCCTCCACTCTTAGTTAGTCTTAGGAGGCCTGAAAGCACGCATCTTAGCTCACCATGTATGTTGTAAAGCACCATCGATGACAATGATGAGAGCATTGTTGGGAGTTACGAATATCACTTGTGACCAAACTGGCTTTACAAGTACTTAAGTATCCTAGGGTTACCTGTCCCACCTTCGAACTCAATCATCAGATCAGCTCGATGGCACCATATTTTTGTATTGCCATCTGAACGACATACAAAACACATGCCAGGAACTATAAGTGGGTGAAATTTCCGTTCCTAGATTTGTTGCACGATGTGATTTAGTTACAGTGGACCAAATTAAACGGGTACTTCCGTGTTTCAGATGACGCTATAGGTCCTGGCTACTATCATCGCTACCTCAGTGGCAGTGGTCGTAAAGTTTTATCAGAGGCCCTTAATAGGCAGCTTGACAATTTCTGACAGTCAGGCCAGCCTGTCGGGGCGAGTGGCGGTGTGGCAGCGTGGTGGAGTATGTCTCAATCTTACTCGTATCCGAGTAAAGGCCCATGGGGGTATATTACTAAATTAGGAAACTGTAGGTCTATGTTTTATAAAGAGTTTATGTATTGTATACAAATATGTAAGACTGTTTGTTTCTGAATAAATAAATTAAATTAAATATATGGGCTACACATTATTATTTTAATCGAGTTGTTAAATTGAGTTGCCGTGTCTATTGCTATTGTGAGGCTGTGGAAGGCCGGTCACAGACTGGCCGTCGGCGCCAGGCTGGCGCGGCGTGAAATACTCAGGTGCATCCAAACCTGCCCACGGAAAGCATGCACAGCGTGATTTGTTCCCGGCGGCGGCGGCGCGGCGTGGCGTGCTCGAAGCGGAGAAGGTCGGCTTGTCGTTGACATAACGAAGAGCCTATGTAGAGTACGCGCAAGATAAGTCCGCGGCGGCGGTACCAAGTCGAATCTTCCTCAATCCAACGTTTTCATTTCATAGGTTTTGATTTTTATTGCCAAGCTAGTTGAAATTCGCGGGCCATTTTTATAATTACCTACAGTTAATAGCACAATACACTTTACTTTATATTGAAATAAAAATGTATTACGTACGTCCCATAGTGATTGGTGTGATTTGTTACATTGATCTGATTTTGACGAATAAGGTCAGCCACAATCTGTGTCATGGAAACTTTGTTCGCCATGAATGGCCATGAATGTGCCCATAATGTTTCTTTTCCTTCGTTAACCAGATAGGTTAATTAATAATGCTTTTCTATTGCAAGGTAGAGTTTTTAACCCTTAGAAAATTATTTATCCTGCAGACGTACCACTCTTGAAACCGCAGTAGTAATGAAATGACCTTCCTATTTATTTTACTAAACTTTCCTGCCCGCCATCCTTAATACGACTCCACCCTTGCTAAACTAAAAGTGAGTTTTTAGTCTGACTGATCCGAAGGCTTCACCACAAACCGGAATCACCCTGTAGATACAGAAAGCATCGCCAGGAACCTTTCACGGCGCGCAGCGTGAGCCGTGATTTGATTCCCACCGCGTCGCCGCCGCCGCCGCCGCCGCCGCGCCGCCCCGTGCACTGCGCAGGCGCAGGAATCGCGACGAATTGTTTGTTTGCTTTTGGTCATCCTAAACTGACCCTATTACTAAGACTCCGCTGTCCGCTGTCCGTCCGTCCGTCTGTCTGTCTGTCTGTCCGTCTGTCACCTGGTGTACCAGGCACACCAGGCTGTATCTCATGAACCGTGATAGTTAGACCAGTTGAAATTTTTACAGATGATGTATTTCTGTTGCGCTAAAACACCAAGTACTAAAAAACAGAATAAAATAAATATTTCAGGCGGCTCCCACACAACAGACATGATTTTTTTTGCCGTTTTTATTAGATAATGATACCTACGGACGGTACCCTTCGTACGCGAGTCCGACTCGCACTTTGCCGGTTTTTATTACCGCTGTTTTTCGGTCTAGTCTAGTAGCCTAGCCACATCTCCCACTAGAGCCTAGAGCCTAGCTAGCTAGACTGATCTGTCGCTCTAGTGGGCGCAAATCTACATCTCTGCCACGCCTCTATGGGGACTGGCGTGAATCATGCGTTATCAAAGGGATGATCACATCCCTTTGATAACGATCACTATTTTAGGTACGATAAATAAAGAGTAAATGCACTCGGTGCACTAACAGCTCTATTGAAAGTACTCTTAAAGGACACCGCAATTTGACCAAACGTTGCATTTGATACGTTGAGAGTCTCAACTCTACTTCATCTAACATTGTAAATATTGTAATGTATTGTGCTCAATTGTGCCCAAATTTGCTGACAATAGACCAGCTAGTCTGGCATCTGGTAATACCGAATGTCAATACAACTGGAGCAATTTGTCTATTCATTCACAATTGAGCTCTACGTTTATAAATTAGGGTTCAGTTTTGCACAAAGTGTTTGAATTCGCAGGAAAACGTACGTGGTGTACTATGACTCCATGGGATAGGGTATGATTTGCATTGTTAACAGGGGATGCGAAGAAAAAAATGACATAATGCTAACTATGGGTGTATTGCCACTTGTGATACCTATATCGTCATAGCGAGGGTTGATAGCTTCTTGCACTTTTAGAAGTATGTCGACAGTTGTCGCAAACTCAATTGTAATTGTTGACATGTAAGTACATTTGCCACTCTGTCTTCATTGAGTTACTACATTACTATTAGAGCGTTATGAGTTATTTATTACATTACGAGTAGGTGCGATAACTAACACGGCCTAGCTTTCAAATCGCATATGAATCGCATACATTTTATCACAAATAAAATGTTGTTTTTTAACCTCGCAAAAGGAGGAGTTTACAATTCGTCGGGACTTTTTTTATGTATGTAGGTAGGTACCCCGATTGCGCCTGGACGGATGGACCTATTTGGAAAATTAATTCCAATTGGTCCTATTGGCACCAGGTCAGGGTCTGATGATGGGATCCTGGGGAAATCGAGGGAACTCTTCAAATATTATAGACAGACCTATTGATTTTACTTTATTTTTCACTTCCCAGTACATTTTGGCCTGAGTGAGTCAGCGGATTTGTATGGATAAGTGAAAAATAAAGTTGCTCTGATCAAATCGGTTTCATAATTAAAGTTGCTCAGAATGATGTCCCTAACAAAGTAGTTTCTCATTTTGCATTAATTCATTTACACGTTGTATTTAAACTGTGTAAATATGCGACACCTGTGTAATTATGCCAACAAATAATGTTATGAGGAAAATTTACTTAAAGTGCCACTTAATTGAGATATTGATTTGTGCTGTGATACTTTCGTATTATATATGATAGATAATAGTTAATTGAATTCGTATCTCACCAGTCACCAGCGATCCCACGTAACGTAACAAATAAGGCGATAAGTTAAGCTAAACTCAATAATACTGCAGAAAATAATCAACTCTATGAATGCCCATTTTTTGTTTTGTTTGCCACCTTAGTAATAAAATAGATAACGAATTCGTTAAAAATTAAGGGTCATTTAATTTTGTGAAAACGAATTCGCATTTATTGTATCTCTTGGGTATTTGTAACTCTAACGTCAAATCAACTGTCAATTTTTTTTCGAATAACTACGCTTCGAAAAAGTATTAAAATTAAAATGTCAGTGACTCTTATGTTCACTGACATAAGATTTATTTCATCTGAACTGGAAAACATCTCAACCTGTCATGTCAACTAATCGCGGTCCCGGCGGGCGCGGCGGCGGCGCAGCGATAAATGCGTGTTTTGTTCCTCGACTCGTGTGCTCCGTCTCAGCGACACACACACTGCGAGTAAAAAACCAGACAGCAACACTTACACGTGCTGATATAAAAACTGAAATTACGTCATACATTTATGTATTATTGGACGCGGCACTAGCTTGAACGTTATTGATAGACACGCCTCTCAGAGCCCATGTGACGTTTTGGCAGTGTTGCCAACTAGGCTCAAACGATATGTGCTAAAGTTCTGTGTAAATGTGATTGTTATGTAACAAATATTTACTTCTTTTAAAATTTAAGTGCAACAAGAAACTTACCAAACCTTTCTGTATGCTTATTCTTTATAACGGAACGGTTAAGTTTATGGTTTTTTTACTCTACTTATGTAATTATACTACATAAGTTGCTTCAAACAATACAATTTTGCAATCATTGCACTTACAGTACGTAGAATAAGCTTTTGTCGTACCATTTTCAACGAGATTCATCTGGTACTGGCACACTATACGCTAAGCAATGACATAGTATGCTAAACAAATGAAGATAAATCTGCCAGATTCAGCTTACAAAATGCTACGTTGGCAACCTTGCGATCCGTGTGCACAGACCAGTTGCCCCTGGCAATCGTTTTAAAGGCCCGTACGCGTAAGATTCTGAATCAGTCCGCAACAACGCGCGTGTTACAATAATAGTACCGTCTCTAAACTCAACAATGTCTGCCACCGGTGCTCAGACCGACATCAAGGCGTCCGCGCTGGAGCTCATCGGGAACACTCCGATAGTCGCCCTCGACCGCCTGTACCAGGGCCCGGGGCGGGTGCTCGCCAAGTGCGAGTTCATGAACCCCGGCGCCTCCATCAAGTGCCGGTCGTCGCTGCAGATGATCGAGAAGGCGCTGGCCTCGGGCGAGCTGAAGCCGGGCGCGGCCGTCGTGGAGGTGACCTCCGGCAACCAGGGCTGCGGGCTCGCCGTGGTGTGCGCCGTGCTCGGACACCCGCTCACACTCACCATGTCCGCTGGCAACAGCGCCCAGCGAGCCATACACATGGAAGCCCTCGGCGCCACCTGCGTCAGAGTACCCCAGGTCGAAGGCTCCTACGGCAAGGTGACGCTCGCCGACGTCAAGGCCGTTGAGGCTGAAGGCCTCAAGCTCGTTGAAGAAACCGGAGCGTTCTATGTCAACCAGTTCAACAATGACGGCAACGCTGATTCCCATTACGCGACGACCGGTCCCGAGATCTGGAAGCAGACCGGAGGGCGGGTCGACGCGTTCGTCGCGACCGTGGGCACCGCCGGCACCTTCACCGGCACCTCGAGATACCTGAAGGAGAAGAACCCCGAACTGCTGGCGTACGTGGTGGAACCGACAGGCTCGGAGCCTATCAAGGGCGAGCCAATCACCAAGCCGCTGCATCTGCTGCAGGGGTCGGGATACGGTTGCGTTCCGAACCTGTTTAAGTTCGACTACATGGACGGCACGGTGGACGTGAGTGACGAGGAGGCTGTTGAGTACAAGAAGCTGATTGGAGAGAAGGAGGGTCTGTTCGTGGGGTACACGAGTGGCGCGAATGTGGCGGCGGCCGTGAAGCTGCTGCAGTCCGGGAAGTTGCCGAAGGACGCGTGGGTTGTCACGACACTCAACGACTCGGGGCTCAAATACACGCCGGTGCCCGAGGGTGTATAAAAACCTTATCTCTTGTGTTTTCTCTTGTGTTAGATTGTCGAGAAAGTTAGTAGGTTAAAATGCGTTGAATTGCGATGATTGCGTTGATTGCAATTTAGAGAGAGAGAGAGAGAGAGACAGAGAGGGAGGGAGAGAGATAGAGAGAGATTTATTAATGTATATTGTTAGATTGTTATTTTCTTTTAAGTCTAGTTTATATTATATTAAGCCTCAATGAGCGAATATGGATCAAACTTAATCGTATTCGGCATTAGGGGCACATGTATTATTTATTATTAGATATTAATTATCCAAGAAATGTAAATATCAGTCTCAAATTAAAATTATTTGAAAATTGGCCGTGCCACATTTTCTTTATATATTATTTCGGTATTTTCATTTTCTTAGCCCGGGTCTCTCAAGAGACGGATAAACAGTTAGATAATTTTTTTTGACACTTTTTGTCCGTGTAAAATGTCAAAAGCCCCAGATATACAGACAGATAAACGCTATCTGAGAAATGAGAAAACGGCACCTACTCAAAAAACATGGCCGGGATATTAACTGTATTTTATTTGATATTTCTTTAGAGGTCTGAAAGAAAGATGTAACGGCATGCAAATAGGTTAATTAAGTATTATTTTCTTAAAAGTCTACTTTATCTATCAAATGTAAATAAAAGTCTCAAGGCTTAAAAATTGTTTCAAGTCTGCCTGCGATTTTTGAGGTGAAACGAACTAATTAAAATGGTGTGTTTGAAAATGGAATCTGTGACATCTGTGTGGCCACCGCGCAAGAGCTTGCGGATTTGAGGTTGTCAGTTTAGTGCCTTAGTTTCTGTGGCCTTAGTTCCTTTAGTTTAGTGGTTTTGGCACCTCCCAAATAGTCCTCATTATTTCGAATTTAATTATATCCTCAAGCAACAACCAAACAACAACACTGACCTACAATAATTCAGTTCCAAAAGCATAGAAAAATCGTTAAACTATTAAATCGCACAAACCTACGTGGTTTTTTGTGGTTCTTGCAAATGAACATGTATTATATTATGGTTTATAATTAAATTAAAAAAAATAAATAAAAAAAATACTCTGAAGTGTCAGTGGTCAGGTCAGTGTGTGAGTGAAATCAAAGTCAGTCAACTGACTGATCCTAAAGTATGGAATATAATATACAAATCACGCTAAACGTGGACACGATCGTACCGCTGCCACTCCGTATGGGAACGGGCGTGCCGATATTTTTAAAGCCGACTTCCACAAACCCTATTTGGTTAGAAACCAATGGCAAGTGCTTTTGAGTTTTATAGAAACTGTAACCCTATCCCCCCCCCCCCCCCACTTGGGGAATTAGTTTTGTCTAAGTGCTACTCCACGCTACTAAATGGCTCTAGGTCCACCGGTTTAGGCTATGCGTTGCCTGCCTGTCAGCCACGCATTGTATTTGTACCTAGTATTGAGGTTCAGTTCTGGTGGCCATATGTATGTGGTCTTCATCAGCAGTTTCGCATTACAATATTATGCTTACCGTGAGTAAATGCACGAGTTATTACTAAAAACACAACAATCACTATAATATTTAAAGAGTTCCCTCGATATCTCCAGGATCCCATCATCAGATCCTGACCTGGTGGTCCATGGAATTGTAAACCTGCTCCTTTGGGAAGTCGGTTAAAAATGGTAAAAGATCAAAAGTAGTATTATTGTGGATTTTGCATTTGCCTCATAATAGTCATTATACAAAGTGTAAATGAATTAACGCAAAATGAGAAACTGCTTTGTCAGGGACATCATTCCGAGCAACTTTCATTATGAAACCGATTTGACCAGAGCAACTTTATTTTTCACTGGGTCAGCTGATTTGCGAGGAGAAGTGAAAAAAAAAGTTGCTCTGATCAAATCGGTTTCATGGTTATAGTTGCTCAGAATGATGTCCCTAACAAAGTAGTTTCTCATTTTGCGTTAATTCATTTACACCTTGTTATTTATCTTTTTATTTTTTGCAATATTACAATAATAATTAAATGATAGATAACAATCTTATTCCATTGCGTAAGCTTTAGATAGCGTAAGGAAAGACTTTGTATTGTGATATCGACAAAGTAATTATGATTTAATAACCGGCCAAATGCGAGTCGGAGTCGCGCACGAAGGGTTCCGTACCATTATCTATAAAAAAGTAATATTGTATGGGAGCCCCCCCTTAGATATTAATTTAATTTTCATTTAATTATTTATTTTTCAATTAAATAATATACACTCGGTATATTGTAAATATTTTAAGCGTCTTTCTGCTACCATTATCAATATCGAGAAAAAATGAGCAAAAATATCACGTTTGTGGCATGGGAGCTCCCCTTAATATGGAAATTCTTTTTTTTATTTGTTGTTATAGCGGCAACAGAAATACATCATTTTTTGAAAATTTCAACTGTCTAGCTACCACGGTTCAAGAGATAAAGCCTGGTGACAGACGGAAGGACGGACAGCGAAGTCCCAGTAATAGCGTCCCGTTTGGCACCCTTCGGGTACGGAACCCTGCAATAGGATGATAAAATTAAATTATACTTACGTATTAAAATAATGCGAACCGTTTGGATTCAATACTGAAAGCAGTTGTATGAAAAACCGGCCAAGTGCGAGTCGGACTCGCGCACAAAGGGTTCCGTACCATTATCTATAAAAACGGCAAAAAATCTGTTGTATGGGAGCCCCCTTAAATATTTATTTTATTCTGTTTTTATTTAAAATACATCATAAATAAAATACATCATCGGAAATACATCATCTATGAAAATTTCAACTGTCTAACTATGACGGTTCACGAGATACAGCCTGGTGACAAACGGACAGACAGACAGACAGACGGACGGACAGCGGAGCCTTAGTCATAGGGTCCCGTTTTTTACCCTTTGGGTACGGCACCCTAATAGCTGGCCAAAAGTGCCTCTGCCACCCCGTATATGAAAAGGTGTAATGTTATTTTGAAAGTAAAAAATTGCAATGCCTTTAAAAAATCAAATCATCTTTAAAAAGTCTATTCCCTAAAGTTGCAGTTGCAGCTGTCAGGCAATTAGATAAATACAACCGTTCGTTAGGGTGGGCGTATCAAAGCGTTTTATGACCGAATTCCGTTTGGCATTTTCGTTCAGTCTTGCCAATTCTCGCATTTGTCGGCAGTTTTTATTGTTTTTAGGGTCCAATCAGTAATCAAAGGGTGCCAAACAAAACTGCTAAACGGGATCCGCTGTCTATTCCCGTCTGACGTCTGACGTCACAGGGGACTGTATCTCATGACATGAGTCTTGATGCGAAAGATAGTTGACATTTTCACATTTTTTTATTTTTTTATGGCCTGGTTGCAAAGACCTTTGAGCCACGTCTTCATTAAATATTTTTAGTTTGTAGAAAGTTATTATTATTTAGTCCACTCATTAGTGTTATATTTTTTGCACTGTGTTTTTATGTATATTATATGAATGTGTATTGCCGCTACAACTAAGTAATGTTGTAGCGGCACGCGGCACGTAAGTAATGAAGCCCTTCTTATATTGGAAATGGTTATAGGATTTTTGCGTATTTTCTTATACGCTGGTGCCCTTTGTGTGTGAGAACGACTCGAACTTGACCAACTTTTAGTTTTTTAACTCCTCCATCCACGCCCGCCGCTCTAGGCAAGGACTAGGCATAAAAACTTACGAAATTGGCATGTGAGGCCGAAATTGGCAAATCAGACGCCGGTTTCTCGGAAATGACCAAACGTTGGCATCTCAAAAGGTGTGCTCTAAACAATAGTGCAAGTAATGATTTATTTCGTCTGGCTGCTCCAAAAATAAAAATAAAAATACAGGATGTTGTTATTTTTTCCATCAACGCTAATATTTGGCGAGACTTGCTAACTGCTAATGTTCGCACGTCAATATCAATGATGACGAAATACTTCAGTATGTTTGTTCAGATCGTCTCCTTAGTTTATTTGTTTATCCTATGTTTGTGGTCGTGCCTCGAGCCTCTCGCTGGAGATCATCTAGT
Organism: Argyresthia albistria; assembly: GCA_963457715.1. NCBI lineage: Eukaryota > Metazoa > Arthropoda > Insecta > Lepidoptera > Argyresthiidae > Argyresthia > Argyresthia albistria. The sequence continues at coordinate 4,207,352 of OY735265.1, forward strand.
CTCTAAATATCTACGAATTGAGTAAATATTTGATCCATTAACGTGATCCCTCTTTTATGATTCACTTTATAAGGAAATGCCTTGACTCAGAGATATCTTGCGAAAATCTTTGCCTATGCCTAGTGACAAGATAATTAAAAAAAAAAACTTCCATGCCTGTCTGCACGATAACGTCACGTGCAATTATTCGATAAAATCAAACGACAATTTGATAACTACATATCTACTTGTATCTTAGTTGTGCTGCTAAGCATGATATTGGAGCGTTATCAATTTATCAACTACAGATACAATATCACGTGTGTGTGGCCGAAGATGATAGGGTCGACGGTCAGACTCTGTGGTGAAGATGACTGAAAACTCATACAGATAACTATTGAAAGAACAAGGACCCCCTGACGAGCGCTTCGTTGTCTGTCCGTCTGTGCGAGTCCCACTCGCACTTGGCTGGATTTTATATTCCAACGAAGTATATGTAACCCCGCAGAGGAGTCTAGTCAGTAAAGAAAAGTCTACACAAAAAAAAAACACTTTTATGATCAAGAACCGTAACCTCTGTGTGGTAAGTTTCACCTAATTGTAAAACTTATGTCACTGATTACCCCGAGCTGTTCCGACCAGCCATGAGACGTGAGATAACACACATCCAGGGAATGGATTTAATCTGAGTCAATATTGTCCCTTGTGGGAACCCTTCGGTGTGCACAGGTGGCCCTTCGAAGTACCTGTCCGACGGAAACATTTGACTGATTTTATTATTAAGTTATCTTGTTAGGTTTTTTACAAAGTAAGTATGTAGGTCCTCCAAAAAATTTAAATTTTCCTTTAAACCATATGTATGATAAAATAACATTGTGTGACGACTTTTTTTCTTTAGGGAGCGGCAGAGACACATGCGGATGCGAAATTACGAGCTGCTGACTTAGGATCACAATGATACAAGGAAGCTGTGTCGGGGGCCCTAATAGCCTCACTCACTCACGGGCCCGATGCTGCTCTGAGAAACGCGTTTAAATTGGAACGCCACCGCTTCTAAGGCCGAGACTCCACCAAAGCGGTGATGTGGAATATATGTCCCGGCCTAAAACGCCCGAAATGGCGTCATTTGGTATTTCGGTAACACATCGCAAATGTATTGCCAGTATTCGCAAGGCATTTTTGAGGCATTCTCGCGGCCTTGCAAATTGCTGATGGGACGCTTATTTTAGTAGCATTGCCCCCTGGCGTGGTGAAGTATATTCCTATTTCTTTATTAATCTGTGGTATAGCTCAATCGTACTCGTTTCCGAGTTAATTCTCCTTATTTTATTTTATTCAACTTAGCCCGGGTCTCTCATGTCATGAGACGGAAAACAGTCAACTTTGTCTGACACTTCATGTACGTGTGAAATATCAAAAGCCCAGATAAACAGACAGATAAACGCTACCTATCTGGGGAATGAGAGACTGGCCCTTAGGATATAATTTTAGTTTGCACGGGCAACACGTTTTTCAATCAGCATAGTGTATAACAAGGTCGCTTGTACCTATTTATTTGTATTACCATATAAATGCAAATACCTGTAAAGAACAATCCAAACAATCACGTGGAACGCTGTTTGCAAAGCAGAAACCACATTCCGACGACAAAACTACAACGTGAATAAAAGCAATAGCAAGTAAGTAAGTAGATATCAGAAAGTTAATATGTAAGTAAGCCTAAACTTAGCCAAAGGATACACAACACAAAGCGGGGTAAAGGTACATGAACATGATCGACAAAATAAAGTACTACACAGTTAAAATATAATACGCATGCAAGCAAGTGAGAGCTGAGAATTGCAATTGTGTGCCTGTATTGGGCGGGTCAATTCAATTCAATTCAATCGTTTATTTACGTTTTTAATTCGTACACGTATAGATGTTATATATAATACCTAAGTACTTAAAATTAGTCCAGTGTATTTAAGTCCAATGGACTAGTATAGTTGACTCTATTATACTAGTATTAGGTCGGGTAAAAAGTTTCTTCGTAATTTGTACGAAGACCATCAGATCTTGGTTTGCTGGAAGAGATCTCTTTTTAGAGATAAGCTCGCCTTTGTACACTGTTTTTATTTACTTTTTGTTATTGCAATTAATTGTGTGCAATAAAGAAATTATGAATTATGAAGACCGTAACGGCTCGAACAAAAAGCTGCATCTTTGACTTAACTTCCGGATTGAAAACTTTGTGCTACTGTTACTGACCCTGTATTAGGTTCATTTAAACATCATAAAAAAAATCACGGCCAACTTTTCATGTCTTCCTTTTTTTTCTACAACTTTAAAATAATGTACTGAATTTGTCCATTCGATGCACTCATTTTGACATAAAGAAAAACAAATGAAAAATTGTCGGAAACAACATTTTATTATATTTATTCCTTTTTTTAAATAGTAACCTTTTTAATGACATCAAAACCAGCCAGATACATTCAATACATCCAAAGATATTTAGTTACAAATATACACTACAAAATACGAAAATACTTTTTACCCGACCTATCTATAGGTTGACAACTGTAGAGGACTCTAAACTGACGAAACTTACACTGAGTTCTTGGCTCAATAGATCCAGCTTTATTTTAGTATATAGTTTCCAATATTTCATTACAAGTTCCGTTGGTAAGGCGTGTCTATCTGAGAAAATTGTCATTTTCCTGCGCAAAGGCAGCAGGTGGGGCGCCTTGCGCGGATTTTCTACATAATGAGCGCACCTGCCTATTTTATTACAGCCTCTACGTACCGATTTTATAATAGTTTTTGCATCGTAACGTAATGCAACGCAAGGACTTCCTGTGCTATTACTGGTAGTACTCTGGGTGATTGAGACTAAGAAAAATAAAAATCATTTTTTTAATTGGCTCTTTCGATTACGCAACGTCAATTACGAATACGCTCGCGGGTAATAGATTTGAAACTTGTAAGTTGTATAATTCATGAGGTGTCCATGTAATTTGTGGCGTGAAAGATTGTCGGCGTATTTTACATACGTGTTTATTGAAATGCCGAGACGCTACCTATTTTATCTTGACAGTTTGAGGGCTGGGGCCGGGCTGTGGGTTCGCTGATTGGACGACGATGGCAGCTGGACACTGGCACTCTCAGCTCTATTACTCCGGCACGTTTCCTATTAGAATCGTGTTAGAGAGAGCATTCCGTAATTACTGCAGCCTCGTGAAGGCAGGTGTGCGGCCAGCGCGAGCGCCCACATACCACATAGAATATAATATGTATTTACTTATGTAGCGCCTACACGGAAATGGTATTGACGTTTGAGCCTCGTCTTAATTTACTGGCTGGCAGGTGGCCGGTGGATAAACCTGATCCCTGGCCAGTAATATCATATCACTGAAAATCTTGAATCCTTTTAAGTTACTAAACACTAGTATCGCAGACGTAAAAGCGTCATGCACTAGCTGCTTCGTTTAGTCGACTCCGAAATGTATTTGTCAGATCATTTGGGAAAAAGCTGATAAGACCTATCTTCTCTGTCAATGTAAGTACTCTTAGTTGTATGAGTAAAATAAATTGTCGTACTGTATCTCAAAACAATAACTAATACTTTACGTAGGTATCTATCGAAAATTACATCATGCGAAGACGGACTTATTTTGTGACTTTGTTTATCACGAAAATTGCGTAAGTCTGCAGTGATAATAAAAATCATTAAACCCCTGAAACTTTTTTTTAAATATTACCTTAAAATATTGTACGGTTACGTATGTGACATCTTACCATAAATCTTGTCCATACCTAGAGGGAGATCGTTAGTAGACATTTGTCAAACGTTTCATCTCGAGAGAAACCAGAAATACCTACCTATATAATGTTCATTTACACTCATAATGGCAATCTATTTGTACCACAGGAACCCAGACACGACACTCCTGAGACTTCACCTACATCATTGTTCAGTTTTAAAATCAAGTACAGAATTTCAGAGCAAAACCACGACAGTCCAGCCCCCCTAGTCAACATGCAAAAAGCAAATAACGTTCGCACGAAACGCTAAGAATATGTGTGCGTTTTGACATTTAGTCAAGCTACCTTGCGTCATATTATCTCTTCTGTGCTTGCGTCTCAAAATGTCAAATCGCATACATTTTCCTAGCATTTCGTGCGAACGTTATTTGCGTTTTGCATGTTGACTAGACCCACAGAAGCCGATGCCTGAAGGCCTAATACCAACTCTTAAAGCAGACCTAAACAGTACTGCCCTGATTTTCGTTTACGTTTTAGTACGAAAAAGCAGGGCAATACTGTTTACGTCCTGCTTGTTGGTATAGGGCCTTCTGGAGAACATAAGGCATTGTTAATACTTAGAAAGAAAGAAGAAGAAAGAAAGAAACATTTATTATAAGGACAGTGAACACACTACAATTACAACAACAACAACAACAATTACTTACAGCAAAGAAACAAAACACAGAAAGTACAAATGACAATTTTCAATAAACACAAATGACAATTTTCATCAACTCGTGAAATGACAGGCCACTGTCATTTATAAATGGCATCTGACTCAGCAGTATGCTGAAGGCTGGGCCTTCAACGCTGATTTTCAGTCAGCGCCAAGTGTTGTCTCGCGAACATCACAGTGTAATTTCTACCATTAATTGCCAAAAAAATGCTCCAATCGCCAGGTAATGGATAGGATTCGTGGTGCGTGCGCTCAGGCGTGCGTCATTGTCACGACCACGAGGTCATGTGCTATCTAATCAGTTTTTATCATGGATATACTTAAAATCAGCACACCCCCGGCTCTACTTTAAAGATATCTAGCCATATTATAGTACCTACACCTACATCCTTCCCCTTACATAATCACCCTGAAGGCATCGCAGGTTCATCGGCACCAAACTATTTTCTAACCCGCGCCACCTGTTGCGGTACACTTTTTAATCTTGTTATTCATTTGCCTCACCATATACAGCACGCCTGGGATTACGCTGTTACAGTGCCATAGAGCCACAAAAGGGTTTGTAACGAAGCTATCTTATAATTGTGTCACAAAAGTAGGGAGGTATAGGATGTACAGTACAACTATAAGTAAATCCAATCCTATTGGTAGGTTAGACTTTTGGGGACAGAGAGTGATAGATATCATGTGATACTGTAATTTTCAAATGACTTTGCGAATTCACTGTTGCTATGCTTCTATCTAGCTTGATGTATGTTGCTATTGCTATACATATGATTTTTCTAACCTTGGCGAAGATAACCTCAGTTGAACAACGACGATATATCACAAAGTAGGTACGTTACTATAGATAAATATATATAGAGAAATATGTATGTACATGCGCACACGATGACTTTACAGTTTTTTTATAGATTTGCGCAATCAATTTGAACCAATAGAAGCTTACCAATTTAGGCAAGGCATGACCTAATGGTTTGTCAACGGAAGTTTTAGAAGAATCACTATCATGATAATATATTATTAGGGTACCTTCTAGATACTTTGAAGTAGTAAGTCCACAAAAACAAATATATATACACAATACTTAATTTCCTTAGACTAGACTGATAATATTTGTGTCTCACCTTTCCTCCAAAACTTTACATACTTAACACACACATACAAACAACACTCAAACACTACATTTACACTCCACATTAGTTCTATTACACTACACTACACTCTCACTGCTCCTTTTTAATGTTGAACTTTTATTTTTTATTTTTATTGTGTATCGATAATTTTCTTGTAGTTTTGTTATTATATATAGTAGTAATATCGTTCTAAATTACCTGTGTACCCTCTGGGAAGTAACTGTCTCCCATGATACAGGATTTTCCTACTTTGGGAGGCAGGGACCTTAAATCTGTAAAATGTTATTATTTTGAACAATAAATTATTCTTATTCTTACCTATATCTTTCTAATTCTACACTGAAAAAATAAATTACTAACCGAGGACCTTTTTGGCCCGGTTAAAAGCATATCGGCATATTTTAACTAAGACTTATTTACAATACTCCAAGTTAACTTGGCATAGAATAGACAGGTGAATATTGTTAAAGATTCTTGATTATTATCAAACAGAAAATTAATCATTTTCAAGTAACATATTTGGTACATCCAACCACTTTCGAACTTGATCCATAACTACTGAGTGGTTTTGTCAACTGCTAATAAGCATTTTGTTGGTTCTAAATTAGTATTTAAATCGATTATTTTTTACAAACATATTTGTTTAATGACAGTCAAGTAGAACTCATTTAATTCTAATCGGAGTGTTTATTGATTTCAAACGAGTAATTACTGGGTTCTTTTTAATAAACCAGGTGGATTATTATTAGGTAACATGTACTAATTTAATTCTAAATAATTGCTCGTGTGTTTTTAAATAAGTAAATTGCATCGGTTGATTCTTGCAAACTACCTTGGTTATTGCTACCCAAGCTGTGTCATCTAAATCTAACAGAGTCGAAAAATAATCGAGATACTTATTCAGTTTTAACCGAGCGACTCGATCCGATTCACTCTGTTCTGTACTCTGTGCGCTGTGGTCTTTTCACTCGTTCATTCTGCCCCCGGTTGCTTGTAAAGTTGGTCGCGTCGCGCGCGCGCGCGCCTAGTGATATTGGTGATCGTGATTCAGATTATTCTGTGCAAATCATGGACGAAGAAGTGAGAAATCTGCTAACGGCCTGGAAGCTGCAAGATTATATTGAAGTATTCAGAGGTCAGTAAAGTTCATGTGATTCTTTAATTGGTTTCGATCTATGGCGTCCATTACCTAGCACGCGGAGTAAGCCATCATCCATTTCTCTAAACTAAACCATCATGCAGTCATGCATGGATGACTGACGAAAACAACATTAGATGCAGGTTTTCGTCACATAAATATCAAACGGAATACAATCCCTCAGTCATGGAAAAACTGGTGGTAGAACACTGCAAAAGCGGAAGGGTAATAGACGCCATTTGACATCGTGTAAAAAACCCCGTGAAAATGCATTTGCATGTGGGGTTTTCACGATAAGAATAGGCTCGGACCGGGTGCACTCGGACGAACTCATACGAGCTAGCTCGTTTAAAGTCGTTTATGAGTTCACTTGGATTGCGGTTTTCACACAGTTTTCTGGTTCTAAAAAGCGCACCGTATCCCGTTCTGTCCATTTTTTTATGATCTCCGCTTTATTTTTCTTCGACGACGCCATTTTGTTTCTCAAAGTCATCCGAGTGCACTCGGTCCGAGCGTACTCTTATCGTCAAAACCCCACTTTATCTACCTACTACGCTAAGCCTGCGGGGTGGGGGTTACGGCTAAAGTACATAGGTACTGAAACTGGCAGCTGGGGATCGAACCACGGCCTCCCGGACAGGAGGCAGTGGCCGGGCCCTAGCCACTAGACTATACATATAGAGCCTATGCCGTGCCTGATTCTCCTGCGGCGCTTTCAGCCGACTCCTCCATCCCAGGGACAGGCTGTAAGCCATGGCTGACAGCCACAGCTTCCAGCAGTGTGGTGTTTTGTTTTTCCTTGCAGCTTTTTTCTTTTCATTACAGAAAATGAGATAACAACTCTATCTCTCCTCCTATTGAGGAGACAGACTAAAAGGACTTAATCCCAAAACTGGGGCCAAGAACAATATTTTAGAGGAACTTGGAGGCGCAGAAAGCAAACCTAGACTGCAAATAATTCAATTGTAAGTTTGTTCTGTCCCGTCACGAGTTCAGTGTCTGTTCAAAAGGGACTAATATCAATTTTTGGAAAAACTGCAAATAGGTACCTACTTGTAGTTTTGTCTGTGTTTATTTTTTCCTAATTCAAATAGCTTAAACCTAAATAATATTCCTACTACTACTAATATTTAACAGCAGTTTTCAAATTAGGTATTGTTATGATTTTTATTTTATTTTTTTTCAATCTAAAATTGTCTCCTTCGTTCAGGCACTGAATAATTAGTATTGAAATAGTTTATTTTTAATCAGTTTGTTTTTTTTGCTTGAGTGCATCTCCCTATGTAACTAACTAACAATTATCCTAATAATTATAATTATTATATTGACGACCCGAATGACTGAGTCGAGTGAGTAGTGACCCTGCCTATGAAGCCAAGGGTCCTGGGTTCCGGTTCCAGAATAACAATGAAAATCTGAATAAATGACTAATTTATGAAATTGTTTACAGTTGGAAAAAGATTTTGAAGAGCTGTATGCTGGAAATTACACAGATATTTTTGAGAGCTTTCCTGCTCTAAAAGAAAAAGTTTTTAAACTGGCCAAGAAGCGACAAAGTAACAACAAGGACACATTCTTACATGAACTCATCAGTTTGCAAGACTGTAAGTAATCTCTAAATTTATATACATATATATGTTACGGGTAAAGTCCGGAGGTCGGGTAAACCTAGGTTTACCCGGGTAGACCTAGGATTTAAAGTCCGAAATTTCAATCAACTTCACTGTGTCTTTGGGCTTTACCCGGGTAAACCTAGGTTTACCCGGGCTTTACCCGTAACATATATATTACTACTAAGTACCTACTATACTACTATTATTATTAAAACTACTAAGTATGTTATTGAATACTATGTGATGATCTTTCATACATTCGGAAATTGTTTTTTATTTAGATGTATACTACTACTCGTAAACTGAAATAACCTTTCTTGTTGTTCCAGCATCCGAGGAAACCGCCAACATTGCCTGCATGTTGTTGATACCTACACTTATGTCTGTAACAAGCGTGCGTCTAAAGAACAGCCAAAAAAACGTTTGGCGGCCCTCAAAATCCGAAGTCGGAGAAGGAACCTCAGATTCGGGTTCGGCACCCCAAAATACATATACTTAGAATGAAATAAATTAGTACTAACTACCCCAAAACTTCCCCACTAGGGGCCTTTTATACTATAGTTATAGTTGACTGTATTAATTTTTTGACATTCAAAAATATATTTTTATATTACACTTACATAAGTTTGTATTTTCCTTTACTCCCTGTAAGATTTCCTAACTACCTGTAAATACAAACAACTTAATAAGGGACACATCTTTGGATATTTTTTATTACGATTTCGTTTCGCTCTCTAAATATAGTCGAAATTATTTCGATTCCACAGACGATTCCCTTAGTAAAAGTCGTTTATATTGATGAGTAGAACTCGTGGTTTCTTTTTTGATACGATGTCTTTTACAGCCAAAGTTTAGCTACTCGGTAACTACAGCAGCTTTACAGCAATGTTACTCAAGTATTCTAAACCAATTCAATCGTTAGTATGGTTAATTAACTTCGTATTTTAATAAAATCTATTTATGTACCTTTAATTGTATTTTTTAATATGTTACATTATAAGATAGTGAAATCTTATAATGTTGCACTTAAAAATATAATAATATATAGGCAAATTAATAGTTTTTATTCATAATACTAAGTCAATTGACCTTATCTTACGAGTGAATTGGTTCCTAATACTGAGTAACATTGCTGTAACTACCTAATAAACTGGCTGTACTTACTGAGTAAATTGGTGAGGTTAACCAAGTTGCATTGCTGTAACTACACAATAAACTGGCTGCAGTTACCGAGTAAATTCGTTAAGTTAACCAAGTAGCATTGCTGTGACTACACAATAAACTGGCTGCAGTTACCGAGTAAAATCATTTAGTTAACCAAGTAGCATTGCTGTGACTACACAATAAACTGGCTGCAGTTACCGAGTAATTTCGTTAAGTTAACCAAGTAGCATTGCTGTGACTATACAATAAACTGGCTGCAGTTACCGAGTAAATTTGTTAAGTTAACCAAGTAGCATTGCTGTGACTACACAATAAACTGGCTGTAGTTACCAAGTAAATTGGTAATATTAACCAAGTAGCATTGCTGTGACTACACAATGAAATGGCCGTAGTTACCGAGTAAATTGGTTAATTTAACCAAATTGAATTGCTGTAACTACCTAGTAAACTGGCTGTACTTACCGAGTGCCTTGGTTAAGTTAACCAAGTTGCATTGCTGTAACTACCGAGTAGGCCGGTTATACTTACCGAATAAATTGTTTAAGTAGACCGAGTAACTTGCTTCAAGCTACAAAGTGAAATTGGTTAAATGCAGTCTACTTTACTCTGTTATTACTAATGTAGCCTACTAAGTTATTATTAAAGAAAGATTTTTAACCCATTTTCACGGTTAATATTTAATAAATAGTGACTGCAAAGTTGACTTATTCGTTTTTAACTTCAAACTTTGCAGGTGCTATATTGACAAACATGCTGGGTTATTTTTAGCAGTATTTTATTTATTTTCAACCCTTACGTTTTCTCAGTGTATGGGCTGGTCAAAGTCCTGCGGTTAATAGTCCTGATTTGAGCTTTGTAAGGTAGAGGCTTCGTACGCAGATAGAGCGACCAATTCTCACACTATACGATAGTTAACTTTAGTTTTTAGGTCAAGTGTTAGACTGAAATAATTGCTAAAGTTTTCTAAATGCCGTTTTCTTATTCCTCAGATAGCGTTTATTTGTCTGTTTATCTGGGGCATTTGACATTTCACACGTACAAAGAGTCTCAAAAAAAGTAATATGACTGTTTATTCGTCTCTTGAGAGACGCGGGCTTAGAAAAGTTGTCCATAATAGATAGGATCTAAGTACTTTACGGTGCTGTTTCAAGTGGTCACGCTATGTCCTATGTACCATTATAATGTATTTATTTATCGCCACCGCAGTGTTTTTCCAGGACATCCTAGTTAAGTAATTACGTCACACAGACACAAACATTGCTTCTGGTCCGACACTGGGATTCCTGTGCCTGTGCAGTGGGAACCAGAAACATTGGAAAATCGCTATAGCAATCGCATCAGCGACATCCCACCACCCAGCCCCCACCAGCACGGAGCGTACATAGCAAGCGCTGTCACCTGCGCCTGCGCAGGAGTCGTACACGCACCTGTTGCGCAATGGGAAACTATACAGGAATTATGGTTGACCATTAGGTACAGGAACCAATCTTATTACGGAGGACGACCGCCAGGGGATTTCATCTCGTGTTTTTTGGGTTTTGTATCTAAAATGAAATGAACCCGGACAACGAAGTGATCGTTGTCCGTCTGACTGTTCGTCTGTCTGTCCATCTGTATGTCTGTCTGTCAAGACCTATTGAAATTAATATCCATTACTAGAGACTGTAGTCCCTTTAAAAGTTTTAACTTGTGAACAAGAATAACTTTTAGCTAGGCGCAATTGAAATATACGGTCGTTTATTTCGCAATGTTGTAAGTATTTACTTTCAAGGGATGGGGATTCCATAAAGCTTAGTATTATAAGACTTTATAGAGCCTTTCGCACTGGGGAGGAGCGACGACCGACACGGGGCGACAGCCCGACGCGACGACGCAGCTCCTAATGCCATTTAAAGAAGGTTTCAAAAAATCGCAAGTAACTCGAATGCAGCTCTAAATATTGAGGAGTTGAAGTCGCGTAGTCGTCGCGTAGCTTTTTATTGAATAATAAAAAGCAGTCTAGTCTAGTTTGACCAAATAAAAACTTCTGATAGAACTTACTATCAACTGATAAACGAGGTTGATGACGGTTCAAACCAGATTTTACCAGACAGGTAAATCCAAACAGCGGCGGCAATAATAAAATGTAATTGAATTAAGTTTCATAGCTTTTACTAGATTTTAGGGTTCCGTACTCGAAGGGTGCCAAAGCTATTACTAAGCCTCCGCTCTGTCTGTCTGTCCGTCAGCGGGCTGAATAGCACGAACCGTAATAGCTGGAAAGCTGATTTTTTTACAGAATGTGTATCATATCTGTTGCCACATCAAGAAATATGTACACGGAAAAAGGGTGCTTAGAATTAAATAGTGTTAGGTCGATTTTAATATAAAAGCGCCTGTAATTTTTTGCATAGCATACAACACGTGATGAAGATTGAAGATTGTCGTATAATAACTGTCAGGCACTTGTTTCTTGTACTGTACGGTGGCTGAGGGCTGAGGGTCTTTCACTGGAGAGCAGTGAGGCATAGTTCATGACAGTTACCTAGTACGTCAAAGTCCACACAGAGTCACATCCTATCTAAGCGTTGCTTAAAAATTGTTATCCATATTCATACAACACCTTCATCGTGGCAATACAACAGGATGTTGATAGGATGGGATTATCGCGACGTTCTGATTATGAAATAGGGCCAAAGATTTTTTGTAGCATAATTGAGCATAGGTCAAATCCTCGCGTACCTTAAATCTCAAAAAATATCCTCGGAAGGCTACTCGAGTCTCTTAAGTTCTAAACTCTGGGTTTTTCCACTCGAGTTGATTCTGTAAAAAATCACCCAAAGAATTTGACAATCGGAATTGGCAATCAGAAACCATATTTGGAGTTTGTCGCCATTTTGGAACTGTCTGCCATTCAAGGATAGTCGCTTAGGCGTTTGGTATTTTTTACGAGTTTTAACTTATATGATATCTTGACCAAGGCAAGGCGTAAAAAGGCAAGTTGAATTAGTAACTTAACACGGAAGCAAATCTGTTATTAAAGCCACCCGTATATAAAAATTACAGACAGTATTCTGATGAATGACTAGGTAGATACATTACGTACATCGGCACCAAGATATAAGTCCTCCCTCTAGTCTTGATTGTTAGCCTATCCATAGTAGCCTATTGTCAGAGGAGTTATGATGATGTTATTGAATTGGAAAAAAATACCTGGGTACGATGTCATGTCACTTTGGCGAACCAAAACAATCACGAAAGCACCACATCTCTTTCCATTATCTCCGACAATAAATAAAGGCGCTTCGGTCAGCGTGAGCAAATTAATAAAACGAATACCATTGCCATGGCGACGACGACGACGACGGGTGTACACCTGCGTTTGCGCATCTCAACAATCTCACAGCAAACTACACCAACTGACAAACTAAATAAGGACGATAATAGAATGGTAAAACCACTTGTCAATACCAATCTCTGCTAACAAACAATTTATTCAAAGCAGCGGCAAAGATCCGGCAGCGGCCAGTGAAGATTACATAAAACAATTTTGATTTACATGAAAGTTGTCCGTTGGGTTCTAGTTTTTATGGAATTTGGTATGCGGACTTGTCAGATTGCAAATGTTGATAGATACCTTTGCTTTAGCGATAGACGCGGCAGGTGCTCCTGTGGTCCACGTGAAAAAAGTGGCTGGCCAAAATTATCATGAACATCAACTCATTTTTAGGGTTCCGTACCCGAAGGGTGCCAAACGGGACCCTATTACAGAGACTTCGCTGTCTGTCTGTCCGTCCGTCCGTCCGTCCGTCCGTCTGTCTGTCACCAGGCTGTATCTCATGAACCGTGGTAGCTAGACAGTTGAAATTTTCACAGATGATGTATTTCTGTTGCCGCTATAACAACAAATCAAAAGAAATTTAATATTAAGGGGGGCTCCCATACAACAAACGTGATTTTTTTGCTCATTTTTGCTCGATATTGATAATGGTAGCAGGTAGACGCTTAAAATGTTCACGATATATTGAGTATATTAATTACTTAAAAAATAAATAATTAAATTTAAATTAAATTAATATTTAGGGGGCGGCTCCCATACAAAATGTTTTTTTTGCGGTTTTTCATAGATAATGGTACGGAACCCTTCGTGCGCGAGTCCGACTCGCACTTGGCCGGTTATTAGTGTTTACATTGAAGTTCCTAATCGAATAAATAATTCGTTGGAATATGATCCTTCTGTTACACCCTGTAGGTACTTCAATAATCTTTTGAGTTCCCGGCATGTTGACTAGATGGCGTTACTGGTCTCATAATGCTTACCCAAAGTAATTTATCGCATTTCACTGGTACTGGAGGAGTTTTTATCTATACGAATGTTTTCCAAAGTATTTAAATGAAGCCTAAAATGCGAGATGCGTTTCAAAATAGTGTATTTGCAAGTCATTTTTCTGAAAAATATCAAAACACCTACATCGCGATTACAAAGTTTATTTCTGACTTCGTATAAATACCAATAGTCGTCTTCTTCAATGGGAGTTCCAACCAGTCCAACTGTCGGGGTTACACACAGAGTTTTCATAACTCCATCACCCTGTGGAAAGTCCCCGGAGATAGGGCGGAAAGCGTCGCAGCGTGATGCTGATGGCCAGCCGGGTTCCGTAGGGAGGGTTGACCTGCGCGGGACCCGTTTGTGCGTTGCTCAGAGCAAAGCTAATGTTGAGAGGTGATCTAACCAAATGGGGCTTACTCGGTCATGGAACTCTTCTTTTTGAGGATTTTGCCTTTTGCAGTCTAAGATTTATTTCGGATTAAACGCTCTGGTTTATAACAAACAACTCGTATCTCCGCCTTTCAGAACTGAAAAACTGCGCATGTAAACTGTTATGTAAAAGTGGGGTGTTTTAGGGCTGGAGTTCATGCACTAATACAGGATGTAATTAAGTGTAAAAAAAAATTGGGGACAATATCATCGTTCTGAACAACTTTCACTAGATATGGGGACATTTGATCAAAACTACTATATTTTTCACCTCTCCATATAACTTTCTGATACAACCTGTATTTACATTCAGAGCAAGTAACACGACGCACACTGATTATTATTTGCTCGATCAGTGCTCACGCGATTGGAAGGCTGTGTTTGTTCAAAGTGGAACTAAGTGGTCACGTAATTTGTTGTGTACCTACGTAACTTACATTCAATACCCTACAACCAGACACTGAGGGAGGATTCAGCAGACTGCAATTACAGGAGTTAATTTAGTTTTAATTGTTTTCGAACCTAATCAAAGTTGGGTAAGGAATAGAAGCGCAAAAGCCGTGTGGGAAAAATCGTGACGTTATGTTATGGTAAGGAACAGAGGCTCTGAAATTGCCACTGGATAAGATAAGATTATAAGTTGTTGGTTAAATTCTAGATACTTTTGACCCCCTTTAGAATTACAACTAGTGTGTAGTTCGCGCCATGTGCCACACTTGGTCACGGTATGCAAAGAGGCGCCTGAATTGGTGCTGCTCTACATAACGCGGCCAGTTTTGGCCAGCATCCTGTGTGCTGTGTGCGACTAGTGATCACTTGGCGAGTTGGCGCCTATACGGTGACGTGTGAATGACTCGGAATCTCGGAGGAATCAACCAGAATTGATTGTCTAAGCTTGGAATAGGTTAACTGCTTCATACTTAGTGAGGTGGAAGTGGAACTATCGCGCTAAGTAATAATATCTGCTTAATATTCAGTGTATACCTAAGCTGGGCTGGGATATAAATATATATATAGGATAAATAAGTATACTTCTATTTAGCTCTTCATTATTCTTGAGAATCATTATATTAAGTAGAACCACTTACAACATGTATGCAGGAACCTATAGACATGATAGTTATATGGTACCTATGTTAATCGGTCGCATTCATAATTGAAAGATTTTAGCTACACACCCCGAAGAAACGGCACAGCTGTAGTTAAATTATACCGAAAAAGTATGACTATTATTAAAGTATCTGTGATAATGATAAAAGTCTTGGTGATTTATCGACATGCAAGTCAGATAGATTGGTCATTAAGGATAATTGGCGCAAGTCTTGGTCTGACTGGTTCGAGGTGACTTTTTATAATCTCAATACCGTATAGGACTATGCTGGAGTGGATGTAACTTGAAGAACCTAATATGAATATACCAGCATTAGCTTGGAATTCGAAAAGTAATTTTGTGGTCGGTCATAAATATTCAGTGGTCGAAATTGATATAATCTTACTTTTATTTTAACCAAAATTGCGCGTGTAATTGCAAATTCGTAATAAAAACAAAACAGTCAAGTGTATAAAATTTGGTTAGAGGCAAATTACGGTGCGAAATCATCGCTACCTCAGAAGTCGCCATTTGCAATCTGCCCGCCCAAATTAGAGAGTGGAGAGCTGAAATTACCATTTTTATAAAGGCGTAATTCAGAAAGGTTTCTTTCTGCGCAGATAAAGCAACATTTCAAATCAAGATGCGTAAGTCAGTAATCAATAATATCGTGAGACCATGACCACTGTTATTTGAGCAACACTGTTGTTTGACATCATCACCATCTACTTCTCTGGAAGGGCACTATAAGAAGAATACAAATAGGTATTGCCGAATAATTAATTCCATGCTTAATTTAATTAAAAATGGTCAAATTCATGACTAGCATCATTTTTTTCCTCGATTCTCCGCTGCAAATATACCGCAAAGTAATACATAAGTTCAAGTTCTAGTTCAAAAATTTGTATTGACCATAAAATCATACGGATTGCTTAGTCAACGTCAATAAAATAATATTAATATTTTTGTATACTACCGCCCGCCCATTCGGAAGTTGTGTAAGATATACTGTTAGGTACGCACAATCGTACACCAATAATGTTCAAACTGACCTTGATTTTAGCCAAGAACACCAGTTGTGGGATGTAATTGGACTAATTAGACTGTGCACCGCTATCAATGAACTCACTACCTGTTTGCTTCGATTTCTTATGCACGGAATTGAGAATCATCATTTGCCTGCACAATGCATATTAATTCAGGTTATAAATTACTTATCTGATCGCCTTTCTTCCACATTCGTTGGGCCATTTTTATAGAAGGTTCTGGACCCTTTGCTACAGTATTTTTGGCTCTAAAACCTAGCAATATTTAATTGGACCTTATTTGCTACTACAACTACAAGTGACAGGAAGTTGCTCTTATGACACGTAATAAGGAAATACTTTGTTCCACTTCTCCCAAGGCACAATATGATTAGTATAGGAACCTATTTAGAGTGTTCTTGTTATAAACTCGAAGCCATGGTCTTTAAAACAAAAATAATGATAGATATTTGTTGCAATTAGGGTTGATATGAGGGTCAATATTAAACAATTATGTCACCGCAATATCAATGACGATCTTTCCATTTGTCTGTAATAGATTGTGATAGATATAGCTTCATCATCAACACCCTGCACAATTATCGTTGTTAACTTTGTACACGAATGAGGTTTTAATATTTCAGAGTTTATAAGGACACTCGCTGTTACCCGCGACTTCGTCCGCGTGGAATCCTTGGAATATGTATTCTGTAGAGTGGCAGAAAAAAGGTCTTCCGCATATTTACATACTTTTATTCCATTCCATTCGTATATTTCGTATATATTTATTGCACATATCAGAAAAAAACACAAACAATACAGAAAAGGCATGAACAAAGGCAAGCTTATCTCTAAAAAGAGATTTCTTCCAGCAAACCCAGGATGGACAGGATTCCATTCATTCCATTATTCCAAGGATTCCACGCGGACGAAGTCACGGGTAACAGCTAGTAAATGTATAATATTATACTAATACAGATAGACCACGTAGATAGAACAAAATATGTGACCGGCGTAAACCGAGATGCTACGGAAGTTTCTTTAGTTCATTTCATTTGTTTATTTGCCATTTCACAGCTGGAAATAAATAGTATACAATCAATATTAAATACATAAAATGCCAGTTCGAGGGTTTTATCGCTTGGTGCAGTACCATAGAAAAATTGCAAATACCATATGAGATGGCGCTAAGATATACAGGGTGTAACAGAAGGGTGTAGTCATATTTTAGGGGGTTGTTAGGGAGACCATTCTGAGTAACTTTTACTATGAAACCGATTTGATCAGAGCTACTTTATTTTTCATTGCTCCATACGTTTTGGTCCGGGCGCGGTCAGCTAATTTGTATAGAGAAGTAAAAATTAAAGTTGCTCTGATCAAATCGGTTTTATAGTAAAAGTTGCTCAAAATGATGTCCATAACAACCCTCTAAAATATGACTACACCCTTCTGTTACACCCTTCTGTTACACCCTGTATAGGATTTATTCTAAGATTAGCGCCACCTTAAGTACAAATCTTACTCCTCACGCCATCACTTTTTGACGAAGGCGTACTAATTCTATTTTTTAAGTGATCAGCCTGTGGTACGACATACATTCCTATTCCATTTGGTGCACCCGTAGACCTACCTCATAAAAGTAACCTATGTGCCAAAATCGGAGTCTCTAAACTCAATGGTTTGGATTTTTCCATAAAAACTGTGGAAACACGTTAAATCCCTTTAGGGATTGAATTTTCAAACATCCTGAAACACGTATATTTACTTATTTACCGTCAGGAGTACTCCTGCCAAGTTTCTAATAAAATGGTCTAGCTAATCGTTATAGCATCTGTAAAAGACGAAAGTCCTACTTTCTCTCAACAGAAAAAAAAACCTTTCTCTTCAGAAGTTAGGTTCAACAGCATAGTTACTTCTTATTAGCTGAAATAGTTGTCTTTATTTGGCCAAGGTTTTTAATTTTCAGAAAATTTCATAGAGTAGGTTTCATTGCTAGGTAACTTCTCGACACAGCTGGTGTTTGTATCGACAGCTTGGCCTTCTTAAACGGCGTCCACAAATAAGAATTATTACAGTCATTCGCCGATGCATAAAGTAATTTTAGACTTTGCACAAAGACATCAAACAGGCACGAGCATGACATCAGCTCGAAATCGTAAACCAAATCGATTGTTATGTGTGAATCCCGGTGTTTTGATTGCAAACTGTGCGTCGGCACAATGCCACCCGTTCCATTATTTTGAATTTAAATTTGGAATAGATCACATGCGTCACTGCCCTGCACCCGGAAGTCACACGACCAACACTTTCCCCCGAAACGAAGCAGGTTACCGCCATGGGAGAGATTTTATGGTAATTCATGCATGTGAATTCAGTTCATTATCAACTTGACTGTACAATCGCAACCAAGGGGAAGCACACTTCCGCCATTGCAGGAGTCATGGCCACATCGCGCATCATTTACAGTTCGATCTATGAGCAAATAAACAGTATAATTTATCGTTGTTCTCGTTACGGCCTACTCAATTTATCAGGCACATTAAAGGCTGCACTCGCAGGTTTAACGGCACTTGCATACTTGTTTTAATCGCGGAACGAGTTCACGATTGTCATGTTTGCGGGCGCTGGCGCGGGCGTGAGAATGGCGACTCTCTGGACATTCTCATGGTCATCCTGACGTCATCCTCGCACCTGCAACGACGACAAAGGGTTAAGTGGTTTCGATACAAGCTCGGACTTGTACGTTTTTATTGCACGCATTGTCGACTGGTTCTGAAGGACTCCGAACCTTACTCGAATTTAAAATATTACGTTTCGGACCCGCGAGAGGTGCGCTACGCTGTAATTTGAGTAATAACAGTAATTATCGATTCAAGGCACGCTGATTTGCGGTTTCGTCGAAATTATCTATAATTGATGTTTGTGATCGTTTAAAGTTTCGTCGAATTTCCTTAACGTGTATGACACTATTGCATTTTAAAATTTTATAACTGCTCATAAAGAGTACACTTTTTCTTCCGGCGGACCACCCCAGCCCTGCGCAGACGCCGCCGGCCGCCCCGCCCGCCTCGGTTTAGATGCGCAGAAAATCGGTCAGTAGCGCCGCCGCGGATGACACTTCTCCAAGTTGGTTGGGGTTCCGCGAACTATCGCGAAGTGAGCCAACGATCACAGCGAACGGTACTCGGCGAGTAACGGCTCGATACACGCTGTTAACTCACCGAGATTCCTTTGATTTCGCCGGAATGTGGGAAAGGAACGGCGAGTGGAGATTCACACTAATTACTCGTCTACTTCCTTCAGTTGCTTGGCTTTTAATTCCATCCGGTCTGTACTTTATAAACATCTATAAAGTAGGTATATGATGCTTCTAAATGCATGGAAACACATCTAAATGTGTTTCCTTTGTCTATATCGTGTATTTCAATTATACGTAGGTACCTGAAGGTGATCTATCAGCGCTTATCTTGTGTTTCAAACTAGCAATTCCGTCTGTCGTATCACCGGTCAACAGCCGTCTCCATGACTCCATATTCATGTTCCCACGACACCGATTCTTTGTCTTCTTTTTGATCGACAATTACAAAAGCGAATAAAAGATGTATCATCTGATTACCTTCGTTAATTAACTCCAGCGCATCGTCTCGAGAGGACAAAAACTCGACTCAATCAGTGGCATTGACTCGTCAAGTGGCAGATGCTGTAGTCGGTGCCACTTGGCGAGGACAGTAACCTCTTTTAGATTCTGGACGATATGAGCTTTGTACCTCGTGCACAAATCGTGGTTCATAGGGACTATAATGATACTGTAGATATGAAAGTGACTTTACGTTGTAGAGAGTCGTGCAAATTGTCATGCTAGATCCAGAGGGACGTTTGAAACGCAATCTCTACACCTCTACAAACGTAACATGTGTGGATCAAGCATCACAGATACAAAAAGTCAAACTCAGTCAAGTAGTCCAATGATAATCATAATAAACTGACAGTACTACTATTAATACCGATTCTAGAGCAAAGGGAGTAAAAGAAAGATGCCTCCCATTCTTACGCTGTGCAGTGTGTGCAGGTAGTGTAAAAGAAGCAAAATAATGTTTTAAAGGAGATCATTTTACTACTGCGTTGATCAGCGAATTACCGGTCACGGATTTTGGAAATTCTGATAAGCGTCTGCCACATATATTTGACAACATTTCTGTACCATTTTGTGATTTTCTTACAGGTTTATTATACTTGGTTTAAGGTGCCAATGTATCTTTCATCTGTATATTACTTTGGTGAATAAATTTCATTTTAATTTTTTTTCTGTTCCCTTCTCACACACACTGCCACGAATTCTCGCTAGTCGT
Organism: Argyresthia albistria; assembly: GCA_963457715.1. Taxonomy (NCBI): domain Eukaryota; kingdom Metazoa; phylum Arthropoda; class Insecta; order Lepidoptera; family Argyresthiidae; genus Argyresthia; species Argyresthia albistria. The sequence goes on from OY735265.1 coordinate 4,228,049, forward strand.
GGCGCGGCGCGTATCACGGCGACTCGGTAGCCCTCGGTACACCTGCCAGCAGTTCCCACGCCCGCGATCTTGCCCGGTACCAGTTTGCTCAGCAGTCGTCAGCTATCATACTTGTGTAGATTGAGGAAAAAACACAATTGTTGATTTATAAACATCATTTATAAGTATCGCCTTTACGCCTTTCTTACCGGCAATTTTTGTGATATTTCATTTAGGGCAGAGAGTCCTCAAAATAACAGACTGACCCTGAGATGCACGAAACTATATTGAAAGTTATCACTTAACTAATTTATTGGCGAGAATCTCATATACCCCAGTCGTCAGAGATTTCAGTCGGTACATTAACTCGAGAAAATTCTGAATTCAACGCAACTTAAGTATGTTTTTTGTGGCTATTCAGTAGTGTAAGTCTAATATACTTAGCCGTTTGCAAAAACTTCGAAATCGGTCCAGTTTTTCCAGGAAAATGATAACGGACATACTTACTAGATATACAACTAACACATCATCATCAGTTTTTCCCGCCCTAGCCCGGCTTATCTACCGCCCGCCCAGTTCAGCCCACCCGCCCGCGCCCTCCAGACGCATAGTAAAGATAGACTCTATTCTTGAAAGTTGCTCAGAATGATGTCCCTAACAACCCCCTAAAATATGACTACATCCTTCTATTACACCCTGTAGTATAGAGCTTACTAACACTACTATAGAGGCAGTTACAATCTCACGCACCCAATGTTTCAGGAACCGTTATCTGTGTAATTAATAGTTTAATAGGCGACCATCAAAGTATTTACACAGATAAATAGAAAATTGATGTAGACTTTTATGATTGATCAAAATAAGATAAACTTAAGAAAACTTACATTACGACCTGCATAAAGTTTAACGTTTATGATGTCATAAATTACGCAGACCATCTGGAATTAACAATGTCATAGTGACCTTTAGATAGATATTTGCTACTTTGTTAATGGGTTTATTATTGAAACGCGTACATTCCTACAGCAAAATATTCGGAATATTCCACAGCATAACAAGCAGACTACAGTCAACCATAAGTTTGGGACCACAAACCTTGCCACAGAACTTGCTAGATTATATCTATATACATACATCATGGGTTCCATCGTATTTTGGCCTCGAGTTTCGTATGGACTTCGGAGATTAAACATCGATGCCTCCCAAGGGCGTAAAATTTCGTATTTGCCAAATATGTCATTTCTATTATTTTATTTGAGTTCCATGCGAGATCCGGAAGCGGAAGACCAGACAAATGGTCTAAAGGAGGGCCTGTAGACCATTTGTTAATATTTTATTAAAAAACTAGACTTTACAGTCATCCATCACCTTTACAGTCAGAACTTTACAGTCAGAACCTTTTGAAGCAATAAACTGAATCTAACATCAAGTAAAAATGGCCTATCAAGATTGTCAGCCGCATAAACAGCAGATTTGTCTCGAGTCTCGAGACTCGCGGTGAGTGTGTGGGAACCGGAGACAGGTGCGGCGTCGTCGTCGCGTCGGGAAATCTGTTTCTGCGCGGTCAGTGTTGCCGTGCCGGATAGTGATTTCGAAATTTTCGGATTTTCTTTATTCTACACAAAACATACAGACAACATATAATAGATAGATCATATGCATAAGCGAGCTTGATGTGCAAAAGAGTAATTTCTTCCAGAAAAACATAAGAAAAGCCAAAGGTATTTGTTGAGCGGGGCAAGACCTGCGTGGAAAGAGAGGAAATAGGAGGAAAGGGATACAGAAAATCATAAACATACCCTATCCAATATAACAGAGAACTTGACAGCTAACCTAAAACTAATCAGCTAACCTAATGTTCAAAATCAAAATCAAAATAAAAATAAAAAAAACAAAAATCATTTATTGAACAAAAGGTGGGTACAATAAATTAGTGTACATAACATTCTAAGAGTCCAATCAAATGCAGTTAGTTGATTATAGCAGTAATGTAGCAATAGTTAGTGCTTTCATTGCTAGGCTAGTTCATAGCCTGTATTAATGATAAGCACGCTGTTGCCTTCTGGAGGGGGGAATGCGAGTAAGTATTAAACTAAGATTAGAGTAATTGGAGTAATAATTAGATATCGTAGGTGACAATAGACATGGGGTGTCCATGTTCCCACTGTCACCTTACTACAAATGTACAATACACCTATAGTTATGCACCTAATACACCTATGTTACCAAAATAATCAGAAAGAATCGTAATGTTTTATTCAGTTGAACTAACAGAAGAGTTGTCATCAATCACCATCACTGCTATCAGCATTTAAAAATATATTTGGATTTTATCAACTTTTAGTTAGCTGTTTCTGATTTAACGTATTTGTCTGAGATTTAATGCATTTACTCTCTTTCTCACATACACATAACAGTTGACTCGAAACTTAGCCGGTAACATTCATGCAATGGCTAGAAATTTTCATAGTAAATCAAGATGATTTAATTTTTATCAGCCCAGAACCTCAAAAACGGCAAAAATACCGAAAATTGGGTAGATTGGCAATATCTGGGCCTGCGCAACCACTCGACACCGAGGAAAATTACATCGAGAACATTAACAAGCGCCAGTACAGCCTCTGACGGATGTACCGGAATAATTTACAGTGAATACGAACACTGTTGCTGTACGCTCTCATCCTAACAGCACCAAATCTTTATGCAAAACATGGGCCTTATCCTCTGAAAGATATTACGATGGAGACAGTGATTGCATTTTTAAATAGCGAAATCCACGTGCAATCGGTCGCGTAAAAATAACGCAACGACAATTTATATTTTTGATAAAATAAAAATCAACTAAGATATACAAACTGTCTTTCATGTTATTTCTTGTTGTGGTTTAACGATCAATTTTGATTGTTGGCCAAAGTCCTTATGAAGTATTCTGGCAAAACCTTTTTATTACCTAGCCTTAGTTGATTATATCCATGTTGCCAGAACAGGATGATTAATCCACGGCTAGAAGTCATCAACAAGTTTTTCACGAGTGTCATCCCACTGCAATTTCTGTTTACATTAAATGTGAGAAAAAGCGCGTATTACTATAATTGTGGTGGTGCGAGTATTATGTAGCCGTGAGAACTGACGGCAGGTGTCCTGAGGAGTCCTACGCATTGATTAATCATGAATATTATAAAAGAACAAGTCCTGACCGACTGCTGACTGAGTCATCAACGCAAGGGCTAAAACGGCTAAAGCTAGAATGCTTTTAAGATAATTTTATGATCTAAGGACCCAATAAACGGTTTTACTCAAAACTGACCTTATAGGAGTCAAAAGATCTTTATATGACAGTGTGTTTTTTTGTTTGAGAGTTCTCAGGACTCAATGAACTCTCAATCACCTCATCACGCATGCGCATCATGCACATGCATGACTTTACTGAGATGCGTTCATAATTTGAGCAAAAAGTGTCACTCAGATGAAATCGCAGATTTCAGCTAGTAAAAGGAACTGACGGCTCTCCTCACAAAGGGTACACGAGAGGATTCACGAACAAATTGAAGCCTTTAATTGGACAATTTGAAGGGTAGTAGTAACACGTCACGATTCGATGTCCAGCTCATGTCTAGATTTAAGTTCAGTCACAGAAGAGATAATAGGTTCAGTGAACATTTAGGGCGTTACTACAAAAAAAAAATCTCCTGTCCAACACCTGTTAAAAATAAAATGTATGGCATTTGACTTTTATTTTGAGGTTAAACTACGTTTAATTATAAGACTTATAGAATAATAAATTGATGAATGAATGTCTGTCTGTCTGTAACTTGAACATTTATCAATGTAGAGTCTGCTTCGTGCATTTAGGAATGGAAGCACCTACTAATAATGTTATTTTTACCTGAATTGACTGAAAGTATAGGTAGAAATATGGTAGAAATTTAATTAATTATATTGTTACGCTATCCGTAGAGCAAAAGTCATTATCAACGATTCATAACTTTACGCAAAGTTATACTCGTTGACATTTACAACAGAATCACAGAATCACCATACCACTCGATTACTCGCCATAATTGAATAAGGTAATCGATTAAACATTTGATATCACACCTTTTATAAGATGAAACAAAAGTAGTCTTAAATTCACTCCAATTTGACAGATGGCAAACAGCAAGGCCCTCATGTAGTCTCGATATTGCCATATTGAACATATAAATCTTAGATAAAGGTATGCAAAGTGACAGATTCATCTGCTTTTACGAGGCTTTTACAGGTCCTAAATTATATGTTATTATTATCTTGTGTTGTGTGTGAACATGTGTGTGATAAGCTGTTCATTTCTATTCTAAACATTAGACTGAAAATGAAGTGCGGCTATTTCAAACGCGATTTAACACAACTCCAACAGTAAACATTGACAAATCCATATCCTAAAATTAAGTTTTCAATATTTACTCCAGTTTATGTTCATCACACCGTCTAGCTAGTCAACTTATAACATAATTTTTCAGACACTATCATCCCATCACATCCCACTGATCATCATTGTCAACAGCAAGTAACCTAACTTAAAACTCACAAGAAGTTTCAGATCATAAATCTTCGCTAATATAGGTATATGCCGACCGCTACACGCGATGTTTATCTAGAATCTAGATTTCATTACTTTTTGCCTACCTAGTATCGATTTAATGGTAATGACCCAGCATAGTGCAGTAAAATAGATGGAGCATGTACCAGATATTACCTTTTTACCTTTATCTTATACTATGTAAAAGGCCTGCATTCTTCATTGCAGTTTTATGGCGGTTTTTCTGAAAGGACGGGCGGATAATTTCACATACATCGATATCAAGCATTCCCAATAACGTGATGGTATTCTAAGATCTTTCTCAATCTTATCTGGTTTTTGCGCTGCTGTGTATCCAAACAAAGATGTGCATGTGTCGTAGATTTAATTAAATGATTCGATTTATGAGATCGATGACGTTTTTCAAATTAACCTGGCTGAAAGGGTGAAAAATGTTATTTCATCTTGAAACAGACCAATATAATAATATGTACATCAATGCTTAATTTATCTAAACTCAAATCATGTTCTATTGATCCAATCGATATTGATACATAGTTGTATTTGCCAAATCCCAAACAGTGGAGGGGCCAAAGTAAACACAAGTGTCTGTAGTTGTTTCAATGTTGCTTCGATCGTCATTATTGTTGTAGTTTGCCAGACGTGGAATATTGTGTAATCGTTATAACAATATATTGTTTGACGTTAACTTCTATTCCAAATTGATGGACATTCATATTTATATTTTAGGTACTCGTTATATTTACTGCACGTAGTAAAGTCGATCAACTCAATGAATAAATGAATCAATGAATTAAATGGTGCTTCTCCAGTCAGGGTTCTAATCATGATCCGGTCTTTCGGCCGGCATACCAGAGGGGACACATTTTGTAAGGGAGGAGGGGGGAGAGACCTGCTCGTAAGGATGGAAGGGAGAGTGATTTTAATCGATTTACCTACTTTTATATTCTTTATTTGAATTAGTGCCACTAGCTTAAACGGGAGTTAGCACTAAACTCGACTAATCATGACAACTCTATGTATTTGCTTGCATCAGTGGTGAATTAGACCTACTGATATGAACGCATGGTGCTTTCACATTTTCGCCATACCAAAACACAACGCGCACCTAACTACAATCTGAATCTATTGCTGTTTGATTTTCGGTCGATCCTCAAACAGACGTTCTATTTGAACGCAACACCGCCATTGTTTAGCACCTCAATAGAGGCAATAAAGCTGTATGGACTCACCGAATGTCTGAGAATACTGCATCGGGATTTAGAATGCCACACACGTGGAGAGTTGGAGATGTTAGCTTGCACCTAGAGCTGGCTACTTACAGACAATTGTTACTCTAAGTTGCATCAATTATTTTATACATTTTAACTAATGGGTTATGTTATGTATGAAAAACAAATGATTGAATAAGTGAAAATTGATTAGATTAAAAAAGTATTAATATCAATACAGTTATAAATTGTGAGCTAACCTTACTGAGTAGAACCCGATGTCCTAATATTAATATGATCATCGGCGTTTTTCATCACTGTTTCACACAGGGAAAGTCAATGTAAATGCCCAACCATAACGTGAACCTATATCAGAACCTATTTAAATGGTGAAGTATTTTCAGTCCCACTATCCAAAAGTTGTTACTAAATACACCTTGCGGTGTGGGCGCATCAGTCTGTGTGTTGTGATCTCGTCCAGTTACACATCTTCGGTTTGTACTATTTTGCTTATTTCGTAGCAAAAAGGGCTAAATTTGTACAGCATTTGTGTAACTCAAGCTGAAACTGACTGTACATCGCGTTTTATTTCTCTTCAGCAGTCGCGCATGTTTGCTCTGACAACACATTCGCGCTGTCTGCTTTTTGATCGACGCTTTTACAGTAACACATTTGGATTGACGAAATAGTTCACTCGGCTCACCTTAATCTGTTTGTACGTGTATGTTGGTTGCAGCTTATAGAATAGACCACCGCGGGGGCAGCCGAGCCAGCAATGGCTGTTCTGTGCTAGAAAGCGCATACTTACCGCTGAAAGTCATGAAAGTATTGAAACTAAAGTATACATATACGTACTCATATAAAATACGCGTTGCTCCCGACAACAGCCCCGGAAATTCTGCCCCGGGGAAAGAACATTGGGGTCGACAGCCACGAACCTGGCCCTAGCCCTAATGCTGCGCTGAGAATTTCACTTATATTTCATTACTATTTCATTACTATTCCATTGCAAACACCCAATCAAGGAGGATAATAATTTAAGAGAATACCAAATGACGCCATTTTGGGTGTTTGCAATGGAATAGTAATGAAATATAAGTGAAATTCTCAGAGCAGCATTAGGCCCCTGATTGATGTACCCCAGTTTTTGTAAGAGTGGTCAAATGTAACAGGCGATTGAACGATGATTAAATGAAAATAGCGGCACGTGATTGGCCAGCTAATTTTCCTTTCGGAAACCGGCCGTTAGAGGTGCCACCAAGCTTTACTTTGTATTAGTGTGTGACATAAACTGGACCCTCTCAACTAAACCTATCAGGCGCGGTGCTGGTGTATCGTAAATAATTTGCGTATCTTTTCAATATACCTAGTCCAGCGGTTTTCCCAGTTCCAAGTTCTTCCCAGATACCTATGAAGTCACAAGGCAAATCCGACTAATAGTAGTAACGAAATGGACGGTCAAGCAAGAAGGACTCGCGGACCAAGGGTTCCGATCACACTTGAAGATTGTGGTTTAGGTTACTTAATTAGGTTTCTACATAAAAAAATAAAGTATGATGTCGTCCATGTAAACAAAATTATATATTCTTTCAGAAAGACAGAAATTTTCAGTTTTCAGATTTTTCCCGTTTATTTATTTGCTATAAGACCTTGCTTTGTGCCCAATTTCATGATTTCGAAAATGGGAAGTACCCTATAGGTTTTGGGTCCATTGCGATACTATGAAAATCCAACCACAGCATAAACGGTCGTAGCTCGATTGCGTTGACCTAGAAGGTTGATTTTTTCACAGCATAATGCCACCATAGACCTGAACAATTGATATTATATTGATGTTCACGCGATCTCGGTATAGAAGGTCTTGACACACAGACGGACGGACGGACGGACAACGAAGTGATCCTATAAGGGTTCCTTTTTTTCTTTTAAGGATCGGAACCCTAAAAACGATAATAGGTTATTATTAGTTAACAAGAAAGCTCGCAGTTATGGAAATAAAATCACAAATAATCGAAATTACACGGTCGAATAGAGTCCCAAATGGAGCGTTGTTACCAATAGGGATCCAAAGTGCTCTGGTTGAACGACCTTCGCGGATATCCTCCTTGTGGGCGCTCGTCCAGAAAATTGTGTCGTGGGAAACAATGATAGCAGAAATTGGGGGTAATTTATTTATGGATCCTTGGTGTTGTTGGATGCAAGCAGGGCTAGGTTAGGACAGCTCTATCTATAGGTATAACACAATGATTAAAAATTATCTCACATTCGTAACTAAAAATACTTCCCGGGAAACAACTAACAACTAAGTATGTGGGTTTTCGATTCGGGTGAAAATATTTTTTGCTTTTCAAGCTTTTAGCGAATCAATCACATCATAATATATTTGTATTTGACTTCCCTAAATGAAGTTATTAGTCAATGATGCGAAATATAACAGGCGTGGACAATCAGACAATGTGTACAATAACAATGTACTGCAGTCTGCCGGTGTGCGCAAACGCAGATGTCACAGATGTCAGAGTTCGACACAGCTGCCGAGTTAGATCTAACGGGCAGTTTGCGCAGTCTGTACTGTGTGCCGGTCTAATCATATTAGTATGCAGTGCCATATGACTTGACGGTGCTGTTAAAATTTAATGAAAACAAATGGTTTTTTGGATGATTTATCATTCTTAGTAAGTTATTGATTGCAAACTTAACATACCTACAATCTATCTATTGAATAATGTAAGGTGCTGATACTACTTAGATGAAGGCGCATACGTGTTAGTTACTTACTCGTCTGGAGTATAGGTTTATTTTACTTATACTCCATATCCAGTTATTATATATCCTTTAGTTTAGTATGACCTACTCAGGAGCGTCCGAGTTCACCAAAGTGTTGCAACAGTCCGTCGGCTAACCATTTTGTTCTCAGCCAATTCAAAAAACGGAAGTTCAATTAACAATTGTTCCCGTATGACGTTATTGTTGTAACAATAAAAATCAATGTCAGCGGCAACGTATTTTAGCATCTGTCAGTAGCAGCCGCCGGCGGCATGTGTGTCCTAAAACAATTTCTGTTCTACCCCTCATCGTTAGGGGTAAGATTCGCACCAGGTGAGTGTTGGGGCCACAGTTGGCCCCACACATGGCCACGTGTAGGGAACCCCGCTGCAGGTGTCTCATGAATGAACTCATTGTTGCTCGTCCCATTGACGTTTGTTGTGCAGTTTTGGCGGGATTTGTTGAAGGGTTGTTTACTTTACATGGTTTTTCTAAAGAATTTTGAATGCTGTGTTTTTGTCAATAGATGCTTCTCTTCCTCTTACCTGTTACCTCATGTCGGCAGAGACTTTTACCTTGAGAAAATTCCAAATTCAACGAAACTTAAGTATGTTGTTTGTGACTATTCAGTAGTGCTACACCCAATTTTCCGAACAAATAAAGCTTGTGCTAACTTGAGGAGAGGTGATAAACTCTTTTTTTGGGACTTCTTCCAGTATGTCACGTTTAATATGTAATTGTAAGAAATAGTGTATGAATAAATCAAAGATGACAAAATTTCGCGTCGATAACCCAAAGAAATCTGAAATCTCTGCAGACTGGGGTATGTGTGGCACGAGCGGCACGACCTTAGCAATGAGTCAAGCAATCGCATTTATAAAGATGACTGTACTTCCACAATCATAAGGTCTTCTTATTTATTTGCCGGCCTAATCAACTATCTCTTCAAAAACTAATGAATTCACTAGCCGAATGAACTTACGTTGACGTCTTACGTCAAGTTCACTCGGCAACTCAAGTGTACATCAGTCTACAGAAAAAATACTACATAATTAACTTGCTCGTAGGAAACACTGTAACTTCCATACACATATCCCAATAGTTACCATAACATCCCTGTAAAGTTTTGCTTAAACTACTAACTTCTAACAACCACCTAATTAAGGGGGGCAAAAAAAATACACGTAAGAAATGCATATTCCAGTAGCAGTGGTAACGCGCTTTGAGCAAGCAGCTGGTACTAGTTCACACATCTTGGCCCCCCTAACACAATAAAGTTTATTCCCATGATTACGAGTCGAAGAAAGCCGTTGTTCCCCTGACGGGCGAACAGGTGTCTTCAGATGAAGGTCAAGAAGTTCCCAGGGCGTCGGGCCAGTGGGTACGAAGGTGAAAAGGGCGGTGGAGCTTGACCAATAGATACCAATGTTATCAACGTTGATGCAATCGCAAGCATTATTATTGATAATGTAGTTTGTAAAATACCCTGAGTAGTTTGGCAAGGGAGGAAGTTAATTTACCTTCCCGATAACAACAAGAGATTGTTATGCCCTGTTCATATCATAAAAACTTCCTTCGCCCAACGACAATTTAATGCTACTGCCCCGCTATAATATAATAAATACTGGTCTGAATATAAAAAACCTTAATAACTACCAGACCAAAAACAAAATCAAAAATTCGCTTATTGGAATCGATTATGACGCTACAAAAAACCTGTTATATACAGGGTGACATTTAATTAGCTGACCATATTTTGGGGAATGATAGTACTCATTATTATGAAGAACTTTTCCCGTGGAACATAATATGGTCGCAAACGAAAAATCTTTTTGGGTCTCCCATAGTAACTTGAAATCAGCTGATCGGGGCAATGTACTGGGGGACGAATTATTTTTTTCATTTGCGACTATATGTTTCTTGGGGAAAGTTGTTCATAATGATGGGTACTATCATTCCCCAAAATATGGTCAGCTAATTAAATGTCACCCTGTAGATAGGGTAATTCCCGTAGGCCAATCATGAAATTTGGCACAAAGTAAGAACTTATAGCATAAGTAAAGGGAAAAATCTGAAAGCTGCCTGTCTTTCTAACAAAAATATTTAATTTGGTTTACATGGATGACATAATTAATACTTTAGTTTGTTTATCCGGAAACCTAATTAATTACACATGTTAAGCTCTCCAAGTGTGATCGGGACCCTTGGTGCGCGAGTCCTACTCGCACTTGGCCGTTTATTTTTACTTTACTTTACTCCTTTTACTATATTTCCTTTTAATTACACTTTTAGTTCGAATATTTTCCCACTGCTGAAGTATTGAAAAACCAAAGTACCGTAAAGATTATTAAATCTGTATTAGGTTCCGTGTGTACCACGTAAGACCATCAGTTGCGGCACACAGGAAGCCCCTTTTGTCGTAACTCGGGTAATAGTTTCCTCATTAGACGTGTAATCGCTACTTCCTCCTTATCGCTATATGCGTTAAACAGTAAATGTGGACTCAACAACGGTCGCCTTGTTCGTGGCTCGTAAGGGAGGTAAATTCCTCTCGGGCATGCTCATTCCTGATGTGAAACTATGTAGTACCGAGAAATAATTTGAATCAGAGTTGGCTCTGAAGTCGTGAGTCCGGCCAGGTGCGCGCGGCGACTCCGCGATATCTAATTGGCGCATTCCGAGACGCTCTCACATAATTGGGCATCATTTGAGCAGATTATAAGCCGATACGCTGATTTAAATGCCACGTTCACTCGACGACATCGAGATTGAGCGGGTGATACGACCACGAACGAAAAAACGTCGGTACACAATCAGAGACCATGATTCCTTTCTTTAACGAAATCTCAACGGTCATTCACCAAAAGCCGCTGGAGGGTGACGGAGAAATGTGAATTAAGAGGTGCGGCAAGGAATCACGGTGCCTGGTCACCCTACAGTGAAAGGAAACATCAAGAAGTCAATGAAGGTTTGAGTCAGAGTAACAATTGGACTGCAGACGTTAGGGAGGAACTGCGCAGCGTGGCCACCCTCGCAGGAAGTCCAATTTGTCTGATTGCAGCAATCATGAGACAGATTTTCCAACGGACTAGTCGTTCTTGAGACATGAAAGGATGCACGTGTGTGGCCACCGCTCGGTGCCAATAATTGGTCTTAGTCACCACTATACTCTACATACTTAGGTACTATAAAGTGGTTACTATTTTGTGTTGAGGGAAAAACTAAACAATGCTAAAATGCAATGCAAATTTTATTGGTATTAAAATCTCGAACACGGTTCTGTTCCATCATGTAGTATTTAATAGACGCCGCAAATTATATCAACAACGGATCTCCGCTCACTGCACACCGAGACATTTGAATCAGTAAAAACTCATAAGTAACGCACCCTTCGATTCTGACTTGGTCACGGAGCGCGGTCACTCTGATTGTCGAAGACTTGAAACGCCTTAAGAAGCTCGTAGTTAAAGGACTTTTTGGTTTGAACTAAGGCCAAGAAAGTTGTGGGATGTTTCGTTCCATTGCTGCACCGATGAGCATCGCCCAAGGAGCTGCCAAGCGGAACCAGCATATGAATGAGACTGGCCACCTGTCGTGGTCGCTCGCCTGCGACCTGAGAGGTCTTGATTTCTTCATCGGATGTGACGGCTGCCGTGCCAGACAAAAGACTGTCGCGGCGATTTCTTCGGAGATTGGGTTACAAACAAGAGGCGATCGCCGATGTTCGATTTGGTCAACGTCGAACAACTTGATTGCATGAAAAGATTCTACGATATTTTGAGCCACAAGAAGGTCGGTCGGAATCTTACGTTTTATATTCGTACGAGATGAATCCTACAATCGATAGCGATAGAATCTGCAGTTCACAAAACAAAATGAATAGCAACAGCAACACAAAGTTAATTTACGTATGTACGGTACGTTGACAGTTAGAAGGCCTTTTTACCTACAAATCATCTCATCTATTCAATAATATCCACAAAATTATGTTACCAGAGCAGTCCGAAGTGTTCTGAAACCAGTTCGCTGTCGCAGCGAGGCTCGGGTCAGCAACGCAGCACTTCGGGAATGCAATAAATACAAAAAAGTGTACGAACCGAAACTGCCGATTCAGAACCTGCGCACGAAACAAAAGCCTTTGTTAGGTTCCAGTTACCGAGCACTGCATACATGTTACCTTTGGGATTAAATTAAAAACCTTAGGTCGTTAGAAATCTGAGTCCACTGCGTTACAACCAATCCCAAACATTTACATCGACAAAATATACTTCTATTATTATCGAGCTTCCATTTGAATCAATTCAATCATTTACTTTTCAGTATCTTCCTATCAAAATGTTGCATGGCTGGAATTGTGATAAAGATGTTATAGGTAGCTCTACATTTCATCAGATTAGTAAATGTACTCGTGCATCCTTTCCAATTAGAAGAAAGGTATGATCTCATCAATGCCCTTGCTGACCTCATCTATCTAGAAATCAATACAAGTCTAGATGGAAACAACTCTACAAGGAAATATTTATCACACAAATGTACATTAGAGCCAATGTGCCGAGTCGTTCTAAATCCAGTAAGCAATCGGAAAATAGTCCAGTGAATTTTCACAAAGTTAAGCCACCAAGCCATTTCTTCCTATCCGGCCGGGACGCGAATGTCGTCTGTATAGGTTATACGAAAACAAGAACACAATCTGTCTGCTGACAATCAAGTCCACATATTATAAGATATATAAATCTTACGCACACACAATGTATATTTTTCATAACGAAGAACACGACTTGTCGCCCATCGTCCAACATATAGCAACACCGCCACCAATTACATAACTCAGAATCATTGATACGAGTAGATAGATAGCTGGGAATAACAAAACAAACAGCTGTTCATTATGTCGTCTAAGTATGAATGGAGGCTGGCGCCTCGCGGGTTATCGCGGGTTAGGTTAGAGTACAGCTGCGCGCGCAGCTGATATGTCGCTGGGATACTGCATAGTTAGAGAGAAAATGATAATAGTAGGGCTCGTTGTTTGCACATTTGTGTGGTCGTTTTGTGCAGCTGTGTGACGGTAATGCTAAATTGGGTAGGTAAATAGAGAGGCAACATTTCTTTTCTCACGTAAGTGGGAAAGCGCAGTGACCTGGTAGTGTATGGATCGTGAATTAAAGAAGTTATACGTTTTAAATAAATATAAATATAGCGTCACGCCTTTTCCCATGCGGGGTGGCAGAGGCGTACGCATACGTTTTATACGTTTTAACTTGAGATTTTCCTTAGTGATAGCAATAGTTAAAGTGTTATGGAGAGAATCAAAGGCAAAAGATAGAGCGGAATTTCATACAGTTGTTTCAACCTTTCAACATTCTAATTGAAGTTGCAAATTACATGATAGTGATGACGCTCCTTATTTTGCTGTCCTGGCCATGATGGCACCACCATGTTCAGCCTACATCGACCCACTGCTGGACATGGGACTCTACTCTGTAGTTCTAGTCCTCACGAAGCTGTGTCACCCTTATCCATCTCATCCTGCCGATTCCGGCCGATTTGACAATATCCCAATATTGTATTTAGGTTCTTCCTTGTGGACTCGTAAATTAGGTACATGAATGATGACCATTTCAGACGTAACACTAACAGCCATGTGGCAATGTGAGCTGTCACATATTTATTTTAATGAGGTTGTGTCCAAAATTTTAACCATTCCACTACGGATCGAGTTGCTAAACCGATAGAAGAGCCTTTACCAGCACAGAATATATATCACTTTTAGGTATTCTCATGTTATCGGCATGTCATGTACAGTACAATGAGAGCGGCGGCGGCGGCGTGGCGCCATCGCGCCAGCGAGCTCGCCGCGCAGCTGCGTCGCGCACATAATGTTATGTGAATTTGACCTGCGCGCGCGCATGCAGAAATGTGAAACTCTCACCGCGGCGGGCAAAGGAAACTGGGTGCCCTGTGAAAGTGCACTGCATGTCAAATGAAAACCTATAAGTCATATTGAAACTTAGATTTAAAAGTTTTAGAAATTGGCAGATAGTCCTTCAACTTTCTTCGTTGTCGGTGGGTAGGTAAGGGGTATCCAATTCCAAGATGATCTGTGTAATCCAAACTTAGGAGTAAGTACTTAGTTGAAACTCCTAAACTGTGATGCTCACTGGACCACGTTTAGCAAGTTTTACGCGATGGCTCTATCACTGCCAAAATCGTCTCCAGTTGTGATGACGTCAAGCGGTCAAGAGCCATCGTGCCAAAACAATTGACAGCGCAGCCACACACAGCTGCGTGCGCCACATATTTGAGGAAACAAACACGGAATCTCATGAAACGTTATTGCTGCCACGTGCAATTCGTAGTTTACCTACTCATATTTTGTAGGCAATAAACTGGCGTAACAACGAATGGTAAAACTAACATTATTCAAAATAATACGTAGAGCAGCCCTACATCAGTGTCACAGAACTCTCTAAACATAAATGAATATCTGATCCGAATGGTGTGGTTGGTTGTTGCATTATCTTATTAGCTAGGTAGTTACTTATTTCAGAAACGTGTTTTGTTTGCAATTTTCTCCACGTGTAAGAAAGAGCACAAACATGAAACTTCAGAAGTCGGTTTGCAAGAATAGAATAGAATTTTTGAAGTTTCCTTCAGTTAGGTAGAAAGTGATTAGTGGATTTTAATTCCTGCCTAGGTAGTTTATAGGCCGCTTTCATGTAAATTTTGCTGCCACAGCAGCATCGAACGGTTTGCAAAAGCTTAGATCATTATACCAACGCAAAAGCTATCAGATTCTTCAAGCCTCCATTTAACCACGAGAAAGTGACACAAGTCTTTGGAATTAACAGAAGCAATTCAGTAATAACAACATACAGACCTATACGAGTAGTAATTTATTTTATCTGGTCACTTGTCCTTCGTGTGTCTGAGTGTCTCGGTGCGAACACGTGCAGTCGTTCCAGTAAACAATTTGTTTGTGTGATGGCCACTGCCGCCGCTGAGTCGTTCTGTCTTAAATGAGCCATTTTACGAGAACCTTGGGATTGTTGGGATGTTACGGCTACCATTGCTCGACTAGAATCGGTTCGACTAATTGATAGTAAAGTCATGACCATGTACTTTTCGTTTTGCAGATTAACTACATACTGGTCTGGTAGTCTGAAAAACGCAATGTACTTATTACCAGCATTGGAACTTGGACGTAACAGTTGGTCCTTGTGGTGGTCCATTTAAAGTTTCAACTAGGAGAAGAAGAGAAGAAAGACTTACTGAAGCTTGGGTTTTCCACAAAGTATCTAAGTATAGGTATATTAGTAGCATTCCTAAGACTTTACGGGTGGCCTTAGTAACCAACTTTAATATAAATCTTATCTTAATGATCCACGTGTATAGACAAAATCCACTATTCAAATCGGTTTTATTTACCTACATCACATAAAGTTACTTGAATGACCTTGCCAAATAACTGTTTTTATGTTGTTTTTTTAGAATAAAATACTGGTTTTTGGTAAAATTGGCAATTAGTGGCTTCTGCAGCTGACGACCCGGACGAGGTCTGTTTACTAATAAATTATAAATATAAGATCGCATACCTACATAAAATTAATGAAGATTTACATCTTTACGAATTTATTGTACTATCTCATAAAGAAGAAATACAAATTCGATGAGAATACCTTTAGAACATATTGTTCTTTAAAAAAACAATATGTCAATATACCTCTAATGTCAAAAATATTAACATTGGAAGAGGACTAAAGTAAAGTTGTGCACACGATAATTAGATAGATTTTGTAGTGATTTGCTCATGGCTCAACACCGCAGGATCCAGACTGGTAAACAGAAACAGAAACTTAAATGAAATAAAACGACTAGGTACATACTCCATAACTAGCTGCGGTGCTCCAATCAACACCATTGTCGTAGGTAGGCGTCATGTCGACAATAAAGTATCGAAAATAAGTTTGTCGGAGCTCAGATGGACTCAAATAAAAACAACGAAGCTGTTCAAAGGTCGCCCACTTCCTGGTCGCGTATGTTCGCGTTGGCGGCTCGACCGGCCTTGCACCTGAGTATGCCGATCTCGGTCAACTGGCTCTGACCTCCGTCAGAACGCAACTCATTTTATGGCTAGGTACTTTTTTGGACTCCAATCGGCCGATGTGCCAAATCTCTTAATTTGGTCATTTTAATATGGATTTACTGGAATTTATGATGAATATGATGAATGACAACTCCAAGAGATAGAAGGAGGTAGTTATGTGAAACTTACTATATTACATTTGGTCTTAAATATGTTATTTAATTTTAAACATATATTTTTTACTTGACCTTAGTGTTAGAGGGGAATTTACTCTACCATAAGCAAAAAGGTGTGGTATATACATTGAGCTGCCATTAACGCTAGTAATAGTAGTTCAATAGGTAGATATATTGTATATAACTGTCTTGATATTTACTACCTTATCTGAGAAAAAGTAGTGCGTGACTATGTTTTTGTGTTTATGTAAGTTCCCAAGGTTTACTGGTCATTCCCAAGTTAGACTCTGCTAAAATATGTACTTTTATAGGTATTCGATTGAGTCAAATGCCTGATTTTGTGACATGGGCATTGGGCATGGGCAGTAGTGACCCAGAATCGAATTGGTAAAGTACCTATCGGCGTGTTGTTGAATGGACTAAAAAATAAAACAAGAGTGCTGAACTGCTGAGTAAAATTGTAGAAATGCTTCCGTATCAGATTTGATTAGCACGTTTTACACATTTATGCCACAACATGCAACCGACCATTTATGCCATAATTTAAATGCCTTTAAACTTTTCTTGTGATATACATATTATTTATTATTATTATACGAGATGTTTCGTTTCGTTTCTAGCACACAGATGTTTCGTGTGTTCTGTACAAAATTCAAATGTTTTTTTTTATAATTTTACAACAAAAATGTTTAAGTGCGTGTTTTTAATCTGGCTGCCTTTATTAAGTTATAAGTGGCTTCGTCGCATTTTGGAAGTGCTAACAATTTGTTTGACATGTGTCGAGATTATGGACCTTAAACTGGGATATTTATGGCAAAATATATTGAGTTTTAAACGGCTTCCAGTTGGGGAGGGAAAAAAAATGAAGGGTGGATTAGTGTGAACGTAAATATCGGCTCCTTCCTAGATGTTGGCATTTGTTGAAAACATTATGAGTTCTCTTTGGCCTTACTTCTACTAACGGGTATTAACCTTAAGGGCGGGCCATAGGCAATCAGAACTTAGAATTTCATCCTTAACTTATTTTTAGAGGAAATTAATTTAAAAAAAAAAGTTAAAGCCAAGCTAAGTAAGTCTAACTGAGAAACACAGGTACTGTGCCATTTTTAAAATGATTAGACAAATATCAATATGATAGAAATAGCAAGAAGACAAATTCAGATGCGGTGCGAAATTGTAAAATAAAACATTATGACACACAGATTTTCTGGCAACTTGAGACTTTTCTATCGAGCAAAATTAATAAAATAACGTTTAAGGGAAAGCAAAGTCACGCTGACACTCGTGATAAACAAGCCAGTGAAAAAACATACAGCAATAATACTCGTCATTCCGAGCGATTTGTGTTTTGCTAGAGGCTGTTTTTGCCTAAGGCACCGTCTTAAGTGTTCTTGTATCTCCAAATCATTTACACAAGATATCTCTGACAAGTTGGTTTCCATCCGAATGTTCATCGGTGTTCCACCAATGGAGTACCTAACAGTTTCATCTTTGAGAAGTCTCTCGCTTTCAAAATTGTTAAACCTGCCTAACTAGGTAGTTACTAAGATTACACATTATCGAATTATTTTGTTTCTGTTTCATTCAGGAATTTTAGGGCAAATCAGAGTTTCAGATATTTTTATGGAAACGACACTCACTTTGTTCTTTTACTTGAACATTTTTTGTTAGAAAATATTTACAGTCGAGACGTTTTAGTACCTAGAACGAATCGACACATCTTTAGCCATCGCGCCACAACACAAGGCTAGTTATTCAACAAAGGGTTAACTCAAAAGATTTTCAAATGAAAATTTTAAGTGCGCAACCGATCAACCTGGCCTTGTTACTTATTCTGTGTAGGGTTGTCACTTTTATTCCACAAAAATAACTTGCCATTCTGTAACCATTGAATTTGTTAGTTGCTTCGAATGTAAACAATCTGAGTTGTTGACACTTTTTAGGGTTCCGTACCCGAAGGGTGCCAAACGGGACCCTATTACTGAGACTTCGCTGTCCGTCCGTCCGTCCGTCCGTCCGTCCGTCTGTCACCGGGTCCGCCTGCACGAACCGTAATAGCTAGAAAGCTGAAATTTTCACAGAATGTGTATATCTGTTGCCGCACCAACCACAAATACTGAAATACGAGAGATATTACAAATTGAAAGTGGTCTCGGTACAAGATACGTCTTCACAACACGCTTGAAAAGTTTATACCAAGGCCATTTTGTTTTGGTAGGTAAGCCTTCTTTTAATGAAACTAAATTTAAATGATATGGCAATGTCGTCCCCGGACTTCTACAAAGACTTTAAATATTAATTGATGAATTACGACGTCTCTATTTATTATGTAGAACTTTTAGAAAATAATTATAAAATTAATAGTTTTTAATTACTTTTGTTGTCATACAAATCTCAGAGCACAGAAATTAATTTTTTCCTTTTGGCCACTTCAAGTTTGGCTGCCAGTGATGTTTTAATTAAATACTCTTTGGTGCGTTGAAATTATGTTTTGCAGTCTGCATGACATTGACATAATGAGTGAGTGAACCTCATTGTACGGAAATTGTAGATGGGTGTCTCACGTTTTCCAGTAGGAGTAGGTTGTAGACAGTGCTGCTTACGGCGGCGTTTAGTAGGTACTAAAGGCCCTAAAAGCGCGGCAAGCTTTGAATCAATTCAAATGTTATTTTTCAACTAGCTACAAAGTTATTCTGACATAAGATGATAATTTGAACAAAACTTTTTGGGTATTTCATGAAAAATACAGTTACAGATCACACATATACAGGGTGGAACAAACGAATGGGCCCTGGAGGGAAAGTACCTTAAAATCTCAAGATATCCGTCCGTCCGTCTGTCTGTCACCAGGCCGTATCTCATGAACCGTGGTAGCTAGACAGTTGATATTTTCACAGATGACGTATTTCTGTTCCCGCTATAACAACAAATACTAAAAACAAAATAAATTTAATATAAAGGGGGCTCCCATACAATTAACGTGTTTTTTTGCGGTTTTTTTAACCGACTTCCCAAAGGAGGAGGTTTACAATTCGTCCGGATGTTTGTTTTTTTTATTTTATTTTTTTATGTATGTGCCTCGATAGCGCCTAAACGGATGGACCGATTTGGAAAATTAGACCGATTAGACTTATAGTGATTTTTGTGTTTTTCATAATAACTCGTGCAAATGCACATGGTAAGCATAATATTGTGATGCGGAACTGCTGAAGAAGACCACATATCACCTCACTGGTCCAAGACAAGGTGTCTGAATCTGCTCAATACTAGGTACAAATACAATGCGTGGCTGACGGGCAGGCAACGCATAGCCTAAACCGATGGACCTAGAGCCATGAAACTTTGTACAGGGGTTCCTTAGTAGCGTGGGGTAGCACTGATATGGGATTTGACAAAATTAATTCCCCTGGGGGGGGGGATAAGGGGTTACAGTTTGTATTAAACTCAATCTAATCAAATAGGGTTTGTGGAAGTCGGTTTTTTCTAAAGTTTACTTTTTGTTCCAATTATATAGATAATGGTACGGAACCCTTCGTGCGCGAGTCTGACTCGCACTTGGCCGGTTTTATTTGGACACTTATCTGAACCTACATTTATTAGGGTATAAAATACTTTTCATTGTAAAATTATATTCGTAAGTAGATTTTCAGATGGATTCCCTTGAAATAACAACATCTGAGACAGCTTACTTAATTTGATAATCACCAAAGTTGAACAGAGAGCTATAGTCTAATTGCTAAACAAAAGGGAGGGCGCTGACAGCTTCAAACATCAATTCTCGAAATAATGTTGCCATCTACAGTTCGCTAGTGATGTTCTCATTAATGCTAAATAGAATGCAAAACTGGTAAATATGTTCTAATATTACTTTACATTGTTATTTTACAAATCACATAATGATTTGAGCGTTTTAATTTCACATAAGGTAAAATCCGCATATCCCCGATATCCCCAAACGAGCAGCAGGCCGGTTTCATGGCGGCGGCGGCGGCGGCGGCGGCGGCGGCCAGTTACAAATAATAATTCTAATACAAATAGTTACGTTACGAGTTAACGACAGGTAGGCAGTAATAATAGCTATCGTAGCATCTTTAAGATAGCATTCTATTTTGAGACTATAGAGTGAACTAAATCATTCTTTTACCCATCACTATTATTTTTTTTCACCAAAAAGTGGCAACATGGGACCTGTCAGCGCCCTCCCTTTGTTTATCAATTAGACTATAGCTGTATGCAACTTCAGAACGAGGATATATCGTCACCTCAATAATCCAGTATCCCGTGACAACCCTGTATTCTTCGCAAGAGGAAACCGAGTAATTAGTAGTCAGTCGTAAAATAGTCATCAAACTCATGCCGGGGGAGTGTGTCGGTGTAAAATCCGACCGCTTCATAAATTATCGTCGGTATGACAGGACGGACTGTTACCAGTTATGGTTGAAGGCATCGACAAGCCAGGCCTGGTCGATGGACGGTCAAGTATTCTGCCTGCTCTGTTTATGACCTGTTTTGTGCTAGCACTCTAGCTTTGAGCCTTTGTTTCGAGAATCGATTTTTATAGCTCTCGTGTTGCGAGACGTGGATGTTTTTTTTTGTAATCGTTAATCTGTCGTAAAATAACAGACCTAGCATATGATACTGGTGTACTGGACTAGGGTCTGACTCTGCAGATAACAAAATAAGACAACAAGAAATACATCATAATAGTGTACAAAGGCGAGCTTATCTCTTCCGGCGAACCAAGTTAGGATCAGAAAAGTGGATTGCTGAGCAGGGGTAGAGTAAAATTTTGTTCAGATCGGATACTCTCCAAATAATTATACTATACCAAAAGTTGTTTAGGTAAGTTATTTTTCTGTACAATATAGTATAAATATTTTCGCATGTAACTGGGCCAACTTTGACCAGCTTTAGTATAATATCAAAACAGCAATCGATCGCAGTCCCCAGCTGCCGTCGACACGTGCGATGGTCACGAACGCCGAACCGTCATCGTGGTCACGACCTGACCACAGCTGACAACACTGATTCCAATACAGACACGGGACGCACGGAATGCTGACTTGAGTTTAATTTACTGACCTGGTTTAACTGATGAACACGTGTACTACCACTTTTGGCCGGCTCCCGAGACGCTGCTCAAAGGTTAAGATTAGCCAACATCTCTGTTAGCTAATTAACTAATTTCTGGCAATCACGTGCCGCTATTTTGAACTAATCATCGATTGGCTAATTACAACCAATCACCTTTGAACGGCGTCTCCGAAACATAGGGTTTTGAGTTTCAGATATACGGGAAACAAAGAGACAGACGAGTTCAGTGGTTTTTTGAGCATGTAAACCAAAATACCAAAAAATTACCGTCACGAATTTTCCCATTTGGGGTAGTAAGAGATCAGTTGCGGGCTTATTCAATACTTACTTCAAAAAAACCAATGACACAGGAAACATTCCAAGAAATCATCATCAGTGGTAAGTGTTAATTCTCCATATTATTGTTTATGGCATTTCACATTGTAGTTACAGCATCGTGTTTGGAAAACAAAAGCCGGGCCATGCCAATATGCGTCATTGAACATTAGAATTTACAATGATCTCGACATCTTATCCAGGTATCTACCTTTTGTTGTTAGAATTTCAAATGTACCTTGGGATGCTGAACAACACCTAACCTACCTCACATTATACGGTTATGAGATCACTGGAAGAACTCTATATTCGTCGAGACCTTTTTCAATCTTGCTGCTGTTTCTGTATAATTTTTCGGGCATCGTCGTCACTCGTGTAACATCATCATGATCGTCGTAACACGAATATGTATTGAGTACTGCATTGAATACTGCATAGGCTATTGAAACTGGACTGATCGTACCTCAATTGATTGCTCTTTGTATTAGTACCTATATAATTATTTTATCTACTCTCATGTCATAAAGTTCGAATTACAAACTTGAAATCGAATTCATAATGACGTACTTTATAAACGCAATACAGTAATCAAATTAAAAAAAAAAAAATAACACTACTTCTCGAACTAAACTAATGTTATTATCAAACTTTTTTTCCATAACGATACAGTTCTACTTTTTTTGGGAAAGGCAAGGGTCATGAAACCATACAGCCAAGGTGTTTGATAGTCTGTATCGTTGGAAAGATTTTTTTAGCTATAGTTAACAACCAAACAGCCACTCAGTGTTTGATAAGTACTTGGAGGCAGGCAGGAAGATTTAAACAAAGAGGATCTGAGGTTTGATAATGTGGCCCATGCTCCACGCATGCGCTGTGATATGCTGGGTTTTGGCGGCAACAAAAAGTCAACGTGAAGTGACAACGTTTTGTTGCGTCTAAGCACTGATTTATAAGTAAATAAGTAATCTTTATTCGTAGTAAAAATATACATAACAAGTTTTATCATAGTTTTATCGACTACTATCATAACTAGGCTCACAGGTAGCCTGTATTTATGAAAGCCCGCGCCTCAGTGGAAATATTGTTGTGTTTTAACTTCGATTTTTGTAGGAGAGACACTTAAGTATGAGAGTAGATAAAGTAGTGTATGAAACTGCACATAACTAGGTATTATGCAACAGTTTCATAAACTACTATTATTCTTACGTCTGTATACATATAGTAACTTAGGGGTAAAGAGACTTGCCAGACTAGTGTTGTTACCCCAAATCACAACACAGAAACAGCCAACTGACACAACCCACAGCCTTCTCATGTTTATACCTGCGCCGCGCCGTACAGTGCGTCTGCGACTCCTCAGAGCAGCCGTGCCGGCGCAGGACACATGCCCTGACAGCCGCCCCTAACAGAAACCAGAAGAAAGTAGGTATAAATACACTGGATGATCTGTACCAGTATACCTCGTTTCGGTGAATACGTAGTACTGTAGTATAGTAATAATAATTCATAATTTATTCAGGTAAAAAGTCAGGCACATAGTTGTATGGATCCCAGTCTCCTAAACTAGTAGTTAACATAAAGGGCGTAACGATCGAGGTGGTAACGAAACGACTGAATAGATCCCCATGGCAGAAATATCTCAAACACCAAAATCCGCAAGTTCAAGAAGTATTCCAGTTTTGCTTGTAATGTGTGTGTGTACTTAAGTAGCTAGGCATTATAAGTTTACATTGTTACAAACTGAAGAATTTCATTATAAGATCATATAAAACTGTTACAATTGATCTAAGGTTGGTAGGTGCTTGCCTACAAATCGTACCCAGGTTTATAGTTTAGTTTCGATAACCAATCGTTCGTTCACATGTTCCATCCGATGACCATATACAGCTGATGGTAATGGCCCTGCTCTGTCGTTCTATAGTTTGATTTGCATAGAGTTTGCATGCGAGCTACAGTGCCGACTGCCGGAAGTCCATCATGCATGCATGTTTTGCATACCGGCCGTTGCGACAACAATGGTCAATCAATGTGCTGATTCTTGGGTCCTTACTGACTAAACGCCCAAGAAATAAGAAACTTTCTTTGCGTATCATGGTTTTTATTTAATTTTAAATAAAATATCTATTTCACATGATATGTCTTTTAACTGATGGAAAGTTGACATTATGACAGCATGGTATACATACAACACAGAGTATCAGTTACTTTACAATATTAACTTTTTAGCGAAGAAAAAACATTCAATTCCATTTTCTAACCGGTAATCTAAAGTTTTCTTTACATTCCACGCTTTGAATCCTATCTTAAAACTGTTACCTATTTTATAAAATAAGTATGAGTGTTATCTAAACTGACAATTTGCTACTAGAACCAGACAATGGGTCCAACAATTTGGCAGTTATTCAACGGCGGCGGTGAACAAAAGCGCGCTATCTTATCATCTCGTCTCGGCTATTCCGTGCGCGCGCGCAATCTGAAATTCGTACCTCGTTACGCGAAACGTGACAGAGATGTCGGAGATTGTACACTTGAATATGTATGACGTAATGCGACATCTGCCAGCTAGGTGTTGTTGGCCGAAATAGACGGGGAATAGAGTTACCGTGTGGTAAAACCCAAATGCGCGAAATTGTTTTTGGCACGACCGTAAAATTGTCTTTATGCTGTTAGCGAAATAAAACTTGTAAAGCGCAGACCAGACTGGATATAAAATAGTGTTGGAAACAGGAAATATGTTCGCGAAGACGATGAATTGGAAAAGTCGCGAGAGACTATCGCCTGATTTCTGTAACAACGATCAAAAAATCAAAACTCATTGTTAAATCTCATTTCACTAATTTCAGCTCATTATGTGCCGCCATTTTGAAATTTTCGAGCACTCTTTCAGAAGTTCCTAAGCGATGTATTGTTCAGAGAGCTATTTACTAGATCTTAGAGAATTTGGTATTTCCGATAAAACTGGCACCTTAAGCCAAGTTTTACCCAAAGAAGAAGGTTATATAGCAGACTTTAGACTAACGCTTCATCTATGCTATGCCATGTTTTAATCTCTTCCTAGATAAACTTGCCTTTGTACATAAAATCTATATTACTTGTGATTTTTACGGTTCTGTATGTGCCACCGACACGTCAAGCACTCGTCTGCATCCAATCACCGCCAGCATCACATGCGCGTCACACACATGCGGATGCGCCGCGCTGGCGCACAACGGCGGCATTCACACCCGCAGCACAGACAGAGAGTGCCACAGACCAAATACAGGATGTAACAGAAACGTGTAGTCAAATTAAAGGGGATGTAGTTAAGTCATTCTGAACAACTTTCACGATAAAGCCGATTCAATCCAAGCATTTTTTTTGTCATTTCGAACTTTGTACAGAACAGTTTCGTTTTTGGAGATGTGAAAAATAAAGCTGACCTTGATCAAATTTGTTTCATAGTGAAAGTTTGGGTTTCATAGTTTAGAATCTGACCTTAACAAAGAATATCAACACAACAACAAATTCTTATCACAGGTAGGTAGACATTTAGAATGTCGTCCAGAAACACTTTTCAATATGGCCATACTTTTCTGATATGCCCTGTACAAAAATGTAAAGTCTGTGAAGAGTACCCACAGTGGGTGTAGTGTGCCATCTGCCACGTGCTGGCCAGGCGCCGCATCTGCACGCTGCAACACCACGTGGGCTGCACAGGCGGCTGGCTACTTTGGCATGAAAGCGCGATTGTATGTTTGTAGGTATTTGGAGATATCAGAATCTGGACCATGTTTTCTGCGGTTTAGTCATCTTTTCTATGGTCGTTCTCATTTACTGCTTTATGACAACTCAGAAATCCAAAGCTTGAGGGTAGGGTATTTATTAATCTGTGGTAGGGCGGAGACTATACAGGAATATGATAGGTATCTACCGATAAAGATTCTTGTACCCCCATATGCTCGGTTTTTCTCAATCAAGGCAACCGACATGACCTCTCAGTCCATATCTTTCAAAATCTTTCAAGTTAGGTTCTATTCTACCTCGTATTAGCATTTTGCCTCAGAATTAGCAAGATAATTATGCTAACAACGCACGCATGCGATTGTCCGCCGGATGTCATATCAGAGATCTTTGTCATGTGTGTGCTTATTTTTAGCTACACGCTCGTGTCGACTGCCTTTCCAGATTCGTGTGACAGGAAAAATGTAAGTAGATACACATTTTCACTTTGGTACTTGAGTAAATGAGATTTTTTACCCCAAATCTACAGCAAGAATTCAATTTACTTACAGGCACACACAGAAACTCTGGCTGGACTGATCTGTGCCCACCCAATACACTGAGGAACGCTATCTGTAAGGTACTAACGAAATTCATCGCCTCTATACATATTAACAGTTGTACAGCTGCTGAAAGTCGCTGAAAATATAAAGACACTGAATCATCAAAAACTCCGATGTCACAATTCTCAGTATAATACAGTTTTCAAAGGAAATTTCCAAACACCTGTGCTCTAAACGAAATTATTACCCCGACAGCTGTACACAATAACTCGGTGGCGAACGTTTTCTTTCATCGCCGACTGTTGACAAGGGGGACAGTTGGCTCGCTTTTCACAATTTTCCGCGACGACGACAAAGATGCGATACTTCCCGTGCAGGACACATTTCACAACGAACGTCCGTCCATCTGTCCGTCTGTCTGCCTATCTTTCCGGCTGACACGGCCAATTGTGACGTTGACGTGTAAATATGACTTTATTCTTCTCACTGTTTATCCGTGTATGTATTTTAGTAACAGACGAGATTTTGCGAAGTAGCGGATTCCTCTGTGATCTTGATCTTGTAAAAGAGGCCGTGATTTTTGTTACGAAAAATATAATGAGGTAAATACAAACTTCGGAACTTCCGCTTCGGCTCTCAGATTTTCAATATCCTTTAAATCCCATTCAGGTACTCACACTCCTGTGCAATAGCAATACAATGACATGGTAATTTAGTTTCGGGTGGGCGTAGTGATGTTACTCAGACACCATACAAATATTGTAATGTTGCTTATCCAAGGACACATAACCAGAAACATAAGCAGTTATTAAATTAACAAAGACACAATTCAATATTTCTGGGACTTGTGTCTTTGAAGACACCGATCCACCATCTGCATAGCAGATTCTCTAAATCGCGTCGATTGCCGAAAACCCTGCCTTCCACATGGCAAGCAAACGTGGGAACGCCATTCAAAGAAAGGTTATTTTCTGTACTTTACGATACCATATTTACCCTCCAATTACTGAACGAAACATATGGGGATGTTTGAGTCAAAACAGCCTTCCGGCTTTCCATTGTCTTTCAGTTCAGTACAGATGCAGTTGTAAAAGCGGATTAGTTTATTGCCCAACATCTGTTTGGTTTCTCGGCTGTCTCTAACTAAACAGAGTAATATGCAAGATTTTTTAAGACTACCTGCTTACTCCTTATTTGGTTTGTTATTTATATCGACCAAAAATGTACGCATGTGTGTGTATGTTACTTGATTTGATGGACCTTTGCTGAAAACATGAACTAAAACATAATGCAACTTAACTAATTAATAAGTAGTTGGTATTGGTATTAATTAATGGTCACTGGGCATTTTTTACCCGGTACATCGAAGTTCGCGTCCACTATTAGTAAATGTTAATGTAGCCCATTAATGTCCCCACCGAGGGGCACAGGCCTTTACCTGGATCCGAGTATGATTGAGCCATACTCCACCACGCTGGCTCAGTGCGGGTTGGTGGAGGGGTTTTTACGACTACTACATACTACGAAGTAATGATAGTAGCCGGGACCTGCAGCTTAACGTGCCATCCGAAACACGGAGTGTCCGATAATGTACTTGAGACAAATAAATAATCTCATTGGTACATGGTCAGCACCGGGATTCGAACCTGCATCTCCTGCGTGAGAAGCAAGGTGAAACCCACTAGACCACGGAGAACTCTACTAATGAAATCTGATTTTTATTGAACGTTTAGGGTTAACTTTTCACGGAATGTTTTTATTTTAATCCTCAAGTATGAGAAAAAATCTTATCAGGTTTTTAACTATTTTTGGTTATTTACCTCGAACATTATATTATTTATTGAACTAATTACCAAAATACATTTTGCGGAAGAGAGGGTACATACCCATTAGATTGGTCCCATTAAAAAAAATGGAATTTGTCCAGTAGTTAGGCTTCTGCATAACAAAACCGAAAAGTGTGATGTCATCCAGGTGAACAAAATACTTGTTTTTGTCTTTGTGGCGTTTACTGTCATTGTCATAGTTCAAAGTTCAAAGTTCATCATCCTATAATCATTTGTACCGGTAATATGTCAAATTTCGTATTCTATTTTCCGTTTTAAAGACAACATTTGTTTTGCTAATAAAAATACTTTCCCATATAGTTTAGAGGAATGCGACTCATCTCATTGGGTAGTATTCTTCCCGACTAGTTTCGTTAGTAGACGCTGCGCTGCTGGTAGGTCAAAGGTCCGAACAAAATGCCCATTTACCTAGTGAGTACCGACCGCTACTATCTTACTTAGATAAATGATAATACATTCTCAAATACATTATCAAACATTCGCGTGAGACACGCCTCAGACCATCCGCGAATCTGTACAATCAAACACCTCAACTTCCCAGGTTCTTATTTCTACAGCAATAAAGCTCTATATGGCGCGTGTGGTGGTGCATAAATACGTGCGTGTATATTACCTACACGCAGCTGCGGGACTTATGCGTATGCGCACGTATAGTTGAGTCTTAAGACTGACATTATCTGTACGATTTTATGCGCCTTTCAACGACTTACGGACGGAGAGGTCTATAAATAGTATCTGGAATGCCAGTCAAATTGTCTTGATAAAAATACTTATAATATAGTTGTTGTATCTCGTCCGTCCTTATCCAGAGGTGCGAAAAGCATAGGTACTCAACATTGTTTTCATCTCGCAACAGGCTACTAGACCGTTTTGCAAGATATGTAAAAGTTTAATCGAGTATTGGTATTACGTGCCAAGATCAATCCGATAGAGCTGCTATTTTCTTCAACTGCGAATCTAAAAGCAAGCTCTATAATTTGCTTTGTAGAGCTTGCTTTTAGATTTGCAGTCCACAATGCACATGTACTGTCAAGAAAGAAGCGGGAATTCATAATTTATTTCTAATTTCAATGTCAAATCAAATAGGTATATCCTTTTGTCGCTAGGTTGGGTCATGTTCTCTATATTGGCGTGAAATTAAAGCACGATCCGTCTGTCTTTACAGTGCACGATTTTGGAAGTCATACCGATTTTTAACCGACTTTCTTTAATGGATAAAAATATGGAACCAGGGGTTGGTCTCAAATTTTGCATCGCAAATGGAATTTCGTATTCAAAGTTACCAAAAATATTAGGAAAAGCTTTCGGTGAATGGAATTTGTCAAAAATCACGTGCTATGAATGATACAGTGCATTCCAAAGCGGTCGAGATGAGGTAGAAGATTTCTTTCATTCTGGTCGGCCATCGCCGTCTGATCGCTTAAGCGAAAAAATAGCGATTGAGAATCGTTACTTAAGTTTATGGCAGATAGCCACTGAATTTCTGTGTCTCACAAATAAATTTGTACCAGCTTAAACGATCTCTTGGGCATGAAACACGTTGCCGCTCGACTAGTCCCGAAAGATCTGAATTTTCTTCTAAAACTCAAGCGCGTAAAATTCGTTAAAGACATGCAATTCGATGAGTTAATTCTGACTCTACATTGGTTTAGGAGACATGGGTTTGCAATGGAATGGCATCCGTTTTCAGTCGATAGAAGACATAAAAGGAGAATTCACGGCGAGAGCTAAAGTTGATTCCGGAAAATGCGTTTGAAAAATGTTTTGATAATTGGATCATTCGTTGGAGTATGGTATTATTTCGGAAGGGAACTACTTTAAAGGCGACAAAATAAATTTGGAACAACAATTAATATTTTTGTATTATCGACATTTTCCCAATACTTTCTTGACAAAGTGGTAAGTCAGTGTTTTATGAAAACTGGAACAATTACATTAGCACTATCTCTATAGTATGTTGAGTTAGAAACAAAATAAATGATAACAGATAAGCGTTTTAATATCCATGCTGGCCATTGAGTACCCGGCAACCATGACAGCTCTTTGCGCAAATCTGTCGTTATTAAACTGATATAATTTATCACGCATCTGTCGCGAAACAACCTAGTGATATAGATGGAAACTTACTTTACGTATTAAAGGCCCGTTATAATAAACCACTCTCAACTCTGAGAACTATCTCAAGAGGGTGAAAATAACAGATGCATTTCGATAGCTAACCCTGAGTGAGTTGCACGAAACCAATTTGAAAAAAGTTGAATGTATTGGCGAGGAGAACCATAGGATTTTCGTTTGTTTCTAATGCTAAGGATATGTTTAATTTGTTTTGTGCAACTGAGAATAAGAGAGACAACTCGCAGGGTTCAAATAGCGTCTTTATTACTGATTCGGTTAAGGACGTAACTAGAAGTGCATTTTCTTTTGCTTCCAATTATGATTAGAGAAGAACATCTGTCAACGATTCTAAATAAGTTACTTAGGTAATTACCTCTAGGTATAGTATACTCAGTACAATGCATAACACCTGGCACCTGGGCCGGTTGTCGATTTGGGAAACATACGGAAATCCATTATCCAAAACATCTGCGGTGATAAGGACAAAAGGTTGTTCATGGGGTGATTTAGCTTCCCGTGCAACACAGATGTCATAGTTGCTTTCTGCAAATAATTGATAAAAACATCTATGTATCAAATTCCATCAGTTTTGGTAAACAAAACAGATGTTAAAAAAAAAAAAACTAAGTTACCACAGATCTCTAGTAGATAAGTAATACTTCCGACAGCTAGCTAGGGACAGGAACCAGCTGACTATGCCTTTCAAGAGCTAATACGGTGACTGACAACATTTAACTCTTGATTTTTAACGGAACTTCCGCAAACTAGTTTAACCCTCGGCATGCCTGGTTGGGTCTGACAGACCCACCGCATCAGTTAAACCGTTATTATTCATTGTAATTTGAATTTCGCGCGTAACTGCTCTCAGTAGCTGACCGTAGTGAACTAACTGACGCCCTCCGCCCGCTACCTCAGTCCGGGGCGCGCTCCAGTAGTGATAGGACGTGTGTAAAGTGCGCTCGGGTCTCGCAGACCCCACGAGGCATACGGCGTGACGTTTTAATGTAAGTATTTATTTGTTGTTATTAGTGGTTTTGTGTCAAATTTCTTAAAAATAAACGTTATACTTTTAACTGGGAACCCATTTTTTATATAATACGCTAGATTTGGATTGTTATAGTTTGGTATATTAAAGTTTTTTTACGAATTTGATGGGTTTTATTTATGAAGGTGGTATTCTTTCTACAGATCTCCGCAAACGAATTGCCGACCGTATTGGTCTCGAAGAAGGTCCACCGGTAAAAAAAAACAGCTCCAGGTGTAAGGCGTAGATGTCACGTTTGTCCATCAAAGAAAGACCGCAAAGACAATACATCTGTGACAATACATTCTGTGAGATGTGCAAGAGCCCCGTGTGCCTAGATCATGCAATTTTCCAGTGCGAAAATTGCTTCAAAAACAAAGCTCTTGAAACGGCCTAAAAATAGGCCATTGTACACTAAATAAACACTTGACAACTACAGGTGCAACCGACAACCCCCTATGCAGGGTTGCATGGAAGTGGAGGAGACGGTCGAGCACATGTTGCTGGCATGTTCATCCACAATTGAAACCATGATGGCGATTCTGGGAGAAGCATCATCGACCCGGGAGCTCCTTGAACATCCAGGCCTCCTACTCCAACTTGTGGAGAAGTTGGGTTGGCTGAGATAAGAGAGTGGGAGAAGGGGACATGCACAAAGGCCCCGCACATGTGGGCCACGTGCAGGCACTTCAGCCCCCTTACAGAAGAACAGAAGAACAGAAGCTCTTGAAAATGATGTCGGAAATGAAGAAGAGTAAATATTTTAGCTTACAATATAAGATAACATATGTGCCTAATGATCCCCAAAGTCTGATTGAGATCTCTTTCGTTTTAGTTGATTTTGCATGTTTATAAACATAAGAGGTTTAATTTTACGTTAAAAAAAGAGGTAAAAGTTTAATTAAAAATATTGTTGAATCCAACACGTATTTTATTTAAAATCCTAATAAACATGTTTAATTTAATTATAAAATCATAAATTATACTAATTGATACCAATTTCTAGGAGTAAAATATATTTAAAATTTAGGGTCTCACAGACCCACCAGGCACGCCATGTAACTTTTTTCCACCAGGCATGCCGAGGGTTAATAAGGATTTCTGTCGACTAGTCCGCACACCGGTCTAGCTGTGGCTGATGGGATGCACAATCTGTAGAACATATTTACGATTACCGACGACTGGTAGCCGCTTCCTTGCACGTGCATCGCAGTTGAGGAAACCAGAGACTGAACTGCACGTGTGGAATACACAGGTACGAACGTATGGGTTCCTCTGCGCCTGTAATACAGACCCTTGATGTGATTGACTCTATATTGCACTGCACTCTCTCGTTTTTGATGCGACTTATAATTTATAGGTGTTTCGCTATTAAGTGGTCAATATACAATTTCCATGTGACAATCCTATGTCCTATCTTCTAAATAGAGGATCGCTTCAACATGTTCAACATAAATTAAGGGTCCTGCTCGCATATGATTGAATATACATATTATCACAATCGATTCCTGTGTGAATTTATTGAATTCATTAACAGGCACGTGAATATACCAACCAATCAGCCCTTGGAAGGCCGTTGCTGTGAGAGTTTTTCGTAACCAGATCGTTATTTGAAGCAAACAAAATAAATTGTTCCAAAATAACGGAGCCGAGCGCTTAGACACGGATATGGACAAATGAACGGACAGACAGACGGACTGAGTGACGGAGCCTGCAGCCAGACACCTGGCCTAACGAGCGCGGCTTGACAAATCATTCTTTATGACTAATGTACCTCACTACACTAGACAACCATCTCGACTCAGAAACCCGTACATTTTAACACAAAGTAAATAAGAACCATTTTACTCTAAATACTAAGAATGTACTAAAAACTGTCATCATTACTTTGAGAGTTGGAGAGCAAGTTGTACTAACAGGTGACAACAGTAATTTAGTACTTAGATCGCAATGATAAAGTGCTCCAAACTGGCGCCTCTGGGGAGACATTACATTAGATGTTGCGATATTAATGTGGCTACAAACAGAGTCAATTTAGTGCACAACTCTGCTTGATTGTTTGTTTCTGTTGACAAATGTTTTAATCATTGTCTTGAACTTTTATAAAAATATAAGAACACACGGGACGCAGAAAATAAGACGTAGACAAATGTAATGCATTCTTCGGTTGATTTACTTTGAGACGGCTTATAATGATGGCCACGTCAAAAAGTCAAGCGGTCATCCCCCTAATCTAGACGACGAACAAAGTCCCTACAAAAAATGTATTACATTGAGCCGGTTCTACTTCTTCTTGGAGTATTAAATTATGCAAGTAATAAAATCCTATTCTGGTTTTTTCTGACAAAGCTGTCGCATCGAGGACGCAATTTCTCAAAACATTGTCGCGTCATTTTTCATTGGATCAATCAGGAGAGCTCTGTATGAGCGTGGCCTCATTCCTTCAGGGTTGGCAGTAGCTGGCACTCGGTGAAAACGATAGATATTTACATTTGTGTAGTTTTGTTTGTATTTTTATATGTACTTATAGGCTTAGTAATAATATTGCAGCTGTTAGCGGCGGTATTCTTTCAGTTGTATCTAAATTGCCATTTTAGAAATGGGTTTTTGGGGCAATTACGAATTTACCTTACAATTTCAGGCTACGCCGCGTTAACTATAAGTAAAATTTTAGGCATCAGATCATGCCAGTATATGTAATATATGTTATGTGCAAACAAACAATCCATGAAATGTTTTTTGTTTGGTAGGTGTAAGTATATTGCGATATTGTCATATTCACCTCACCTACTTCTCAACAAAATATATTTTTTTGTTTGAGGACCCTGACTGCAACTCAAGGGCTGTCCTCTTTCCCGTCTCATCAACTGCTAAGCAGAGAGCGAGCTAATGAATATTTTTATTGACGTGCCCAACAACTTGCCATGAATCTTCTCCACCAATAGCCTCAACTGCGACTTACCCTGATTGTAACACACTCTACAGTTACACAATTCAAGACCCTCTTGCGATCATATAAAGATACTTTTTCAAAGATATTGTCAGCATTTGTAATGTCAATGAATTATGTACTTTATACGTATAGAGCCAAGGTATTAAATGTAGACGTTAGATGAAAATGTATCTGGACACGAATGTCATTAAAGTAATGGCAGAGTCGATCTGTAGGACGATAAGTTCCTTACATGTCCGTTTCTTATGCAAATATTGGCACAATGTTGCCACCATTAATCAGATAGTTGCTTAGGGTCTGACAAAGGCTGAGTGCGCTGATGCGATGTGAAATGTCCCACGTGCAGCGGCAGCAGTGAATGTGTTAAGAAAATGGACAGACATCAATCAAGCAGATGTTACGGCTGGAGACCTTGATAATGTTGCTAAGTTACATATAAACTACTCTGCATTATGGCGAGTAAAATACAATTGAGAACGTAATAGGCCCTTGCTATTTGTTAAATTAAATAAAGAACGAATGTTCAACAAAATTCACAACATGACCTACACGTTTTACAGAAAAAAGTTCGGCGCAAAGCACAGATGCGTCGCAGATATTCC
Organism: Argyresthia albistria; assembly: GCA_963457715.1. Taxonomy (NCBI): domain Eukaryota; kingdom Metazoa; phylum Arthropoda; class Insecta; order Lepidoptera; family Argyresthiidae; genus Argyresthia; species Argyresthia albistria. The sequence goes on from OY735265.1 coordinate 4,263,055, forward strand.
AACATTTGCTTCTATTAGTACTGATTGTCGGCTTATTTCACAACATGTGCATAAAGAGATAACGGTGTAAGAAAGAAAACCTACAAAAAGTGTCTTCCCACTACCGGTCCAAATATTTACCAAACAATTTTTTACAACTCAGCACGTGTGTCAGTTGCAAGTTGCAACCACTGTAAAAACATTAGAAAGAAAGAGTTCCAGTAATAACCGTAATTGTCCTCTTTGTTATCTTGTAAGACTATGGGCCACATTTTAGTTTGGGCGGGCCGCCCCCGCCCACGGCTGTGCGCCATATGATAGCTGAACGCCGTACTCGTAAAACCATGTGCGCACTTTTTCTAGAGCTTATTTTCAATCGGCCTACATTTAATGTAAGTAATATAATAACTATGTAGGTAAGTGAGCGACGGCCAGTACAGTATGAGCTACGTACACCTAGATGAAAAATGATAAAAAATAAGAATTGTCTTATTTCGTAGATTTAGGTCTGGCTAATACTTAATAATGATGCCACTGCTTATTAGCACTATATCACGTATCCATATTCATATTCATCTTTGAGTGTAGCAGTTTTGTCCAAATACGCACACAGCGCGTAAACAGCCTGTCTTTTGTCTCCGCCATACTACAGTTAGTTTAGTGGTCTCCTCATCGCGTCTCCATGTGCTCGCCATGTGAATGCTCCCCTATTAGCCCCAAACGCCCGCCGCCCGCCCCCAGATTGGAGCTGCACTACAGCTGTACAGTACCCATTTATTGCACCACTGCCTAAAATAGTCTTTTGATAATGATAATGCTGATAATGATAATGCTTTATTCAGTAAAATAGGTACAGTACTAGTTATAGTTGTACATAATAATTATAACAATGGGTGAAACACTACTCCCTAAAGAAGGGTGAACCCTGTGTTTTAGGATGAGTAGGGCGCTTTTTCCGTAGAGTAACATTGCGGTACTTAACAAGTTTTTTATGTTGTTGTCATTAAAAGTAGAAAACCAAGCAAAAAGTAAATAATAATAATAATAGAAATTAGAAAATACATAAAACATGGTGTGATAGTTTGTGTGTGTGGATGGAGAAGATGTATGTGTAGTGTATGTGTGTATTTCAGTGTAGTGAGTAGCGAATGTTAGTGTACATGTAGTTATAACTTTATCCTCAGATGAATTCTATTCTTTCATAATTTTAAGTGATGTTTGTAATTACGATGTGATTGAGAAAATATTTTCAGTTTCATATAGGTTTTAGCTTGGAGCCATTTAAAAACTATTTGTTTACATTCAAATTGATTTGTATGATATATATTGAGTATTTGTTTAACTTGTTATATATAAAGGGGCCTAGAAATGTGTAAAATCTTGTCTTATAGCTTGTATGCGCTGCAAAGGTGTCACAAACGATGTCCTTTCGACGTTTAGAAATAGTTTGGCATGGAACAGTTTTGTGTTGTAACATAACGATACTCTTAATGAAAAGTTGTCTAACAGATAAAACCTCACAATAACTGTATAAATCAGCCGTAGGAAAAAGGATAGGTTTGAAGGTGCAGACTTTTAAAATGGATCTTTGGGCACGTTCAAGTATGTGAATAGATGTTTTATGTGCACCCCCCCAACATGAGATGCAGTATCTCAAAAGAAATTCACACAGAGCATAGTAGATGTTTTTAAGAAGGCTAGGTTCGGCAACATGTCTCAAACCTTTAAAAATGTATATTAGTTTACGAATTTTGGAGCCGAGGTTTTGGATGTGTTTTTTGAAGTTAAGATTTTGATCAACAATTACTCCAAGGTATTTGATATACTGAGTTCTTTCCAGAGTTCTACAGGAGCAGTTGATTTTGTTACTACAATTAATATGAGCCTTAAGAGTCAGGTTTTGGGATGGCTGAGTGGTATTTATGATTGAGAAAGTCAGGTACTTAGTTTTATCTGCATTAAGTGTTAAAATGTTATGCTGTAGCCACTCTGAGACTTTGTCAAATCCTTGTTGTGATCTCTCAAACGCTTCACCCCAGTCTTTACCTGTGAAGAGTAAGACTGTATCGTCAGCATAAGACACAATCTTACCATAGGGGAGAGGAAGGTTGCAGAGGTCGTTGATATATATAAGAAAGAGTGTTGGGCCAAGTATGCTTCCTTGTGGTACCTCCCATTCGACAGGCTGAGTAGAACTCATATTTCCACCTATCCTGACACTGTGCCCCTGGTTAGTTAGGTAGCTTCCAAAAAGACCCAGCTGAGTGCCCCTGATAGCAATGTCCTGGAGTTTCTTTAAGAGAAGTGTAATCGAGACCGTGTCGAATGCCTTAGCAAGGTCAAGGAAAACTCCCAAACACCTCTTGCGCTTGTCCAAGGCTTCCGCGATGAAATTTGTTACCACATGTATGGCGTCAGAGGTTGACTTCCCGGAGAACTTCTTTTGTATTTAACTCTGGGCAAAAGAGTCAATTTAAGACAGCATAGGAGTATTATGGATACCAAAACGCTTGGCTTTGCGTGACTGCAACAGCACTGGTAGGCTCTTCCATGTCATTTAAATTGTGCCTTAATTAGAGCGTGATCTTTGTAAATATTTGAAGCTATATCTTTGTAATCCTGATCTGCCGACTCTTGGACGGGTGTATGGTTTGGGAACCAAATAGCGCAGACTCTGATGTCTGCAATAATAGTTAATAGATAGCATCGATGTTGTTTCAGGAGTAGATGTTCAGAATGAAGATTTAGAGGTGCTATAAAACAACCCCGGTTCGTTAGTATTCTTAGATCCGAAACATGGACGACGAATCAAGCTACTAAAGGACTACAAATGCGTTTTAGTAGGTCTTTTTGAGAATAAGGAGTGTACATTATATTTGATTATTCCTAATCATCTGTAAAACTAAAGCATCGATCGCGCGCAGCTGTAAGGGCGAGTGCACACCGGCAGGTCACAGCTGCGTGCGGTGTGAAACGCGCACCGCCGCGATTCACAGAGCGCGCGGATTCAGCAAGGGTGTGTGTGGCTACACCTTGCCTAGTGCGGTACTCGCATGTGGCACTGAACTAAGAATTGCACCTCGTGTGCACCTCATTAAAACGTGGAAATATGATTTAGGTAGGTAGGTATGCAAACGGTTGTATAATCTCGTGATAAAATCGTCTTCTTCCAATGCCTCTGGGATACTAGAGTCAGTCTCTTATTAGAGATAAGCTCGCCTTTGTACATTTTTTTCCATTACCTATTAAGTGTCTGTATTCTGTTTATGTGCAATAAAGTATAAGAGTAATGACTGAGTAATGAATGAGTCAGTTCCATTCAGTCAGTATTCCAACTGAGGGAACAACTCAGAATACCTAATTATAATTTTCTGCCGGTAACCCGGTAACTATGAATTCTTAAAGAATCGCTACTAAGATTGCAATAATGGAAAGTTATTGTTATATTAGCTGGCCCTGCTACTGTACCACGACCCACATGCTTGCAATATCTTACACACAATCTACACGAAAGGGCTTAAAATTATCAACGCCCATCTTACAAACTCTTTCAAAACTATCAAAAGAACCAGCCTCCTCATATTGACTGCAAACATAACGTCTAAGGAAATAATAACAATAAATAATAACATGGGTTTAAAAAGTTAAGGAAAAAATCTAACAAATAATGCAGTTGTGCCGTCAATATAGTAACACAATGTGGTCGTATCACATCATCAGCAATTAGGGTCACGAATAAACGAAAGGTCTCAAGGGTGGGTCTTTTTACCCATAAGGCGACAACCATAAAGCCCTTATGACGCTATAGTGAATCAAGATACCAAACCAATCCACAATAGTTGTTTTTTTTTCCGTGGACTCTATCAACGGGAGTTAGCGTTTAAATTGCATTTTGTTAGATGTGTGGTATTCTTGACGGTTTCTGCTCACCCGGCTCTCACTTCACCCTGAATTGTTGTATGTTATCGAGATTGTTCAATGTTCAATGAAAACCTTTTAAACGGTTCATTTGTTTCGTGACTCGTGAATGAAACACAAGTATGAAAAATTTGCAATTTGCTTCCCAAATATATTTTTATTCGCAACGGTTCCCTAGATTCCGATCTACTTTTCGTATAACATTGCAAAACGTACTTAACAACAATGGCTATTGTTTTATACAATACAACAAAATGCAATTGAAAACCTTCGGACTATTTATCGCATGTAAACTAATCCTCTTCAAGAATGTTTTATACTACATTTTTGTTCCATGACATCAACAAATATTAAATAATAGGTACCTCATTAATATCCTCACCGAGGGGCTAATTGACTTTTACCCGGAGTGATATTCTACCACGCTAGCTGCTGATAGTTTTAATATTCAGAGTAATAAAAAACGCACCATTTTTTTTTTCAAAACATTGGGCCAAAAACGTCCCCAATGATATAACGAATCATAATCCAATGTCCATTGATCAGTGAACGAATGAGTAAAGCGAATCCTCGGCTAATGGCCCTATAGTTCCTTTATCAGCCCGAGTTAAGTGTCCTTACAATAGAGGCCGCTCCCACGCATGTCAAAACACCCCATGCAAAATATTATGGACCAGTGTAAGCTGAGCTTTAGGTTTGAATGTTGCTTTCTTTGTAAACTCAATGTTCGCTCGCTACTTTATTTTTATTTCAAAAGCTTTGAAATTTTGAAAAATCGGCGACTTCACGGCTTTTAACATACGGGTTGGGGCAAACGTTTACTAAGTAATTAAAGGAAATTTTCGTCGATTTAACTTTTTTTGTTTTTTGTAACTTTTGCATGACAGTGGGTTAGCTCATCGCCCAATCCCTAGAGATTGGCTGATTGGATAAATAAAAGAAACACCTGTAATTTCCTTCAAATACTAAGTAAAAGGTTACTTTTCTTCATTCATACGATGGCGCCCTTTGAGCTTTTTTGACCTTTGAGCTTGTTTAGCGATATGCAGCATACTTTTAGTTATTTTACCATTTCTGCTGAAACATCTAATTCCGTATAAAATTTAGTAAGACTTCGGTGGAGTACATTTTGAAAGGGTCAAGTCTCAGTGGTTTGACAGTCATGGTTGACGGCACAGCACGCGTATAGGGTGCTCCAATCCAGGCTGATCCCCGCGTACATTACCGTACCGATATTGTGGGAAAATCGTAACTGTTTCTGTTATAAAACTGTGGGAGTTTCGCTTTGACAGCATCCTTTGTTCGCTGAACACTTGTCTAGGATATAGTTAGCAATTATTCTGAAGTTATTCATTTGAATAAAGAAAATGATTGAAGTATTTTTCACACGGATGGAATGCAAAACTTGTATTGTATATTATTACTTTACGGTTTTAATAACAGACACGTCAGAATTTTATTTATTCGTATGACATCTCCGGGTAGGAACGTCACAGGCATATATCCAAATTTCTCAACCAGTTGGTGGAGTCAGAATAATAATAGTAATAACGTAGATCTAACTAAGATATCACACTAGATATTTTCCTCCTGCGTTAACATTACTTTCAGATTGCAAGTAAACCAGTAGTTAATCCCAATGTGGCTCCGTTTAATTTATACAAATTAACCAACACGCAATATCAACCCCAAAACACGATAACATTAGATTACAGTCTGTAACTTTACAAAAATTTTCCTATAATTAAAAATAGCATAGGTACCCCTATCCCACTCCCATATCAGAGTAATGTAAAACTGTCACGTGACGATCACGTGGCCCGCACGTGACCTCCCCTCCCCACATCCTTGCATCTCCCCCGCGCCCTCATTAGAAGGATTGCGAGGTATTTGTTCTATGCACGCGCGTACGATTGGGCGGCTGCATTATTAAATGCCTTTTACGCTTATTGCAATTCAGCATCCCCCTATACCTCTATTGTTGCTGCGTTATGTCTAGGCGGATAAAAATAGTGTTTTAATGAAACCATTCATCTGGGAATTGAGGAACTTCCTTTATGTAACTCGTAGTTAGTGGATGGAAGATACCTGTGATTAAAGTGGCATAAATAGAGGCCCAAAATGTAGGTAGTTGTAAAGCAAAAACGAAACACTCAAAAGGGCAACTCACATAACGACACAGCAATAGTGATTTATTCATGCTACAAAATCAAAGGTCCCGAGCGAGTGAATCGCTCTCACCCATGACCTTAGCCTCCCATGGCCGGCAAAGGCTCCCACGGCACCCTGCGCCGGCGCAGTTCACATGCCCCCTGCCCCCCACCACCACCCCCCTCGCGGAGCATCACACATATTTGTACAACAAATTATGCCACGATTTACTTTTGGAATTCCGTCACTCCCCACGCCCATTGTGTTGTTTGATGCCGTAATTTTTCAATTTGGAGAAAGATTACGAGGCCTTATGATTATCTACTTTCTGAAGCAGTTGTGTAGTTTCTAAGGCATCTGGCGAAATTCTTAAAAAGACACCCCAGATTAATCGAATATCGAGAAAATTCTTCGTGAAAGATTTTATAATGTTGCAAGGCCTGAATCAGCCAACTGCAGCAATCAACATTAGTACTAGCACTTTTAACCTACAGTAACATGTCCTTTATCCAGAGCCTTCTGTGCCAACCAACTTCTTCGGAAATTTTCCCGGCAACAGAATGGTCTCCACCTAATAATAACAAACCAAGTACCACCAGCCCAAAACTGATCGTGCGTAGTGTTAGCCCACCTCATTATCCGTCAGATCTCGTGCAGGGTCCATCTCGGCACGTAATTATCCCGCGCGACCTGTGACCCGGGTTCGCACGCCTTCTTCCCACGATCTTCTTTCACGTGAGAAATACTCCTTTCCCATCGAACTGTTGGGAAAACTTCGGGAATTTTTCGGCGCTGGGAATTTTTGGGGCGTTTAGTGGCGTGAGAGAATGGGTGGGACGGTTTGATTGTGTTCCGCGTTGCAGTGTTTGAAATTTTAGTAATAGGTCATTTGTGGACAAGATAATATATCAGGCATGTTATCAAAATTTCATTATAAAATTAGGGTTGTTGTCTTTAATTATTAAAAATACTATATTGCAGTTTAAGAAACTTGGTTTGGCCAGATCGTCTTTTCTTGAAGGTTGAAGCAGTAGGTTTAAAAGTTGAGCAGATTCTAGCGGGCTCTGCGCTGTTTAGTCGGTTAATATTAGCCGACTTATTTTGATATCCTTGGTTACACGATAATTGAACGACACCAATAACTTATTAATTTTTACGGATCATCATTGAGTGATCATCACTGAGTTAGCGAATAAGCCCGCAGATCTGTGACCACACCACACTGTATAGTTTATTTTCCTCTAATCTACCACAGTAACCGTTTTCCATCTATTTTGTTGAGTACCTGGTATTGGAAAATAACATTTAAACTTGCTTTAAATACTTGATTCTTCTTCTTAAGCCTCTTCCCTATTTGAAGTTGGTGGTCAAATTCCATACCAGTTTCATGATATCCTGGATTATCGAATCGCCACTTATTTTTGTACTCATCAAATACACGAAAACAAAAAGCACATCCAATCCCAAAATTACACATTCGGTTTCGATACCCAACGCCGAATAAATCCCTCTATCTCCTGTCAATCTAGAGATCGATACTCTGAGTGCGTGCATCGCATTCGGACAAAGCGACGTGTGTTGCGCACGCTCACGCCACGCGTCGGAAAAGCGCGTAATGAGGCCGCACTATAGCAGCACCTGCATGCACGAATTATGGGATTTCTCGCGCCCTCCCGTGGGACCGGAGGGAACCCAGTATCTCGTGTTTGTTCTGTCAATAAGCGTGCACGGCTCACGGGAAAACAATAATGGCGAGCCAATATCAGGTTGTGGGGTAGGAAACCGCCCTGGGCGAAGAGGTAGAGTATTGTGTTACTTATTTGGTGGATGAAATAGAGACTCCATGAAATATAATTTGGTAGATCGTTTGCTAACAAGGAAATATTATTGACTACACGTGAACACAGAAAAACCGTATGCCAATGCAAACAGCAGAATTTTGACGTCGTCGCACCTTACCTAAGCCTTGCAGATAGCAGACAGACAGGCAGTGCTAATTAAGCAAGGCATAAAATATTTTGAAATTGTCAACAAACTTTATAACCCTAATTAATTTAACACTTACGCACTTCGACTCTCCATCCACCTCACCTAGGGGTGCATTCAATAAACGCTAATGCAATCGGCAACTTGTGACGAGAGCATACCTATTGCTTATCCCTAGACGTCCCTGGTTTAACGTTGGGCGTCAGTGTGACGAGAGCATCCTTCGGGCTAGCTCAGCCTGGTTGCCTCGTCCACGTAGGGCTGTCGTATTCCTACGATGAGCCTAAATAACCTCAATGATGGGATCTGTCTAGCTATCCTAAGGCGGGAAGCATTCAGGGAAACACAAATTAAAGTACGGTAATCCTAAAGAGGTGCCGCTGGGTTTTATTTACATGACCATTGATTTGACTTACAACTACAACATATACGGCGTACATAATTATATTTACAGTAAACTATTTACAACTGCAAGGATCCCTCCCCGTTAACATTACTATCTTATACCCCACGGGATACAACGGACGGTTTAGCTGACGAGCTACGTGGATTTCCCTCTTTAACCACCCCTTGACTGGATGATGGGCGCGCGGGCCCTTTCACTACCCGTGACTCGAAGTGCGTGGTAGGGAACGGTAGGGGTTGAGGGAGCGGATGCTAGCTAATGCTTCTCTGGAAGCGACGGGAAAGAAAAGGACGGATGCTAACTACTTTTCCTCAACAGGCGACCAGGGGGTAACCTTGAGATCAGCCTAGAGAGGAAGCGACGGGATGGGACGGAAAGGGAAAGGATCCTAGACCCTCTACTCCTCAGGCGACCAGGGGGTAACCTTGAGATCGCACCGAGAGAGGAGAGGGCAGTTGACTGAGGCCGGAGCGTCGGCCAACTGTTGGCTCGCACTGTCTTGCTATGGCTTTTATAGTCGCGGCGTTGCACACGGCACTCTCCCACCATGGGCGTGGCTACGTCCGTAGTGGGTGTGGTTTCGATATCGCACCGACGGCTGTGCGGCGCGGTCTACTTAAACCCGTGGCGGGGCGGTGACGTCATCATTCAATGAGCGTGCGCGGGCCGGTTCGGTCGGGTGCGCCGCGCTGCATGTTTGTGACGGTCACGTGCAGTCCGTGTGATCGTGCTGATCACACGCGGGTGGCGTGATCGTTACATTCTCCTCCTCCTCGATTTGATTTTTCAACCTGAAAAATCACCGTATTAGTGCCTCTGATATGAACTGTAATCAACTTTAAAAAACATGGTGTCTGATTTCCTTTGATACTACTAGTATACTTTATTTCCTATAACTATCTATTTACATAACTGTAGTACTGGACCAAAATACTCGGACTGAAACATGAATTGAAACAAAGACATTTTTTTTTCCATTGGGATACAAACTAAAGTTGTTCTTATTACGACTATAATACAAAATGACTGGACAGGATTTTATTTCCATTGGTTTATAAAATGGACAAAAGACTTAATAATTGGTTGCATGGTCACTAAAAAATAGCATTCTGTATGTTCTATCTGTTTTCTAATACTGTCTTACTTATTTATTACCAATCTCTTTTTTTTCTTTTTCATCTTTTGTCTTCTTTCCTTTTTTCTTTCTTTTTTTATATTTTTTTTAAATGTTTTTTCTTTCTCTCATCATTTTTTTTTTGTTCATCTTTTTTTTTTTTTTTTGGTATGCCTTTTTTTTCCTCTCTTTTTTTTATATATGTAAATATAACCTTAACTAACTTAAATTAATACAATATTATCAAAATAAACTATTCTGTGTTATTCTCATCTTTTATAACTATTTAGTTCTTCTATTTTGTACTTCTCCGGCAAACTTATAACTGTCTTCCACCTTCTAATATTTTTTCATTCTTATTTAATGCTTTTTGTGCTTCTCCTTCGGTGTCTGGATCGGTTTTATACTGGTAAATAAATTGGTTCGGTTTCTTCAGATTTGTGCTAACTGTTAAATTGTTTCAGGTCTTTCACATGTGCTGTAGATATTTTCTTGCTGTCTTGGTTTTGTAGTAGAAATATTACTGGTGATTTCTCCTCTATCACTGTGTACGGTCCACTGTATTTTGGGGCGAGTTTCGCACAGAAATGTTTGTTCGCGTCAGATTGATAAAAATTCCTTTTCAGAACCAAACTACTTATTTCTGGTTTCCAATATCGTCTGTTTTTATCATAGTGTGTTTTCTGCTGTTGTGATGCTCTTTCCTGGTTTACGCGAACCCTGTTGTAAATTTCTTCGATCCTCCTGGTTTCTTTGAGTTTTGGTAACGGTCCTATTAGTTCTGTGCATACTATTTCCCCCGGTTCTTCTGCATTCTTTATGTGCCTGACTCTTGCTGTTTTATCCTGCGATGGTTTATGTGTTTGGCATAAGTGGCATTTCTTTATATAGTTCGCTACCCATCTGTGCATTCCTGGCCAATAATACCGTTGCGCTATGCGGTTAAGCGTTTTTGTCGTTCCTAAGTGACCGGCTTCAGGACTATCGTGATTTCCTTTCATTAATTCTTCGCGTTCCTTCTCCGGTACGCATAATTTCCAATCTGAGTACGGTTCTACCTTTTTCCCATATGCATTTTTAATTATCTTCTTGTATAATTTTTCTTCTTTTATGCAATATTCCTGATACTTTTCCGGTGTCGTTTCGACTTTTTTAATTTTTTCTTCGTACCAATCTTTTTCTGGTTCGTTTGATTCTGTTGTCATTGCGCAACCAGGATTTCTCGATAGTTCGTCTGCAACCGTATTTTGTTTTCCTGGTTTGTCGTACCGTTGTAATTCTAATGCCCATCTTGCCAATCTTCCTGACGGATTTTTCTGTTTTTCTGGTGTTACTGTTGCATCTTGGAATATTCTTGCTGTGTTTTCGGTTTTTGTATCGTGGTTTCTTTTCTTTTCTGGTTCCTGCTCCATACTATTTTCCGGTTTTCTCTTCGTCTCTATTTCCGTGATCTCCTCCCTTATTTCTGCCTTTGTGTTTCCGGCTGGTATCACATGGTATTGCTTCTCCGTTTTTTCCCATTGAATGGTTAATCCTATACGTTGCAGTATGTCCATTCCTAATATGATGTGTGGTGCGGTCTTCATTATATTCATTTGGTGTTTTAATGTTTTTCCATCTATTTCAATTTCCAATTCTATCGCCTGTGTGACTCGTACTCCTGATCCATCTGCCATTTGTACCCGTGTCTGTATTTCCATTTTCTTAGCCATGTCCCCTTTGCACTGTCGTACAATGTCGTCGTTCACGTATGAATTTGTTGAACCGGTGTCCACTAGTGCTTTGTAAAAATTTCCTTCTATTTTTACTGTTGTGAATATTCTATTATCTTTTTTCCTTCCTCTTTTTCCCATTGTAAATGCTTTCTCCGCTGCCTTGGCATATTGTGTTTTACAACATTTTGTGCTCATTACTCCGATCTTTCCACAACCGCTGCAGAATATCGTTTTAGTGCTCCGGCATTCTGTCTTATTATGGCCGTTTTTTCCACAATTCCAACAACATGTTTCTGGATTGAAGTTTCTTATAAATTTCTGGTCTTGTCTTCCTTCTTGAAGTTGTGTTGTGTTTCTGTTACTTGGGCCTGGTGTTTCCCTTACTGCTCTACTGCTTTGCTGGTACCCTATTCTGTATGTCGAGACAGCTTGTCTTCTTTCTCCGTTGACTTCATTGTATGTGGCTTCATGGTTGTTATCTCTGTTCTGGTACCCTGTGTTTGCCCTTTCTCCCTTGAAATTGGTTATATTTTGGTCGTGTTCCTTTACCAGCGTTTCGTATTCCGTTGTTTTTAGTATTAGATCATTTAGGTTCTTTATTTCCTGTCTTTTTATATACAGTTTGTAGCTAACGTGCATGTTTTCATATATTCTGTCTAGTACGTCGTCGGCTGTTAGCTTTCCGTACCTCCTTGTTAGGGTTTGTAGTTCTGTTATGTAGTCTACGAAAGGTTGCTTGTATCCTTGTTTTAGTGCTATAATTTTATCCAGAAGGGTTGTATCGTATTTTCTCGGGAAGAAGTATAATTTGAAGTCTTCTGTAAAGTTTTCCCAGTTGCTCCAATTTCCGCTGTTGTTCCGGCACCACCGTAGCGCTTGACCCTTGAGAAGTCGTGGTAGTGCTTTCAAGAGTTGTCCCGGTTCGATTTCGCCCGCTTGGAGGAGTTCTTCTGTTCGCTCGAGGAATTCAACTGGATCGTTAAACGTGTCAAAGCTGATGTTCCATGAAGCAATTCTTTTGAAAACGTCTTTCTTTTCTCCTTCGTTCCCCATGTTTGTTTCTTTAGCTGTTATCTGTGAAGTTTCGTCGTCGGCGTCGTCGAACTTTTCTTCAGCCTCGTCTTTCTCTGTCCCCTTACTGGTGGTCGCTTCGCTGGTTCCTTGTTTAATTATTTGTGTCAGGTTCCTCCTTAGCTGTTCCACGTTGAGTTCTTCGGTTGGTTGGCCCCGGTTCTTCAGTTCTTCTATGAGCTCCGCCTTATTTTTGTTGTATATCCAAGAGGTCATTTGGTTTGATTTAATTCTCCTTTTTCTTAATTATATCTGCGGTTGTTTTTTTTTTCCACTACTGATCTTATTATTTACGGCTTTTACAAAATATGGTCCTTTATTCCGGTTTTTAAAATTTACTCATTAATTTAATTTATGGTTTAACTTTCACTTTTGTCCGCTTCACTTCTTATTGTTTTAGTTCTTAGAGTTATTCTCACTTGGTTATTTATTTTGTTTGTTTTAATTATTTGCACTTTCACTTTTGTTTATTTTCACTTCATATTGTTTTAGTTCTTATAGTCACTTTCACTTTTCCGTGGTTATTTATGCTTGTAGTTTTTATGGGTTTTTATTTGATTTTTAACTTTCACTCCTATTGTTTTGTTTTGTCGATTTTCGCGGGATACTTTATTGGCTAAATCCTAGCTAATTATATTTTACACGGTTTACCGGGATTTTCGCGGAGATAGTTTTTCTTCTTATGTTTGTTATTTTTCACGGTTTATATATTTTTACGGGTTTTTCGCGGTCTATCCCTGAATGTCCCTTTGAGATGTGAGTTTTTTAGTTGGGCGCCAGTGTGACGAGAGCATACCTATTGCTTATCCCTAGACGTCCCTGGTTTAACGTTGGGCGTCAGTGTGACGAGAGCATCCTTCGGGCTAGCTCAGCCTGGTTGCCTCGTCCACGTAGGGCTGTCGTATTCCTACGATGAGCCTAAATAACCTCAATGATGGGATCTGTCTAGCTATCCTAAGGCGGGAAGCATTCAGGGAAACACAAATTAAAGTACGGTAATCCTAAAGAGGTGCCGCTGGGTTTTATTTACATGACCATTGATTTGACTTACAACTACAACATATACGGCGTACATAATTATATTTACAGTAAACTATTTACAACTGCAAGGATCCCTCCCCGTTAACATTACTATCTTATACCCCACGGGATACAACGGACGGTTTAGCTGACGAGCTACGTGGATTTCCCTCTTTAACCACCCCTTGACTGGATGATGGGCGCGCGGGCCCTTTCACTACCCGTGACTCGAAGTGCGTGGTAGGGAACGGTAGGGGTTGAGGGAGCGGATGCTAGCTAATGCTTCTCTGGAAGCGACGGGAAAGAAAAGGACGGATGCTAACTACTTTTCCTCAACAGGCGACCAGGGGGTAACCTTGAGATCAGCCTAGAGAGGAAGCGACGGGATGGGACGGAAAGGGAAAGGATCCTAGACCCTCTACTCCTCAGGCGACCAGGGGGTAACCTTGAGATCGCACCGAGAGAGGAGAGGGCAGTTGACTGAGGCCGGAGCGTCGGCCAACTGTTGGCTCGCACTGTCTTGCTATGGCTTTTATAGTCGCGGCGTTGCACACGGCACTCTCCCACCATGGGCGTGGCTACGTCCGTAGTGGGTGTGGTTTCGATATCGCACCGACGGCTGTGCGGCGCGGTCTACTTAAACCCGTGGCGGGGCGGTGACGTCATCATTCAATGAGCGTGCGCGGGCCGGTTCGGTCGGGTGCGCCGCGCTGCATGTTTGTGACGGTCACGTGCAGTCCGTGTGATCGTGCTGATCACACGCGGGTGGCGTGATCGTTACAAACTAATATCGTCATTGTGTACGCAAGTCGTCATCGATCGACACGCGATGGGAGCGGCACGCGCGCACCACTCCCACGGCACACGCGCCCTACAAAACAACCCCCGCCCGCTTCCAGGGCGAATTCGACGGCTGAAAGGAGAATCTATGCTTTTCAGCACATTTTCACCCTCTTGTAAGATCAAAGGGTCATTGATCAGAGTGTAAAATCGAGGCATACAGGCCAGCTTGTGGCGTTGGGCTAAATTATATCGGGTGCTCCTAACGAAAATCGCATCATTCTGCTGAAATAACTCCTCAAAGATGAGAATTTGAGGTTACCTATCGTCTTAATTAAATTGTTTTGTATCTGCCTTCCGGCTCTTGTCGCTCTTTTTTTGGCTAGTTGATTCCAATAAACAAAACTCATAGAATCATAATAATATCAGCAGTCAATAATTTTTTTGCCTCTATACCTCTCCATCGAGGATCCCTAAACATGAGGTAGCATTAGTTAATTGTGGGACAGATTGACGTAGTATATACCAATCTACTCACACGTTTGTCTAATCAAATAAAGTGCTGGCGGACTGATCGTCGATGCCCGTAGGTAATTAGATTGCGCCTGGCTAACTTGCCAGTAGGTAAATAAGCACATCGACCACTTATTCGATGTTATTCTATGACTTGGTGGTGTAGATAGAATCATTACCTCAAATTAATAATTCGCCAAGTAAAAAACTTAAAAAATCATTCATGACCAATTACTTGGTCCTCCCCGCTTGTTTTACAGTGTCGTCTACAGACCCGAAAACGAGCCTACAAAATCTGTCTCCTGACAGTGAAGTCCGACGTATTACAAATGTAAACGAATATGCGATCCTAACAGCCAGAATATATCTCGTGACAATCAGGATGTATAATTTCATCCGTGTAGAAACAAATTGAACTTCACAGTTTTTTCATGTAGAAACCTAACTACTAGACCGATTACGGATTTTCAAAAAACAGGACCTAACTATTGGGCTTCCCTTTTAAACATAGAAATATTTTTTGGCATCAGTTCATAAATAGTACCAGTTTCGATGTAACAAACATAAAAAATATATGATATAAAAACTACATTCAATCGAATTGATAACTAAGCCCCTCCTTTTTTAGTCGGTTAAAAACTCGGGACAATATGGATTTCACTTTAGGTACCTATAGTGAAATCCATATTGTTATAACTATACTAACCCAGAGCTCGTATATTTAAACTCTATACCATCGGGCGTTCACAGATCTATAAACTTCTCACTCAATACCAGCCTAATTTTGACCGGCGGCCTTTGCCAAGCATCGGCTGTTTCCATAATAACAGTCAACTCATAATTATAAAACTGAAACAGGTACGTGCTTTGTATAATAGTCTTGTTCCGTCGTAAACAATTTCACACTTAACATTCGAATAACGCTCATAAATAACAATCAAAGCACCTGCGAGAACAAAGTCCCGGAGAATACATTTTTTGCCAGCAACACCTTTATTATGTGTCTATAAAAACGAAGGTTTGAAAGCTCTTGAAAGTCCGCGACCACGTCGTCCTTATTTTACTTTCGTAACTTGTTGTCCTCTTATCTCGTCACAAAGGAGCGTACCTGTCCTCCTAAAACAATAATCCTGCATAACAAATTGCATTTGCAAGGTGCTTCGATACTCCAGACAGCATCCACAAAGCCTCTACGTGAGGGGACAATGCCTCGTCCAGCACAAATAGATTGTCAAAGTGGACTTAATTTCTGAGGTAGCCGTGTAGACACGTTTTGACAGAAACGGTGGACAAATAATGCAATACCTGCTGAAAATAGCTCTACCTGCTGTTATAAGCGTTTGAGAAGGTAAATAACGTGATGTTCCCGAATTTATAATAAGGCACCCCTGGAGCTCTGATAATAGTCCCTATTATGGGTGTTTCCGTTCGATAAAGTGACGGTGTTTTAGTTGCAAGTTTGGCCAATATTTAAAGTGAGGTCGATAACTTAGACAACTAATAACTAGTTGGATGGACTATTTGGAAGTTCATTTACTTGGGGTTGGGTTATGAATTAGGTGCTAAATTATATTAAAGCATGTGCAATAGAACTCATAGAATTCACCAATGGACCAAGAAAGCATCTGATTATTCTGGTAGTGTTCAATATGTGATTAAAATCCTAGTGCAAACAATTCTTTAGCCAAGGGACGGCTATATAACATATATTTTTTCTGGATTCAGAAAGTGTCTCATTCTGCTGGAATAACTTTTTAAAGATGGGCATTTTAGGAGGAGAATGAGAAAGTGTCACGCATGCCTTATCCCAGGCGGGGTGACAACAGGCAGAGCATGCACAATGCACAATTGCTCATCAATTATCTCGTAAGAAGTGCGTCATAAAAGCTCGTTTACCGGCAGTTCCGTAAACACCCGAAACATAATTGAGTTAAAACCACATCACTGACAAAATAAAATTGCACTGTTTGGTACAATATACTTATCCCATCAAGGATCTTAAATGAGTTCCGAATAGCTTAAAATGAAGCAATTCTCTACCTGAGTTCTTTAAGTCCAAGGTGACTTCGCTTTTTGCCTGGGTATTTTTTCTTCTTTTTTATTTTTTACGCCGCGTTATTATTACGATTCGGACCTCTTTGTGTGGTCGCTGGTCGCTTGGAGTTGTTTGGTCGCTCGTTTGGGTCGTGTGGTCTGGAATGGTCGTTTTGTCGCGGTCAAGGCGGTTCGAGCTGATAAAGTACAGAGTAGTGTGATACGAGTTGCTCGCGTGACAACTATTTGCAGCAACTGTGTTAGTGTTATGTTATCTTCTGATGGTTTAAACAAATTGGAAATTGTATCATGAAAAAACTAGATACCTCATTGGAAGGACATGAGATCGTATAGTTAATTTATTAGAAGGATTTAGTTCCTTGAAAGAATCCTTGTGTAACATTGGCACTTGTTTACCTGAGTAGGTATTATGTATACTTTATCTGATTCCGAAATATTGAATGGCGTATGGAAATCATTCCAACCATCAGTCGGTAATTTAAATAATTAGGTAATATTCAATAATTGTCATTTGACCTGATCGGCCTCAAACAGTGAGTTTCCTCCTTTTGTTGCTGTGGTAGTTAGTAAATGCTTTGGAGCCTTTGTCCCGACTTGGTACTACCGGCAGTCATCGAACGCATTTTCCCCGCATATATTTATTAGGAGGATTATTTGCTTGAAATAATCATCTTGTAACATTGGCATGGCACTAGTTTACCTGCGTATTATGTACTGATATGCCGAAATATGAAATGGCGTGGAAAACACTCCCACCGGTCATCGGAAATTAAATAGGTACTTTTCAACTGTCATTTGGCCCGCCTCAAACAGTGAGGTTCCTCCGTTTGTTGCAGTAGTGGCGTAAATGCGTTTGAGCCTTTGTACTTACGACTGTGGACATCAAATGCATTTTCCCCCGCATATTTCCACGTTAACATCTCTATCGCTAGCAAAAACCTCCATCTCAGGGTCCGCAGGGTCTGTCGCCATGGCAACGCGACAAGTGGATTCCGTCACGTTCGGCCCATTGTTCCCGTCGTCGCCCGCCCCCGCCCGCCCCCGCCCCTCGCCTCCCTCCGCCCGCCTCTTGCCTCCAGACTTGGCCACGGACCCTGGAGTCACTCTGAACGTCGTCGTCGTCGTCGAGCCCGTTCAGGAAAATATAGGTGTAACTTTATTACCTTATTTTTGTAGAGTCCCAGACAAGTGCTTGTGCAAGAGGTTGGCATTGGCAACATGGCTATGAGTGTATTATTCATTGAAATAAATTAATAAAGCTTACTTCTCTAATTAGGTATGCGAAAATAATAGAATTTGCGACAAGTTCGATTTGAGGTAGAGTCAGTCTATATGTGAAGTCTTCGAGTCATTTCACTTTATGAAAGATAGACATGAAAGTAGAGAAAAACATAAGTACATAGGTAGCCTAACTTGAAGTTAATGTAGACTTCAATAACTGCTGGGCAAAGAAAGGCCTCCCCATATTGAAACCACAGTTTCCTATCCTGGGCTACGTCCGTGCACCCCTTCAATATCTTCATCAACATATTATTATAGTTAAATCTACGTAGGTGGGTCCATCCATCCATCCATTCTATCGTGCTCTAATCATGATCAGGATCTTTACCGCATTTTCTTTGGAAGATTTTCACGTTGTTTGTTGATGTTTCCTAAAATATGCTCTACTAGTTTCTGGTAGACAAAATATAATCTGACTGGACCAAGTGCAAGTGTAAGTACAACGCAACGGCCTCCCTGGGCCGCCGGCCGGCGACATGGGAAAATCAGGCTTCGCGCCCCCGCCCCGCGCGCCCATTGGAGCGCCGCGCCCCGCCCTTCGTGCCCCCCCCGTGCGCATAAATACGAGTCGGCACCGCGCATCTCTTCATTCCTCGCCCGCACCCCGAGTTGAACGCACGCGTGTTGCGCCCGTGATCCCCAGTGTACGTTCGTGATTAAGTGATAATGAAAGCCATAACAGCAGTGTGCGCAACTGGCGCCTCCGTGCCGGCCATCGCTGGCGGCAGGATCCACCGGCAGCGGGACGGCGAGAACGCAGAGATACAGATGTATCTGTCGAAGCTGCAAGACCTAGTACCTTTCATGCCGAAGAACCGGAAGATCTCTAAGCTGGAGGTGATCCAGCACGTGATTGACTACATCTGCGACCTGCAGACCGCCC
>OY735265.1:4282126-4365686 GCA_963457715.1 Argyresthia albistria
CGCCGCCCGCTCGAGTGCCGACCCAACCCCAACACTATCCTGCGCGCGGCGCCCACCACCACCCCCCAAGAGCACAGAAATCATCCGACGGTACGTTTCATATTAGTTTCGTAGACTCGCCTTAAGTCTTCCTAGATCTTTGTAGAGTAGGCCAATATTTTATTTATGCCTAAGTTTCAAAATTTAAGAAAACATTCTACAACAACAAGCAAATCTCTACATAAACAGTTTTTATCATCGAATCACTTGACCTGTGAGCTGTGAGAGCGTAGGCAGAAGGCAGGCACGGCTTGCAGACGCTTAGCAGATACAAGTTATTGCACAAAAAGTAAATGAGATCTGCGCGCTCGCTGTTTTTGTTGCGCACCTGCAAGTTTGCGCAAGCGTCGGTACGTAAAAGCGGAGATGAGTTTCACAATGTGTCGACGATGCGACGCACGATAAATTAAATTGTACATCCACGGGTTCTATTGTACAATGCGAATCAACGTAGGTAGATAACTTCTTATCTTACCGTAATTACCTTACTTACTGATAGAGGAAAACGAGAACATAACTGTGACCACAATCATTCAAGTAACAATCTAAAAATATCTGCGGTAAATACCAGAATTAGAAGCAAGTTACAGGAACAAAGCTTTTCCCGTTCGCGCTTCCCGATAACTACTACGTCATTTCCGCTACGAGTTTCGTAGCATGCATCTCGTAGCGCGCTACGCAGGTATGCCACGCACGACACCTGTGACGTACACTTATTAGGGCCTATTAGGACAGAAAATAACTATGGTTTTTTCTTTGCTTTAATTCTGTTATCGTTTATACTCATTACATCTGGAGATGGAATATCTTAGGGGCGTTCGTTTATTAAAGGGCCTACAAACAAACAGTCTACCGAGTAAGATCGCGTTAGGTAATGAAACTCTAGCGGCAGTGATTTCGTCATGTAACCGTGTCTAAGTAAACATAAAGTCGCAATGTAAACCGCTGCTCACGCATGCATGACGGCTGTTTTGAATTTCAGCCTTGGCGCGGCCACCTGCGCCGGCGCCGCATCTACCGACACTCAATCTGAATATTCAAACGTATATTACGTCGCTTAAAATTCCTTTTGACACCTGCGTGTGATTACCGTTTCGTCACTCGCAGTTAATTGCTCTGAAATAGGCTTGTTATTTTGTCACTTTTTCTCCTGATCCGGTGAATATGAATATTCATATCTCATACTGTGGTGACTTATGCGTAATCGCGCATCGTTAATTCGCTTGAATTATTTAGGCTTGTGTTGAAGAAGCAAGTAGCATACGTGTGTTACGTGGCTGCAGCCGGCAGGTGTAACTCGCAGGATTTATTGTGCGCCTGCGCATCGCAAGTCGCCGGTCGTTAATACTTGGTCGCGCCACGTAAATCCTACTCTTGGCCATTTGTCTGAGGGAAGCTCTTGATTTACACGTAAGGACAGGGAATGAGGACGCAGCTTTGTATATCTGCTAATAATTTTCTCCCTACATTAAGAATATAATGTACTTCTACATTAAATGTGAAATACTTCCCAATAATTTGCACTACATGGTTAAAGGTGTTATGTAGGATAGGAAATCTATAGAATTATGTTTACATCGTAAATAAAGAAATCACGTTTTTTATCGCACTAATGTATTCAAATCAAAGGCAACAGAAGCCGGTTCACCTCGCCACGTCGTCGTCGGCGCCACAGCCTCCGTCTGATCATGTTCTCGTGTACATGTAATTAGCTCTTTAATATGATAATTTATTCGTTTGCCATAGACGGAAAACATTTTACCTATAAATACACAGCTGCCTTCGAAGAATTACAATCAATCGAAATCCTTTGACCCATCAATCACTTCGATTTCCTGTTCAGATAGAAAAGATATAAACAGCATCATCGCCGAACATTAATAATGCCGGCCCATAATATTCTGTTGGGAAACAGAACAACAAACAGCCGCTTTAATTAGCCCGCAAGCGCCGCCATATCGCACGGTTTACTAATATACGGCCTACGACAAAGCCCGGAATGTCGACTGAACCGACCGCATTCCAATTAGACAAACGCGGAATTTCTCTCTAGGACGTTGGTAATTGTGTACTCGAGATTGAATTTCTTAGATAACCTGTTCCCAGTAGAACAATCTCTCGGATAGATTTCGTGCAAGAATCTGTGGTTGTGTCGTGAGCGTGAGGCACTTCACGGCGCTATCGAAGGCATCGTCGGTCACGAGCGTACGGCACGGAGCCGGCCGACCACGCAACCATCCACCATCGATCGTGTGCAGCCGACTGCCGCTGGCGGCGGCGCCGCTACCCGTCGAGCCAGCGAGAGCTCTCTCCCACCACAATATATCGTTGATACTCTTTGTCACGAAACTCACAGTCTCGAGAGTCGCCATTCTTATCAAAGGTTGAGTCTTGCAGCTGCTCGACAGTTCCCACACGAAGAAAAGCGGGCCTGTTCCGCAAGATGCCCTTTCACCTTCACGACTGCAAATGCCATTGCAGACACGACTGCGGACTGTGTTTGACTTCTCGCTCCGACCGTAATAAGCTGTTAAGTAGTGTAATGAGTACGGTTAGGCGTGTAATCCACCGCGGCACCCCCATTATATCAGACACAAAGGGTCCCACCCCATTCATAATCATATCGCTTTATCGCGGAGTTCATCTATGATCATTTTATTTCATTCTTTGTGAGCGGAGAGAAAGTCTGACACGGTCGATCTTAACTTTGTTAAATAATCTGTCAATAACACTCAGTCATCCAATTAGAGGCCCGCATGCCGTCTTTCAGAAACAATTTAAAAGTTGTTGCTGCTGCAGTGCAGTTCAGTAACGTGGCCACAATCTCAGCTGCATCTGTTTCGGAGTGGTTGGGCTAGCGATTAATCTTCCATAATAATCTCGTGAGTTTATGGTCGCTGCGCCGGCGCATCGAGGCAGCTAACGAAGCGTCGCCAGGTGTGCTCGCCCACGCCCGAGCGTGCCCTCTCCTCTTCTCCGGATATCTTTGTCTCCGCACTCTAACGTGGTTACACCTCGTGTAAATAGCGCACGTGAAAGTTTTATATCCACCTTTACACTTCTTCGAACTAATAACTCGAGAGGAGGTGGCGCGGCGGCGGCCGCGGGTAGAGAATGCGCCGTCCGGCTCGGCCGCGAATGTCTCCGCCAACCTTGCACGTGCAGGATTTCACCGATAGCGGCGATCGATGGATCGATCGAGGGCATTGTGCGAGTAACGGTCGCTCACAGCTGCGAACGGCGCCGCGCCGGTGGCCGGATAGCTAAATAAATGCGATGTATTCATTATCCAGCCGACAATGCTCGTCTCATAAAGGGATTTCACGTGTGCGCTCTCGCGAAGTCCCGATCCGTTTCGGGACATGTGTGCGCTCCCTTCGGTATGTGTCCGTAAATAGGGTGTTCGCACGTGGGCGCTCAGCTGCGCGCCAGCCACGGATGTACCAGATTGGACGGGAAGCACTGTAACCGAAAGGCGGTACATAGGAACCAGCACTAAATCGACGTCTGAAGTGCTAGCTCCGCCACGTCACACATGTTAGTAGCCCGCCGCCACCGGTAGCCGGTAGTTCGGCTAATCGAGCGATCTTTTGAGCCGACACATCCACGCTTGCACTCAAATTAGGGTAGCGAAACAAGCGGTACATTGTCCGGGCTAATGAATTAAAACTGCTGTGTTGAAACAGAGCGCATATGCGATGACAGATGGCCGGACGCGGGCCGCCATGCGCTCGCCGGGATGTGCATGCGCCACCCGATACTCTATTTGTCGCAATCACTAATAACTCGTTAAATGAAGAGGGGTGCAATCTATATTGGACTTCTTTATAAAGTACCATCCCATAAGTGTATTGTTGCAATCAGTTATTGGGAGCAATAAATAAATACAACTGTGTAGATTTGTCGCTGGTCTGAGACATGTGCGCGCGCATCTGTGCTTTGATTGGCGATGCGTCACCCTCCACGTTCGGCTGCTAGGACTCGCCCTTCCTCGTCACATTGAATTAAACCCTTCATTAGACAAATGGAACCCCTAGGCCTCCCTGCTGTTTTTCCTTTGACTTATCGATGTTTCTTGTTGTTGCAGACGCCTGAGAAGCAGAGCCAGCCTGACCGGCCGCTGTCGTGCTAGAGTGCTGCTGTACAGAACAGAAGGACATTATTCAGTAAATTGTTGGTGGAATAGCTCGCGCGCACGTCTCTGAGGAGGGAGCCGGACTCAGCCGGAAGGCCGGCAGTTCCAGTGTACGTCATCGACGGAGATGATATCCTACTTAGTACGATCTCGTTATGATCAATGTATGTTTATTTAATTGTATAAACCCGTGGCATTACATCAGAAGACTTGAGCATCGCAATGCAATCGACGTTGTCGTTGCGTCGACAGATTGTTTTGTTATATTTTTATGTAAAAAGCTTTACTAGTTATTAGTTCACTGTAATTAAACATGTTTGTAAATATGTTGAGTGAATTGTGAAACTGTTCTGGACTGCCACTTGCAAGTTACAACATAGTGTCGTGTTTGTAGGTGGACGTGGAGAATCGCTAATGTCTGTCTATTTCTACGTCTGACAATGGTTTTAAAACTTATTCTTTAGTTTCTAAAACGATGCTTCCAATTATATCAAAGATGATGAGCCAATTATAAGTTGGTTTCTATAATTTTATTACTTTTTAAGTTACTTCATGTGTGTGATTTGCATGGCGATTTTGTTGCTACTATAGTATGGATTTTATTTTGTGATTCCTTAACACAATTTATTTTAAAATAGTATGACTTCCGTTAAGGAAGTGGTGAATGTAAATAGTGTATGTAAAAGTGAATATAAAATTAGTGAAAAAATTTATCAATGGAGACCTTTATGATTTATTTTGAATATAAGGTGGAAATGCTTTAATTATCTTTTATGATTCTTTTTACTTATCGCATAGTATAATTTTAAATAGACTGTTATAGACTTAGTTATTGATGATGTGTTGTTGTGGTCAATCGAATGGTTGATGAATGTAAAATGATTCCTGACGCATTATAATTGTGAGACTAATTAACTAGGTTCTGATTACTGAGAGTCACAAACACTGAATATCTTCAAAATATTATTTCTCCATTTGTATTCTTACTTTGACCGTTTAAACTTATGTATAACTTATTTTGAAAACTGAAAGCAATGATAAGAATAAAACATTCTAATAATATAATTCGGTTTTTTACTGTGCAATGTTTCACCCACTGGCCAATTTCCAACTACAGACCTATCTATGTTAAAACAAGAAAAGTTGGAGCCTTAAAATATAAATTTAATGACACAGAGTTGATTCTTTGAATAGCTTAGGTACCTATTTAAATGATAGGAGGATGAAAGAAAGAAAAGCCGCATTAATTTTGATAGGTTCGCTGTAGATTTATTCCTGGAAGTTTAAATACTTTAAGGTAAAGACCATAAGGTTGGCAAACTAAAACACGTGATTGCATCACGGAGACCAATTATCACTCCTAAAATATTTGGTCAGCTGTGCGTACGTTACACACACACTTGAGGACACCATTCAGTCGAATATCAACTCTAAATTCAAAGCAGTGAAATAGTATTTCTGCCGAATCGGCTAAATAGTGTTGGGCAAACGAAAAAGCACCGTACTGGCATAAAGTTAAAATGGGCTGTGCAAAGGTAAATAATTGCGAAGTAATATAGCGTTTGCTCGTCAAACATAATGTTGTCAAGAGTATGAACATGAACAATATAGCTAATTAATTATAGCCCGATACTACTACTCGTGTGAGTTGAACGCGTGTTGAAAAGTGAAATTCTTTCTGAAATAATATAATTAATATATTTGAATTGAACAAGTGTGCTAACAACTTTCTAAAAAAAAATTGTTTAGTTTTTCATATTATAAGAAAAAAAGTTTGGTGTATGCAAAAACGTGATTTTTCGACCTTGCCAGGATTCGAACCTGGAATCTTCTGATCCGTAGTCAGACGCGTTATCCGTTGCGCCACAAGGCCAGTTGACGTGGCATGCGAATTTAACCTTCTATTGCTCCAGCGGTCTATTTACATAATTCTACCAGAGAGCTTATTATTACATTACGCTGTCGGCAGGGCAAGATTTGTATAGACGTCTCACTCATGATGGAACGACTAGAAAGAGACAGTGAGTCAGACAGGGCCCTGCCGACAGCGTAGTCTAATAGGCCCATAAAGTCAAACAAAAAATTTAATATGATTGTCAATTTTATTTGGGAGCTCGTATAGCACAAAATGTGGAGTATGAGTATGAACTCGTGAATGAATAGTAAAATCGTCTGTCAAGTGCGCACAAATCTCCTCGAAACTGGAAAAAAATGGAACTTGAAACTGCTAAGTATAGAGGGGTCGCACGCAGGCTATGTACCTAGATGTGGACAAGAACGAAAACGAGAAACGGAATTTTGAAATCTATGTTCTATTTTGCAGCGACAGCAAACTCAACAGAATAGAACGGCAAAAATGTATGAAGAGTGGGCCCACCTCCAATAAAGATGGCTTGTTTATTTCCAGGGAGCACTTATCCAGTGGAGAGCGCATGGATACATTTTCCTTTTAAACACAACTCACCAATTTACGGGCGGCGGCGGGCGGGGGACGAGGTAAGAGAGCTGTGATTGGTCAGCCGCTGCGAAACTGTCTGGCGGCCCGTCATCGTACATAGGTTGCGTATGCGAACGTTTGTTGAATACAACAAACGTTTGGTGAGCCGCATTCCCCCGCAGGCGCGGTCAATTGGATATATAGTCTCAAACTGAATTGTCTCAAAAATCCTACTATTTGCGACATCTTGTCTTAGAACATTTGTTGGCCTTATGTTTTATAGGTGTACCTACTTTTTGTGTGTGTGATTTTTTGCTGTAATCTATCTAATTCATTCATTCGTTCATCAATCCCCTTTTTTGCAGTCAGTACATTGTGCGAAACTATTCACATCAACATAGGTTGCGGTGCCTATTACCTATAGCTGCCTACCTAATCTTATTTGCGTGAAGCCATGTAAGATAGTCTCTACATATTACTAATAATTTGTAATGTACGATACGAGCAGAGGTATGTTGGTTGGGTATTTCCGTTAGTTATTTACCGTGGCCGTTTCTTGATAAGATTATTATAGCAGTCGCAGGCGCAGGTGTACGCAGGTGTTTATCAGCTGAAAGGCCGGACGCTGGGAAAACTTACTTTACTCGCTTTTACTGAAAACTTGCCTCTTAGAACAAACATTACGTTATTGTACTTATTATGGAGGTAGCAACGATGGAAATCTGAAATTGAAATGTAATTATTAGGGTTCCGTTCACATCCGTTTGAAAGTGGAAGTAGAATCCTTTGTGAGTATAATAACCACAGGCATTTGACTGTAACATGTTCCACTTGCTCGATAGGTATTTGCTAAATCTGATAAGTGAGAATGCTAAATTGATTTAACTGTGTCTTAGTTCTTTTAGTTTGACATCGAATCTTGGATTGTTACATCGAGAGTTTACGTTTTTCCTTCGATAAACATCTATTAGAAAAAGCGTACAGTGAAAAATATTCAAAATAGTAATTTAAATAACCAGCCAAGTGCGAGTCGGACTCGCGCACGAAGTGTTCCGTGCCATTATCTATAAAAAACCGCAAAAAAAATGTATGGGAGCCCCCCCTAAATATTAATTTAATTTTAATTATTTATTTTTTAAGTAAATAATATACTCAATATATTGTGAACATTTTAAGCGTCTACCTGCTACCATTATCAATATCGAGCAAAAATGAGCAAAAAAATCACGTTTGTTGTATGGGAGCCCCCCTTAATATTAAATTTCTTTTGATTTTTAGTATTTGTTGTTATAGCGGCAACAGAAATACATCATCTGTGAAAATTTCAACTGTCTAGCTACCACGGTTCATGAGATACAGCCTGGTGACAGACGGACGGACGGACGGACAGACGGACAGCGAAGTCTCAGTAATAGGGTCCCGTTTGGCACCCTTCGGGTACGGAACCCTAAAAAAGCAGACAAGACAGGTGTGTCTGGAACTCAGGTGTGTTAGGTGACAGATAAGATAACACGGTGATAAGAATATAAGCTATGTTAGATGGTATTAACATACTTTTCACTTCTCATTGCTCGTCAAGGTTCGTCTTTATGTTGGGTATTATAGGCTGCATAAAATCACTTTTTATGTACTGACTGGTAAGTACATAAAGTAAAATCTTCATCTCAGACTATAAGCATAGAGCAAATACTAGTCTATATGACAAAGGTTGTCAGGAAACAGCCACACACACCTATGCTAAGTGCCACGTATGAAAAAGTGTATTGGCGGGAAGTCCTTATTTTTTCTTTGTGTTGCAATTTGCAATTGTTTTTTGAAATACTGCTGTTTAATTTCCTCACAATCGAAGTGAAAAGCACAGAGTGTATAACTTGTACCTAAAACCCATTTTACCCTCGACTTATTAGCATCTTGTCTTAAATTATTTTACTAACCGACTTTACAGGTGTACAATTCGTCGGGATATTTTTTTATATCTTTTATGTATATGCGCCTAGACGGATGGACCGATTTGGAAAATTCTAATATTATTTGAAAGGTCCTTTCACCTTTCAATTGGTCCCACCCATTGACACCAGGTCAGGATCTGTTGAGGGGATCCTGGAGAAATCGAGGGAACTCTTCAAATATTATAGGCAGTCTTATTTTTGGGTTTTTCATAATAATTATTTTTTCCTGTGGTTCCTTAAGTAGCGTAGGGTAGCACTGAGACGGGATTTGACGAAATTAATTCCCCAAGGGGAAGGGGGGGGAGAAATACTGGAAATAGGGGGTTATAGTTTGTATTAATTTAAACTCAAAAAGCACTTGACATTGGTTTCTAATCAAATAGGTAGGGTTTGTGGAAGTCGGTTTTTTTAAGTTTTTCTTTTTCTTTTATTTTAACAACATAACATATATATATATATACATCGTAACTTACTACTAAAAACAATTAAACTAAATAAAAAATATCCTTGAGCCCGCCGCCGTCAAGTGGCAGGGTGCCCAACATGCTGGCACCATTACCTCGCTGTATCGCTAGGCTAATTCGCTGAGCGAGGTGCCAGCTCTAGAATCAGCCGACGCGACGAGACGGCGCGACGCTTCGATGAGTCTCTTTGCGTCGGTGCCCCAAGGCCCGAGGGTCCCCACGCCAAACGGCACAAATATGTAGCCCTCACCAAGGGCGGCATATTTGCGCGGCTTCAGACCCTCCGCTAGTCCGCCGCGGCACCGGCCCTAGAGGAAGTCGCTGGTAAATGGGATGGTGCTTGTGTCAACACATGTTGCATCCCACACCAGCGACTTCCCATGCTGCCACGGAACATGACTATCCACCAGGGAGCACTTATCTAGTGGAGAGCGCATAGATACATTTTCCTTTGAAACACAACTCACCAATTTACGGGCGGCGGGGGACGAGGTAAGAGAGCTGTGATTGGTCAGCCGCTGCGAAACTGTCTGGCGGCCCGTCATCGTATATAGGTTGCG
Source organism: Argyresthia albistria (assembly GCA_963457715.1). Lineage (NCBI taxonomy): Eukaryota > Metazoa > Arthropoda > Insecta > Lepidoptera > Argyresthiidae > Argyresthia > Argyresthia albistria. Next base: position 4,291,711 of record OY735265.1, read on the forward strand.
TATGCGAACGTTTGTTGAATACAACAAACGTTTGGCGAGCCGCATTCCCCCGCAGGTGCAGTCAATTGGATATAAAGTCTCTGCTATCCACCCTCGCAAAATGGGGCGTTTTATGGAGTTGTTGTACAATCTACTTTTTTGAAGTAAAACTTCTTAGGGCACGGGGGTATAATTTATTTAACCTCTCAACTGTGGGTTATTCATATATTTGCTTTTCAATTGCTACTAGCCGGGTGCTATCACGAGTGGCTAAGAAATGTAACGGAAATTGGAATCGGTGACGTCAGGGTCGGCTGAAGACTTTTAAAACCGCAACTATTTTCAATACGGTTTTTAACTAATCAGATAAGATAATAATACATTCGTACAATAAAGAATGTTAATTAGTGAGAGAAAAACCTGATGAAACGTTAACAAATAAAAATTATTTTAAGCATTCTTCCACGAGTTCTTGATTTCCGGTATGGCCAAGATGGCGCCGCCGCCGCCGCCACCGCTGGCTGGGACAAACAAAACCAACTAGCATGACTCAAACTACTTCGTTCAACCTCTTTGTTGGAACCGGAACTTATGTTTGACAGCTGTGCGATGCGATCCATACAGTTTGTAAGAAAAGAGTTTCATCAATGTCACACGGGTCGATATGGATTTCTAAAACAAGCAAAGCAATGCATACATTTGAGCGAGACGGCTTAAAGACGTGACGTCAGATGGTATATAATCTGAGCGAGATGCAAATAGTAGTGACACTATTGAATGAGTTAAGTATATCACCACGAGCGCGACAAATTGTAGATAAGGAATGGTGGGAAATAAATGACATGACGTATTAAAAGTAAGTACAAGTATAAAATAATTTCAAATAATCGGACGTCTGAAACTTAAAAGTAACTTGAAGCAGAGATTGGATCTCAAAATTGGAAATTTAAATCTCTTTTAGTATAGGTAGGTATAGGTGTATAGTATAGGTACCACTTAATGATCTAGCTACAGAAGTTTTACTTCTAACACGTGTACGGTGCTACATGCGTATTTTTTTTTTCTTTCTTTTGTATACCTATCGATGGTTAACCATGCGTTGTGGATAATGATGGGTCGCGGAATAATTCCGTCGGAAACATTCCGCGGAATCTTTCCAAAATGGGTTAATTCCCGGGAAAAAACCCAAAATGGGAATTTATGCGGGTAAAAACGATTGGCTTCGTTAGAATTTTAAAAAAAATGCCGTTATAACGTTATGTCTACTTCTAATCAATATTCGATCAATGTCACATTTGGAAATTTCAGCTGGAAGCAGACAAACTCGCGTTCTTGAGAGTTTTTCGTTTTTGGGGCTTAAAATTATTGAGATTTCGAAGCTTTTGGTAAAAGAAAATCATTTTTTTCTCACCGTTATTGGTAGACCAACTGTCTATCCTCCTCTCACACTCAGATGCAAAATCACCGAGCTACCTGTGTTTACCTATGATGTCAAGAGTGACAAAAAGCCATTTACTGGATGAAAACTTCTGGGAAATGGTGAGAGAATGCTCCTCGCTTTTAGAACCTATCACGGAGCATATATTTAAGCTGGAGGGTAATGATAGTAACATTAACAACGCATACATGGCTTTTAAGGATATAAGTCAAGAATGTTCTGCAATCCTACCAGGATAGTGGGTAATGACGATAAAAATCGAATTTTGAATGCAGTGGAGGCGAGGAAAAACAACTGCCTTAAGCCCATACATTTGGCCGCATATATGTTGGACCCTAAGACCCAAGGTGCTGAACTGCAGGAAGACGAAGAAGTTGCAGCCATGGAATTTATCCATGGCATTGGATGCCAGTTAAATATTGAAGTGATGGCAGACTTGGCAAATTATAGAGCCAGAGAAGGCTTTTGGGGAAAAGCCTTCGTGTGGAGTAATTTAGAAAACATTGACGCAGTAGTCTGGTGGAAAGGGATTTGTAAAGCGAGACCACTGAGCAAAGTTGCTATGCAAATATTAACAGCGCCCTGTACATCGGCAGCTACTGAACGGTCTTTCAGTAAACATGGGCACATCCACAGTTTAAAGCGAAACCGATTGACAACTGAGAGAGCCGCAAAAATAGCATACATATCGTATAATTGGAATTTGCTGAACAAAAAACAAATACCTGAAGAAGAAGAGGAACCAATGTTCAGTCCCCTCCCAAGAAGTGAAATGACAAGTCCTACTATAGATTATGATCTGCAGCCGTCAACATCGCAAGGACAAAGCCACTATGTGGAATTTTTCGATATAGGTGCAGGAAGTTTTGACACAGATAGTGATAGTGACTAAAACATTCATTAAGTTGTTTTAATTATGTATAATAAATGTATGGTGATTGAATTGTTGTAGTATTTTTTGTCTAGACGTGATTCCTTCATAAAGTTTAACCTGCGTAGTTTAAACGTTTTTACCCTCGAAAACCAATCAACACAGCATTCCCTTGGCCGCCTTCCGGCTCCAGCATCAGATCAGCTCTATGTTACCAAAAATACTTTTGGACCATAGTATTTCTTAAGACGAGTCAAACGAGCTCAATCTCGGTGAAGTTGCGTCGTTTTATGACAGAGTTCCTATGACCACCTTCCATCTCCATCACCAGATCAGCCCCAAGTTAGAAAAATATTGCAATGTCATCCAACTTACATGTGCAACTTATATATTGCACTTGCGTATGCAAAATTTTAGCTCAATCAGACAACGGGAAATGGGTCAAATGCAAGACCTGCTTAGCTAAACGTTTTTACCTACGAAAAATCCCATTTTGGAATTATTCCCGGGTAGAATCCCATTACAACTAATGACATCATCATCGATAAAAATAAGTAGGAACCGTCATAACGGGGTATCTTACTTGTAAAAGGTAAAAACCTATCTTGGGAGATTGGGGCAGGTAAATTATCATTTTTTCTATAGTAATACTTAAACACAGGTAGCCCGGTGACCTTGCATCTGAGTGGAGGCTAGACAATTGGTCTACCAATAACGGTGAGAAAAAAATGATTATCTTTTACCAAATCTCAAAAATTTCATGCCCTAAAACGAAAAACTCTCAAGAATCCGAATTTGTCTGCTTCCATCTGAAATTTTCAAATGTGACATTGACCGCATATTGATTGGAAGTTGACATAACGTTATAACCAGTGATCGGATATTCGGATGCATATTTACCTAAAGTTCAGGTGTTGGCTAATATGGAATGCACTTTGTTTACGAAAACTCCCGACTTAACTGACCAAATGATAATGATAGACAGTGGTTAAAATGGTAGATACAAATATAATTTAATAAAACTTTTTTTTTCAAATTGTTTTTTTTTCAAACAACACACCCTATTGTTCCCTTAGTACCCTTACATACACATAATTGGATCAGGGATCAAACATTGACACTAAATGAATATGCATCCGATAAGTTACACAATGGGGCCAATTCTCTAGGGCACACACACTAAAATTACTTGACAATATTAGCTCCGACGCTCTTACGCGGTTGCCATAGATTTCATTTTCGAACTCACTTTTGAATTAGTTCATCAGTACATTAAAATAATTCAAAAGTAAGTTTGAAAATGGAATGGAATCTATGGCGACCGCATAAGAGCTGTCGGACTTAATATTGTCAACTAATTTTAGTGAGTGTAACCTAGAGAATCGGCCACAATACCCGGTTTTTTTTAGATAAATTATATTATGAAGCCGCTTCCATACTTTTACAGCTAAAAACAAACTTTAGGTAAATATGCATCTGAATATCCGATCACTGGTTATAACGGTACTTTTTTGCAATTATAACGAAGAAAATCGTTTTTACCCGCATAAATTCCCATTTCGTATTGTTTCCCGGAATAATTCCGCGTTTTTTCCCAAAATGGAATTATTCCCGGGTAGAATCCCATCACAAGTTGTGGATCCTCGGATTGTGCCTGAGTAACATCTATAGTGTCCTGTCTGAAGAAAAACTATACCATCAGGCTATCGGGCCGTCTAAATATATGAGGCAAAATACAGGAACAGGATTTTTTTCTAATTTGATCATCAACTTAGGCAAGGTACCTGTGCAAGGGATGGAAGTTTTTTCAGCATTATTCTACCATATTATTGTGGGCAGCAAATCCCTCTCACGTATATACGTTTGGTAAAACTATGTACTATTGATACTGTGGTGAACGAATATTGCAACAACACACGTAACTATATGAGGTTACACCACTCTTAACACAATGCACCGCAACCGTCATATCGTCAGGTAAACACGTAATTGTTACACCGTACTTTTGAAAGTCTACTTTACGAGTAAAGAAAACTACATACTATCACATAGTCGTTTCTCTCCTTTTCAAAGCGGGATGGCAGAGGCAAAGTAATGCCAGTTATTCAATACACCAAAGAAAGAAATCACAAAGAAAACTTGGTTAAGAAAATCATCATTGTTAGGGTCAGGTGTACATGTTTATGGCATTTCACGTTGTAGTTCCAGACTTGAGATAAAATTAGAAGAAAACTCACTGACGCAACACCACCTGTGTGACCCTATTTACTAACATTGTCAGTAGGTCGCCTATTATAACATTTTGTTATCAACAAGAAGTCGCCATTTATGTCCCCACTAACGCTGTTAGTTAAGTGAGGTCAGTAATATGTACAAGTGTTCAGAGAAGTTGTTTCTTTGACTTTGAATGGAGTAAATATTTACACATTAATCAAGTTCAAAGTGGACTCAACTCTAATTTAATTACCCACTATTACGTATAGCTAAAGAGAATACAATCACTTCTTAATACGTTTTACGTAGATGTACCTGTATCTACTAAACAAAACGAACGAATCTAGGTATTTAATAAACCAATTACCTACGAGGCGGTTGTATGTAATGGATCATATCTATATCTATAAGACGATGAGAGGAGTGAGTGGACTCGGCTATAAAAAACTGATTTTGTTTGTTGTAATCTGCGATAATAAAACTTTGTTAGGTACTTATTGCTGCAATTGTTCGAAGTAGAGCTACAATATTGTGCATAATTGCTTAAATGTACATGTATTTACTCGTCAACTCATACCGATATTTACGCCTTTTATGTGCTTGCATATCGATATAATACACATAACTCGTAAACACACTGCTACATACGCGTTCGCAAACGTGATAAGAACAGTTTCCTTTTAAACTTGGATTTTCTTGATATTTCATCAGCTTTCCACACTAAGTATATTGAAAATAAAACCTTGTAAAGGTGGTTACATCTTTTGGAACCATTTGAAGGGTAAACGCTAGCGTGGCAAAGGCTTTAAATATTCAAAGGGTGTAAAGGGCATATTCACTGTATTATTTCCCTTGAGGGCACAGAACAAAATATCTGAAGTACCCCTGTGAATAATTTCTGGAATATTGGAATAGACAGACTTTGAGTATTGTTTTCAAGGGAAAATTGTACATTACGTGCTTGTTATATTTTGGATTCCCGGGAATAAATATTCTCGAGTTGTAGAATGACTAATTTCCCGGGAATTATTGTACACAAGGCGGGAACAGCACGCTACCTACCACACTACACCGCCTAAAGTTGCAATGTCGTGGATGTTGACAACATTTGGCTACTTTCGCTGTGTGGATGTTTCTGATGGTTATGTAGCTTGCGTGCTCCGAAAAATCTGATGCTGAATTTAGCATGATTTAGCTCGCCTTTGTTATTTCCACTTTCCATTGTAAAATGTATTCTTTTGTGCAATTAAATTTGATAATTGATATTGTATAGCCAACCAACCAAAACAACCAAAATGGTCTACTCCGGCGCATCCAACCATCACAGTATAGTCAGTCTAGTGTTATGTATCACTCGGTACACCAGAGTACCCCGCCCCGGTCTGATATTCGCGTCACGGTGTTGCACGGGCGCATACCATGGCGAGCGCTGTGCGCTGAATTGGAAGTGGATGAGACAATACATAGTGTAATGCAACGCTGGGGTAACTGGATTGAAAAGGCAGATCGTAGCATCTAGCAGCACAACCGCTAAGACTTGCATAAAATACAGACTACTGTCTACCGTCTACCAGTAGTTTGTGGTTTTCGGGATCAGACGAACCGCATAGAAAACACATGCTTCGGTAATGGGTGACGTAGGTACGTGTAAAGGCCTTCTGCACATGGAGCTGAGCATCTGCGGCGCTACTCATGAGACCCTATACAAAACATGTATCTAATTGTTATGGTGGCAAAATCAGGAAAACAAAGTTTGCGTCATAGTTGTGAAAGTATTCTGCCTCAAAGTTACTATTTATTGATTTATTATCATTATTCCAAACTAAACCTTCACTCTGTGCAATAAGAATGATAAGAACTGAATGTAATGTTTGCAAAAACTCCACTGTAAGGCATGCGTATGCATAGCGTAATTTCAACTGATCAGACATAGCAGCCGTGGCCGAGCGGTTAAGGCGTCTGACTAGAAATCAGATTCCCTCTGGGAGCGTAGGTTCGAATCCTACCGGCTGCGAACTCTTTTTGCATTTGGAAATATTTTCTTTTCTATTTTGCCTTCTACCTTTTATTTCTTTTAAAACTGGTTTGAATTTGCACTCAAGATTTCTCATAATGTAGCAATAACCTTACGTTCGAGCAACAGAAAACCCGCTCAGTCAAGTCTTCCCCGACCCTGCGAAGGTGGACGGAGACAGCGGCTCATTAAGAGTGCACGTGCAACGCCCCAGGGCCACTCTCACCGCGGCAGGGTTGCGACAACTGTTACTGATCTGATCACGGATGGAGATAGTGCTTGCGAAACTTTAACATCGATCGATAGCATCGGGATTGGTGACGGTGACACGGCCCGGAAAAAACGCGTTTTGTCATTTCTATGTTATGCAGATGGATATTAGAGGAGTTAGCTATTAATTTAGTAAATATATTGTGTAGCCTGCAGAGATCGGAGGATCACAAACGGAGTGGGTCGTGACAAAAAAGGCCTTTCAGCAATGGTCTGCATAGGTACCTAGTCTGAGATAATGAAGTAGCAACACCATAAATTAGTTAAAAAAAACATCTGACCGTAAACCCTCAGTACAAAATCGAATTTCAACTTCCAAATTTTATTTTTGTAGCAATTATCAAAAAAATAACATGTTGCGTTGCGAAAAACACAATTTGCGCTTCCAAATGAAACACAACCGCATTAGCTCCGGCCAACTGGCACCCCTGAGTAACTTCTCGTCATGGGATTACGAGTGCGTACCAGGGATTTAAGGTTTCATTACTTTGCCCTCCCCCCTCCCCCCCTCTTCTCCTCCCTGCCCCCCTCTCCCCCCTGCTTCGCCCCTCGGAGGGAGCGTATCGAGGCGAGACCTCTAATGTACAAATATTGCGGAGGCAACAAACACATTCGGCCAGGCGCGGCCCTCTCTTTAGGAACCCTAACAATTTGATTGAGTTGCTCCTGTCATATGAAACTGTGATATGAATTTTATGAGACATAGATTGAGACGAATACATGGCTGTTATTATTTATTGTAGATCTGCCCATATCTGGTTTTTACTCACAACTGCCATGCCATGTGTGCGGTGTTTGCCTCTATTATCCATTATATACGTAGGTATTTGCTGTCGTTGAAACACCTGTTTTGTCAGTATAATTCGTTGAATCAGTACAACTAATTAGTTTGGGATTATCTAATCTACCGATAAACACCTGCAAGCTCTTCAGCAGAGGTTTGTCTGTACTTATCTATAATTTAGAACAGCATAGGTATATATCATGATTCTTATTCATTTTATAGTTCCGCCACAATAAATTTGTAAATGCGGATCTTACGTGCTTTTATTATTCTCCTCACTGACACTCAGAGACTAATAAAGAATCGATGAACAGGCTGACTTATTAAGCAAACAAGAATAAAACATGCACCCAACTGTTGCAAACAAAACTGTTGGTACAAGAATATAACCAGTTGTCCTCATCCCAAAGCCACCAGTCCCGTGTGTATCCACCTAATGCTCCATATGGCATCACACAATACGCAATTCATAAACAACCAGTGCTTCAAGCCCCTCAGTATAGCCCGCTCATGCCTATAAATATCCCCTATTTTTACTCGTATAGAGAGGTGTGGAAGACCAAGTAGTGCTGGTGATGAACTACGCAGATTTAGGAAGGGCTGACTGTGAACGACATATGCATGCATTAGAACTGATGAGACAATCGGACACCAACGGCTTTGGACACTTAATTTAGACAACTTTACTGACTTTGCAAGGCAAAGCAAGGTCAATGACATCTTCACATTACATGGAAACAATGTGCTTTAACGACAGCGACCATTACTTGTGCCCACGTTTCACCAGTTTGTAGTTGTCAGTATTCAATACTCCATTGCGTGACAGGACAGGGGACTAACCCATCGCCCAGCTATGGAGTTTGAAGGCGTTTAAAAGCCTATTTTTAAAATATAAATGTACCCATTTTAAACTCTGCAGGATTATTGACTTTGTATTTCACACGCCATGTTATCCCAGTGTTCAGTCAGCAACTACCTATCTCGTCAACAGTCTCAACAGTCTTCGATTTGTTCCGAGTCATGTTCTAAGAAGCCGAATGTTGGCGCCGTCAATGATACCTCTGACTTATTGTCTCACATCCGCGGTAGATATCGGATTACCTGCGGTTATTATTGTGACCGAAGTTAATATAATACTGTTGTGACTTTGATTGTTACATACCTTCTCATATATCCTTTGAAGTGACGCGATGAAATCACCATACAATGGTTTGTCTACGTATGCAGGTTTTACACGGCAGTTGCGCGTTTTTTATGATAAGGCAGCTTGACAGATTTCGCAAAACATAGCAAAATTTCAGTAGAGCCAACGCAATATCATATCTAAGCTCTACCAACAAGTAGATACTACTTCTGACCATGGGACTTTCAGTTCCTTGGGACTACTTGTTCTCAAATAATACGGAGTCAAAGAGGCCTGACCCAATTACACAAATTTTTCTTCAGCATAAATCGCCGCGCGTGTGAGGGTTCTATGAACATAATAATATGATATTGCGATATGGCGCCCTCAATGACACCAAGTATCGTATTGCTAGACGCATTCCTTTGCTTGCCTGGCTCGTGTGTGTCATGCATGACATGATGTATAATGGTGTGTGTGATAACTGGGCCTTTGATCACATGCCGTTAAAATTACCAAGAACTTATAATGGCAAGAAATTCTTACGTTCTCTGATTTATCTCTGGTAGACATTCCATTGCTTCTTTGCAATATTTAATAAAATACCCAAAAGTTCCTTGGATATACCGACTATAGTTTCATTTCCCATAGTGCTCTCGGTCTGTTCTGTTAGTCCGAGTCCTACTTATTTATCTTTCCCACGTTCGTCCTCCTACGCAGTTCGCACCTTCGAGCATCGACCATGTGACCCCATTAGTAAATACAGCCAGCCAATGACTCCTTGTGTGACTTCAAACAACCGGGCAATTTACTTGTGATGTGAGTGGTGTCTATACTTAGGCTGGATTTTACCAACAAAAAGTTATCCGAAGAATAACTATCCCGGGGATAACTTGTAACTTTTTCAAAGACACCACCACCAGTGACACCTAGATCAGATCACCTCATTTTGAACTGTCATTTGTCATCAAGTTATCCCCGGGATAGTTATTCTCGGTATAACTTTTTGTTGGTAAAATCCAGCCTATAACTATTATAAACTTGAGGTATTCTGTTCCGTTCCCGTCGAGCAGGATGAGTTAAAATAAAGAGCAAAATGAAATTACTTCGAAGGTATTAGTTGGATACACAGTTTTATCTGTGGTTGGGTACTTGACCTTTTATTTGAAGCTCAGATTCTTTGTTTCTAACTATATATATTAGGTACGTACGCTACCATTCCTTTTGTTTATTTGTCAATATATTGGGCTCTACTCTCAATCTAGTTTGGCATTGGCAGCCATTCAATTAATATTACATACAACCATAAATGCGATGTACATTGTACACAGGAGAAGAACCTTCTACATCATTAGTTGCAACTTGTAATTATATAACTGTCTGCCCAGAACCTGATGTGGTCCATGATTGATGATGATGACTATTCCAGTATTAATTTACGTGTCCTCAAGGGGTTGTACAGTTGTATCCGATTATTGCCTGACTATTACTATCACAATAATCAGGTTCTGTCTATCCCGCATTTCAGACTCATTGATATTAATTTTACCGTTTACCCATACTGTGTAATGTAACGTTAGACATTTTACATTTTGTAAAATATATTTTGGCTTAGGTAAAGGTGTAATCGTATGACTATCTATCTGTCTGTGGTTTAGCTCTCAGTGGCTCCCAGGGTTGACAGAATGCTCTGCTATGGAGGAGGTGATAATCACCTCCTGGTTCTTGGACATTTATTTTTTTAATCGGTAATTGGCTCGAAAGATATCAGCAGGAAAACAAGTCAGCCATTTAAACTTGAGGTTTTTATGTCAGAGGTATTATTTTATTTATTTATAGTTTTCTACGCTAATTCTTTTGCCTGAGCGCGAATTTATCCTGAGCTATTATCAACTTCATAATACTTATCTTGCCCGATTATTATAAACACTTCATCTCAACAGCGGTATGCCCGCGAGCGTATATCCGTCGTCGCGTGCGCACTATGAACGGACATTTATTTAAACAGCTCATAAGTAGAGTGGTGCGCGTTGATGAGAGCTTTTCGCGGCTCTATACAATATGGGAGTTAAGAATCAAAAGAATATTTAGATGCTGTCATGCCTATATGCATTAGATAAATATATAATTTTATTTGCTGTTATGTTTTTGGACACAATAACTAATGCAGATAATTTTAGTTCAATCGAACTTAACATAAAATAGCGTCACGCCTTTTCTTATAATTAGTTTTAGTTCACTTATATGTATAACTTATACTTATAACATTACCCGACCCCCACGCCCACATACATATAATAATACCACCCACGCTACTTAAATAAATTTAGGAGTGTTTTTATCACGCTTTTATTAGCTTCACCTGTTTGTTTGTTTGTATGTAACCGACTCCTTTGGACTCGATTTTGACCCACTTTAAACGGACAGATTCAATTCAAACTTTGTATACTTATCAAGAATCAGCGACAATGTAATAATTTATACTTTATACTTATACTTTATACTTTATTGCACAGAAAACATAATACAGACACTTAATATTAGAAAAAACATGTACAAAGGCGAGCTTATCTCTAATAAGAGATCTCTTCCAGCAAACCTAGGATGGAGAGGATAATTTCATAAGTTTATCTCATTATCCTGATTAGGATCGCCAGGATTAATTAATTACTAATACTATTGTGAAACAAAAAGCGTCGGGCGCTCGATGTACGAAAGATATGGAACAAAGGTAGAACAAACGCTTTTTTTTACAATAAAAATAGTATTTTTTATTCATTATTGTTTTAAGGTTATATTAAAAATTATTTTTAACTTTTTAGTTCGAAGTGCTTTAAAAGCGTGTTTTTTAGTTTTTTTAAACTATATTTATTTTTATTTTTTTAGTTCTTGCTCTCACACAGCCTGTGTGAGAGCAAGAACTAAAAAAATAAAAATAAATATACAACGTGTAACTTTAAGTACGCAAAACCTGAAAATAGGTTGTTCAGAATGACGAGTATAATCGATTCCATCACTATACCAACATATATATTTTTTTAAATTTTATCGACTGAGAAGAAGATATGTAAATGACCTTTGTTTGTAATTTTTCATTCGTCCTCTTGTGTTGCACACTCGAGTGAGAACTGAAATGTTTATCGTAAGCTTGCACGTGTTTGTTTACAGTACAATCCATTGCACGATGAAATCACCACTTGAGGCTGACAGGCCATCTCACTTCACACTCACACTCACTCTCACACTCGGAGGTACATACATAAACGTTAATAAAAAAACAACAAATATATCCGCCGACGAAAAAAAAAAGGTTAGATTTTGCTTGAGTCACAGAAGAGATAATAGTACTCCGTACTTGAGTGACAAAGTTAACACCTTATCATTATCACCGTACAGGTTAAGCCCGCTACGTTGTCTACGTGTAGTTATACTTTTTGGACAAATGAAGAGTTCGCATTTCATTAATAACTTCCATACAAAGATACTTTCAAGGCCTTTTCCTCTTTAGGGCCACATTTTGCAATTCGATAAGGTTATCAAACATTTTACACACTCGATGATAATTTTATGAGCTGCTGACTAGCGATGAACCTTGTCCAGCAAAATCCGTAAAAACCGTAAATCTGTTTTATTAAAAAATTCTGTCTCCGTTATTTTTGTTTATTGCGCCGTAAATAGGCCATAGCTTTACGTTTATTAGGTGATTCTTAATATTTACTACTTTACTTTCGTAAATTAAATACCTACCTTGCGCCACCTACATTTCCCGAACAAACAACGACGTATTTATTCATGTCAGATTTTGACACAAATAGTAGGACTCGCTGGTATTTTAAAAACCTGATGTTACTGGTTACTGATAGACACACTTAGGTTATAGACACTCCTATCTCCTCTATGTAAGTAATAAGTTGCCAAGTGCGAGTTGGACTTGCGTTGAGAGTGTTTTGTGCAACAATAAATAGGACTAACATAACACAAACAAAAATAACCCTAAAATACAGTTTTTCAAACATATAATCATATTCTTTATTGCACAGTAACTTAATAATAAAACTTAAATAACATAACAATGCGCAAAAAAACGTGCTTGATAAGTAGTTACATTTAAATCCTGGAAACTGCAAAAAATAAGTACACACACATATTTTACTCTAAAATATAATAAAATATAGATTTCTACGCTACTTTATCTGATGGGATTACCACATTTTGTTGAATAATTTAATGTTGTCCAAAACCGTTTTACAAGTTTTCTTTGCAGGCTCAGTGGCGCCGCGAGAGGAAAAACGATGAACTAAAAGAATGAGTTGATGCGACCCGCACACGACCTTTGTTTATTAAGTACACTGGCCAACAAGAATGGGTAATTAATGTACTGGTCACGTGGGCTGTGAGAACAATGGCGCCTAATGAAATACCTAGCTTTAACAACTACACAGTACAGTACAATACACACATATACCTACCTTTTGGTTATTAAAACTTGCATACTTCAATGCATGGCAATACAAAAGTTATATGGCTGCGTCTCTTATTGATTAAACAGATCTACAGAACCAACTTCGCAAAATACTGCAAAATCAATAACTCTGCCAGCGTGTAACTTTATCTCAGCACACATACCAGTATTTCAACAGTTTCTTCATCGGCCTTGTGGCGCAACGGATAACGCGTCTGACTACGGATCAGAAGATTCCAGGTTCGAATCCTGGCAAGGTCGCGTGCAACCTTTTTTGCTTTTTCACTTTTTTTTTGTTTATTACTTAGATAGCAAATGCTAAATTGCATTGCGAATGCAAATTAATGATAATCGAATATTTTCGGTAGAAAATCCTCCGTCCGAAACATTATTCGTACAGACTACAGACCTACCTGTTATGTGTGTTTAGGACGAGGACGAGAACAGAGCACATGAAATATAAAATGTGGTATCATCAATTTCAATATCATGGCGAAAACACAAAGTAATAAAAAGTTATTGGATAAAGAAACACATAAAAAAGTAATGTTGAGTGTGTTGAAACGTTTACAGCCGTTCTTATCTGAACTCACAAGTGTCAAAATATTGGAATACTTCCATAATATTCCGTAATCTGATGATTTATTTGTTTAGTTTATTTTAGTATTTTAGCTTGAAGTAAGTAAGAGGACGTTAAATAGAATAGCGAGTGCGTGAGGAGACTCAACCGAAGTTTCCAGGCAGGTTTTCTTGTAGCAATGAAGACAGATATTTTTTGTTGTGTTGTGTATAATTTAAACTTATCTTGTTACTAGTTAATACGGACATATTGGATATTGTACATGTATGACTGTATGTAGATATGTATGACTTAATGACTTGCACAGAAAACTGTTTTCTATCGGTGACAAAAAACAACGCTTATAATAATATAACCCAAACTGACTCTGTCCGTCATAAAATGCGTAATTCACTCTTCCTTATCTTCCCCAGGGTCATGGTCTCTCAGATAACCAACAGCCACCAGCAGACCTGATATGATAACACAGGCAGCATCCGATGAAGATAACCTAACTGCTGCCACAAAAACGTACAAATAACTGTAGGTCCTTAGATGAATTTTTTTTTTTAGCGAGTCCAATGTGAATGTGATAAAAGAAATTATCTCTTCTGTGGTTTGGGTCTATTGAATGATTGAATGTCATTTCGTGTTCTCTTTTTAAACCCCCGAGGACGACTAAGCCCATGGAATTCGTAAAAAGCTAGTACTAGCAGCGCCTTATATATCAAATGAGGTAGTTTTTTTTTTTTCATGAGTTGGTTTGGTAGTGGTTAAATGGATTATGAAAAACCCAAGTTTTACACCTCGAAAGCCGAAAGTGCCTGTTTGCTTCTCGATTGCAGCTGTTCAAAAACAGAGCAACATATTAATCGATGTTAATGCAGTCTGATGATATGAATATAATGTTTTATTGTGTTTGTACCACCAACCGCCGAGCAAAGCTCGGTAACCAGAATTTTTTATGAACTCATTACATTCCAGGCCTGATTTGTTTATGGTGGAGTGAAAAATAAAGTTGCTCTGATCAAGTCGGTCCTATAGTGAAAGTTGTTCGGAATGATGTCCCTAACAACCCTCTTTCGGCTTGTGTACACCCCTTTCTGTTACACCCTGTATTATAGTAGATACATATTTTTTAGTTTATACATATTATTTATAGTTATCTATCTATTTATTAGCATAACTGCTTACTGCTTTTCACTAATATCAGGACCATAGATATTATTCCTATCTATGTACATATGCGCTACATATATTTGTTTGGCTCACTGTTTATCAAGCTTTGTGAGACGATCTCAAATATTAACATGCATGCCAATACCAATATATCGATAAGGAAATAAAAATATATTTGTGGTCTGACAAACAAGTCTGCCATCTTTGCAGACAATCAGGGGCCCGATGCTGCTCTGAGAAACGGCGTCATTTGGTATGCTCCTAAAGAATCGCAAATAGATCGTAAATAGATTGCAAGCAAGCTTACATACTAAATGCTTGCAATCTATTTACGCTCTTTGGGTGTTTTAGAAGCGGTAGCGATCCAATATAAGTGCGTTTCTCAGAGCAGCATCGGGCCCCAGATAAATGTACCTACCTATATTTTTCCATCTATCTAAAAGGCAATTTGTGAAAAAACTGTTTCTTACCGTTTAGCTTCTCAGCGGTATGCGAGGCCTTGACCGGTACACATCCTGTATGAACCCACAGAATGTAATGCAAACGACAATAGACCTTACGATGTTAATGTTAAAGCATTGCATAAAAGTTCGTAAGAGATAAGTTTGTGGGTCCATCCATATTGACTCATCTCGCCCCGAGTCCTCAGCCGGATCTCACGCGCATGCGCTAAACTTTATCGTGTGTAAACACAACTTTCTCATATTTGTCTCTAAATGGAACACGCCAGTCAGAATGCATATTTTTCAGGAAACACACTATTTGTAACTTTACCAGATTTATTTATTTATTGAATAAAGAGAAAAAATAACCATTTGTTCAAAAGAAAGATACAACTTGATCAGATTATTAAAAGTTTAAGTTGCATATCACGTTATTTTTCCTAAACCTTCATGCATTTAATTCGCAAAAGATTTAAGCACAGAGTTTTCTTCCATAAAAAAGCTTTCAACGTAATAGCAGAGGGGAGCTTCTTCGGAAATGACGTGATTCGTTGCGCAGTCTCGTCATCCCTCACTGTGAATCTACACTTTAACAGACTTCAAAAAAGGGTATCACAATTTGGTTGTATGGGTTGCTACTTTGTCAGAGTCTGCATAACAAGAGTCTCAACCTCAAGCAAGAGTCTATTACTAATGTCTCTATTGTAATAAGTAGTCATGACACACATGGACTAATGAAACCATTAGTCCATCGAAAACCCAAACTTTAGCCTTCGTGCCACCAAGAAAATTAGGAATGAAAGCGAAATCGTTAAAGAAATGCCACAACAATTGATCCCTCTTTTCCACCCTCAGCCACGTGCACGTCACCACTGAACTCCTATAACTCCTATTTCTACACAAGAAAGTTTACTATCCCATGTCAATGTCTCTATGTATAAATCGGTACATATCTTAATGCATGTCGTGTGTACGTATAGAAGTGGACGCGTGGCAGACCGCCCGCGCGCCCGCGCCCGCGCGCCCGCCGAAGGAAAATGGACATGAATCATTAAAATGTATTATGGATGTAAGGTCATTACGTTTGATACTACTCCTAGTACCGAAGGAAGGGCTTTTGGGCGAGGGTTGTCTAAAATGTCAAAGAGGCAATCGAGTGTGTGTGTGTGTGTGTGTGAGGGTGTGTGTGTGTGTGTGTCCCTCCCCAGGACTGTGGTGATAACTTGCATAAACTCTGGAGAATCCGTATTTCCAGAAATACTAACGACTGGATATAGTTCAAAATACATACCCACCACACCACTGGATTGGATATAGCCAAAACACATACAAAGATATCTCACTTCCGGTGGCGCACGCGCGCACTCGCTTCCGTTTCCGGTTTGCGCCAGAATAGTAACGCAGTTCATTATCATCCACACCCTACCAAAAGAGCGTGAGAAAATCGATTTCTGTAAGTACACTTTTAAGTTAATTTTCCCCATACGTAGGATTTTTATGTAAACTTATATTAGGGAGATTGTACATTGTATAGGTATTAGGTATAGAAGGTACCTTTGCATGTAAATCTATGTAATAATTTACTCTATGATGTAAATACAGCATAACGATGACCGTGTTCTCTCTTGACAGAAGACGTTTATTTTTACTTACTTGCTGACAGTGACATCTTTATACAGGTATTGGTATTAATTAAATATTTATTTCATGCCGACTGACAGACTAATTGTGCGCTCATAGCAAATTCTTGACACATAAAGTATGTTGGTTGTTACCGCCATGTCATGTTGCGCCTACATCAAAAAGTGTTTTTATCGAATCTGCTTTTTTAACCGACTTCAAAAAAAATACAACCGAATTGATAACCCCCCTCCTTTTTGAAGTCGTTTAAAAAGGAGGAGGTTATCAATTCGGTTGTATTTTTTTTATGTTTTTACATTGAAACTGGTACTTTTTATCAGCAGATTTCAAAAATTCTTTCTTCGTTCGAAAGGGAAGCCCAATTGTTTGGTCCCATCGGTTTAGTAGTTAGGTTTCTACATGAAAAAGCTGTGAAGTTTAATTTGTTTTTACCTGGATGATATTATATATCCAGCCTTTTTGGTGCTTTTGTCACGAGATAAATTCTGGCTGTTAGGATCGTATATTCGTTTATATTATGTAATACATATGGACTGCACTGTCAGGACAGGAAACAGATTTCGTAGGTTCGTTTTATAGACGCCATTTGTATACCGAGCGGGGTGGACTAAGGCCGGCCACATACAGTCGGAATTCCGTTTCGGAATTCCGTAACGGAATTATCCCGAACGCAGTAAATTCATACAAATCCATGGATCTACCACATACATACGGAAGTTTTCCGTTCGGAATTTTCGCGGATTCGTATGGGATTGAATCGCGTTACGGATTTCTGGCTGTATGTGGCTGGCCTAAGTGATAGGTATTAAGTGATATTAATTCTTTATTTTTACATAATTACAGGTTTATATACTATACATTTCGATTAAGATAATAATAATTAAATGAAAATGTTAATATAAATAGAAAATTTGAGCCAGATCACTGCCGTCGTCGCTGGGCAAGGTGCCCAGAAGACTGGCGGCGTTGCCTCGCTGTATGGCAAGACTCAGCCGTTGCCCAAGGTAGGCTCCAGCCTTCCGGTCATTTGAGGCATCGACCAGGCGCGATGAGAGTTCGGTATTAAGTCGGTTTTTAGGGTACAAACTAAAGAAACAAGGAACCCTAGTTTCGTCATGTCTGTCTGTCTGTCTGTCTGTCTGTCTGTCCGTCCTTCCGTATGTCACAGCAACTTTATTCCAAAACTATTAGGACTACACAGTTGAAACTTGGTATATAGATGTATTATGTGAACCGCTTTAAGATTTTTATACAAAAAATGAAAAAATAAAATGTTAAGGGAGGGATACATGGAACTGACACCAAAAAAAAAATATTCATCAAACTTATATGTGTGTCGTTATCTATGACGTTGAGGTTCCTAAAACCATTTTTCCTCAAAATCAAACGTTAAAGAGGCAGACCCTTCCAAAGTGGAAAAATGCGCAATTCTTCCCCTTAACTATCATCTCCGTCTCCTACCATACATACAAACACTATGAAAAACAAAGTTACAACACAAACATCCAGTCTTATAATTACTTGCTACTACGGAACCCTTCATGGGCGAGACCCACCACCGCTTTTTTAAGTTTTTAACTTGGTGAATTATATATGGTCAAAATTATTCCTGGAAGTAGGCACGTTGGTAGTGTGAACAACACATGGACACGCCTTACGCTTTACCTTCGACGGTACGGTACCTTTAGTAGAATAAACTTATTCTACTAATACCTATCCCATCAAAAACATCCTGTAAAAAATACCAAGTCTCGCAGCTCTGTGATTCTACCGTAAAAAGTTGTGAGATCCATGTTATACCAAGTCGGTTAACTGATTTAGTCCCTACTTAAGGGGCCTTCTGTCTTAAGTTAATACGTAAGATATTTTCATATCTATATTCAAATCTTTTACTTTTTAAATAAAAATATCGACTTGGCCATCGCATGCTTAGTTTGTTTAGTCCTTTACAACCAGGGTCTGCTGGAAGAAATCTCTATTTAGCTGGAAGAAATCTCTATAAGCTGACCTTGGTACATGTTATTTCTGTTTTTATGTCCTGTCATGTATCGTGTAATAAATATATACAAATACGTTATCTATCACACAGAACTAAGAGCCAGAAACCTGGTTTTTCATCAAATTCCTTCCGAATGCATAAAGAAGTGAAAGGTACTGGAATTTAATGGACTGAAAATAACTAGAGCATTAGTAATTTTGTTGCACTAGTCTTCCATTTTCTATTGTTGCCGCTTGTTAAAGGTATACATATATTAGTTTTGGAACCAAGTTTTAATCGTGTAGAACGCAATTATACTCTAAACAACCTAATATAATGTAGATATGATTTCGAAGATACATTGTGCCTTCATGCGATGGCCAAGTCGATATTTTTATTTAAAAAGTAAAAGATTTGAATATAGATATGAAAATATCTTACGTATTAACTTAAGACAGAAGGCCCCTTAAGTAGGGACTAAATCAGTTAACCGACTTGGTATAACATGGATCTCACAACTTTTTACGGTAGAATCACAGAGCTGCGAGACTTGGTATTTTTTACAGGATGTTTTTGATGGGATCTCACTTCTTTTTGTAAAGTTCTACTTTTTAAAATTTGGTACCTTTGGTACTTTTACAATAACAATAAAAAACATAGCGTTAATGTAGGGGTCTCCGTGCTCGTCACAAGTATAAACTTGGAACTCTTCCCAATGTGCTACCACATACTCGACTATAGCAAGTCTAATCTCATACGACGACTCAATATTCTCATACATAGAGAATGACAAAGAATGAAACAAACACGACCCATCGCCAGGTATCCGTACAATCCGGTGTGGGCATGGTTGGTCATTCACATACACTATTTCCGAATCCATTGCGACTACTAGTTCTGGCAAATGTGCTAGATGAACAAATCCAAATAGTTAGTAAATATAATAATTAATGCAGATACAAAAATTATCAACAACTAGTTGAAATCGCTGGCGAGCAACTCCGCTACTTAAGCTAGATAGCGACGGTTTCAAACCATAGCGTGAGTTAAAATACAGGCAGCGCCATCTATCGAGCAATTGGATTAATCTGCTACCACTCCCGTCGCATTAGAGTGCAATTTGTTCTATTGATTGAATAGTTTTATTATATTTGAAGCATTTTGTCGGGAATGTACATCATACATATATACAGGGTGTAACAAAAAGGGTTTAACTCCCGGATGTATGTGGTTTGGGACATCATTCTGAGCAACTTTTACTATGGGACCAACTTGATTAGAGCAACTTGATTTTTCACTTCCCCATACATTTCGGTCTGGGCGCTCGGCTGATTTATATGGAGAAGTGAAAAATCAAGTTGCTCTGATCAAGTTGGTCCCATAGTAACCACATACATTCGGGAGTTAAACCCTTTTTGTTACACCCTGTATATAAAATTCTCGTGTCACAGTGTTTGTCTTCGTAGTCTGAGAATCGGCTAACATCTATTTTTCATACCCCTAAGTGTTATAATTATTTATATGGCAAAACAGCGTTTGCCGGGTCAGCTAGTAATATATAATTTAAGCATAATGGTAACCAAAGGAAACGAGGGATGTATGCCTGGACCGTGGTAAGTGGTGGTCCCTGGTGGATGTACTTATCCCTCTTCTAGGAAACAGGCGTGATATTATGTATGTATTACATAATATGTTTATAGAATCTTGTTTGTAAAGGCATATTTTCCTAGGGGCATTCAATGATTCATAAACTGCAAATGTAACTTTGTAATCCTATACATTTTATATAAGATTACAAAGTTATTGATGCAGATGGGTTTTCTGGAAAACTATAACATAAGCTTGAAATGTTTAAGTTTTCCCTTGATAAGAATACTAATTACTATTTATATCCCAAATTTGAAGGTTCTATGTCTGCTAGAAGTGCCTGGGAGTTTTGATGATCGGTCAGTCAGTCAGTGACAAAATGAGGAAACTTTGACATGTTACAATTCTTAAACTACTGGTTCAAATTGAATAAAAAATTTAATATATCGTGTTGATATAAGGCCTAATTAGTAACAGAAAAATCAGGCTTCTTGTTTTATCCACAACGAAGTTTTAGGGGGGTCGAATATGGCCTGAATTGCTTCGAGAAAAGGATGGTACGGCTGTGCTTGCTCGACTTGGTGGTGCACTGCCGTGCACCCAGATATCCTACAGCCATTATGTATGTAATTATTTATTTAAGGATGCTTATAGTCTTGATGTTTCACTGTATATGTACAAATTATTTACTTTGCATCACTATCCTTCGTCAGTGCAGTGAGTTGAAAAACATTTTGGCATTACCCACCGATGACCTATGCATTTGTATATTTATATTTTCAATATCACAACAAATAAATCCGTAAACAAATAGACCAAAGCTCTAAATAACACAACGATACAACCTATTAATTGTACAGGCACAGAAGAGATAATGGGTAGAAGTACGCGTGAAGAGTCAATGACGCGAGCGATGGGCAGGGCGGGCGGCGCGCCCAAAGCCTCGAGGGATGCAGGGCGGAGAAGGGAATCGCGAATTGCGAAATCGATTCACGGATAATACGGAATACTCAACATCCAGCTAGATACGGTGGCACAGTGGTGGTAATTACTATTCCAAAAAAAGTAAAAAAAAAACGTGAATTTACTTCCATTCTGTAGCAATTATACATTATTTCACACATTCTTCCCAGAACGATCATTATTTAGCGATCACGGTTATATTCCGGCACCGCGCAGCACTTTGTCTTAAAGACAACTGTTGAAACGGAATGCCCGTAACATTTGGACCCGTCTAATTAAGTGATTATCATCTTGGCCACGGTTTTAACGAAATAAAACCTTATCGTGTGAGTAATAAAACACGGAAATAATGGACCAAAATGAGGCTGGTATGCATGATGCTATCAGGCTTAACGCTCATGTTTTGATGTGTTTTTTCGTCATCAGAGTGTAATGATTGCTCATTGCCTGCAGGTACTTTGAGATGATTTGCCCCGGCTCGCAGCGAATGGTGTGATAAAGTCTCCTTGTCCCAAATGGTGTGCGGAATATTATATTTAGAATTTAAGTTTTTACATAACTTAATAATTGAAACAAAGAGTAAAACTTAAAAAAAAACTGACTTCCACAAACCCTGTTTGATTAGAAACCAATATCAAGTGCTTTTTGAGTTACAAACTGTCTCCTGACTCGATTTCTGCAGGATCCCATCATCAGATCCTGGCCTGATGTCATTGTTTGTTCAGCTTAGCACTTACAATCATCCATTTTTGTGGCGTTCGATATTTATAAACATGAATAATTGAAACAAAAAGTAAACTTTAGAAAAAACCGACTTCCACAAACCCTATTTGATTAGATTGAGTTTAATACAAACTGTAACCCCTTCCCCCCCCCCCCCCCCCCCCCCTTGGGGAATTAATTTTGTCAAATCCCATCACAGTGCTACCCCACGCTACTAAGGAACCTCTGTACAAAGTTTCATGGCTCTAGGTCCACCGGCTTAGACTATGCGTTGCCTGCCCGCCAGCCACGCATTGTGTTTGTACCTAGTATTGAGCAGATCTGGTGGCCATATGTGGTCTTCATGAGCAGTTCCGCATCACAATATTATGCTTACCATGTGCATTTGCACGAGTTATTATGAAAAACACAAAAATCACTATAAGTCTGCCTATAATATTTGAAGAGTTCCCTCGATTTCTCCAGGATCCCATCATCAGATCCTGACCTGGTGTCAATGGGACCAATGGGAAGGTAAAGCCTTTCAAACAAAAAAATAATTTTCCAAATCGGTCCATCCGTCTAGGCGCTATCGGGGAACATACATAAAAAATAAAAAACAAATATCCGGACGAATTGTAAACCTCCTCCTTTGGGAAGTCGGTTAAAAACATTGTTCTCTTTAGTCTGGGCCCAGAAGTGGCTTTACATAATATTTTGTTTGTATAGTGTGCCATAGGGACTCGCAGTCTGCGCATGCCCTTGCATTTTTTCCGTCCACATAAAGACGGACGACGCGTGCATTATTGGCTCTCCAAAACGCCCTCCGCTACACCATTTTCCACTTTGCTCGACGAAATTACGCGAAACGTGAACAAAATCCCAAACTACCCACCCGAACGTTCCTCGCGGCATTCGATCCGGTAAATAAGCTATAAAAACCGATAAAATGG
The DNA here is from genome assembly GCA_963457715.1 of Argyresthia albistria. Taxonomy (NCBI): domain Eukaryota; kingdom Metazoa; phylum Arthropoda; class Insecta; order Lepidoptera; family Argyresthiidae; genus Argyresthia; species Argyresthia albistria. The sequence continues at coordinate 4,314,871 of OY735265.1, forward strand.
ACTGCAAGTTCAATTTTTTACGATGGTTAGAAGGTTTTGTAAACACCGCGGGCTTCGATCAATAATTCACTTCGTTTATTGATAACATGATGACGAAAGTGGCTAGAGGAAAAAAAAATTTAGACGCCATCTTTCAAGTGTCCTGTCCTGTGATTCCAGGTACAGAAAGAAAAAACGTTGGGCATCAGGATCTAAAGGAATCAAATGTCCTTTCAGAAAACGATGTAGAGCCTTGTCGCTGATTGATGAGTGAGTGATGTTGATGATAATCCTTCCTTCGTCTGTCATTCTAACTGGTTCCACAAAAATCACTATAATGCCATCGGTATTTTAGCGGATAGGTAATCCTTCAACACAAGCGTGAATGAACCAATCCATCCACCAAACAAACGGATCTAATTTACGTAAAACGTCAATTGAATTAATAATACGGGCGAGCCCATACAATGCGGCCAGCTGGCGCACCACTAGCCGCCCCCGCACAAGCAATCTAATAAAAAGGTTTCCATCCAGATTACTGTTGCTGGCTTAACTACTACCCACCAGAATATTTATGGCTCTATAGTCACTCTTAAACTAAAAGCAATAAGGTTTGTTTGTAGGTGATTTCTTCAGTGATGAATTGATGGTACCTATGTGGAAGCACCTCAGAGGCTAGGACACGTGGTTGTTTATTGTAATTAATGCAAGCTTTTGCTTTGGTTTCCTTGAAATTGGATATACTGTAGTCTACAAATAGATCTCAGAACCGAAATTGATTCTGGCTATGGATAGATCAGCATGTATATCATAACCACTGCCTCACATTTCTAAGGTCTTCTAGATATTGATTGTCTCCTGCCTGTATAACATTAGTTTTGCACAGATCAATATTCACAGATATCATATTATACAAGTCGTCCGAAAATCGTTATTTTTGTACATATCGCTCGCTTGTCTCTACAAGCCATAGTATAGGGGCAGATCTCGAAGGGTTCTGATTAAGTTACGTGACATGCTCTATACCAATTTGTATCAAAGACTATTCACCCCGAATGCAACCCTAAAAGTACTCTGAACTTTACATTGTGGTGATGATGAACGTTATTCCATCGGCATAAGGGATAAAACTGTTCAGAATAAAGTGCTAATGGGCTTCGATAATGTTGACATGGCAAACTTGTAGCTGTTTGTCTAATTTGTTTAGTAGAAATTAAATTGTAGTAAAAGTGAATAAGGAAGAGCATTGTCGTCTGTCTAAAGGTGCGAACTGACCAACGTTACGTTACGCGTTACATTTATTTATTTATTTATTTATTCAGGTAATCAACAGCGTTACAAAACAGATATATCCTTAAAATTAACACCAATTACATAGCCAATAATAGATTACCCCAAAATATCCTTTTGTTATTAACATGTGTTTTAGTAAGGCGAAAAGAAGAAACGGACTAGTAGAAGAACAGCTGCTGTTATTATTTATTTATATTTTTTATTTTATTACTCTATGTATGTTCATTCTATTACATTTACATATTATGTTTATATAAGTCGGTATATAATATTATGTATATATATATATAGATATGCAATAAATATATTTCTATATAATAATATAATATGTTGCTTAGTTTATTGTTCCGGTTGTGTAAAGTATTTGAGAATGCAGTTTCTGAAGGAGGCCCTGGAGTTATTGAACGGGTCGATGTGTTGGAAGGTGTTATTGTACGTGTGATCCTGGTGAGCGGCTGGTTGGCGGCGTAGTTAGTGCGTCGCGCCGGGGCGTAGCGAGCATTACATGTTACACAGCGAACATTCATGCAGTCAGTCAGTACGTAGTATTACGGGGAAACCAGCGAGCAACGAGCGTAAACTGTTCCTGGCTTCCTGCACGATGCTCAACATGCTCGATGTGAATGTTACATTACACCTTGTAACTTTTTGGTCAGTTTGCACCTTAATACGCTTCTTCTATATGCTTAGTTGTTTCCTTCAAACCCTGCCTCGGCTCAATCTCAACTTAGAGAGGACGCCTTGAGATAAGTAGAGGACGCAAAGTCAATGAGCTGTCAAGAAAACGACTAAGCAATTTAAAAAATATGTACTCCGCCAGATGTTATATACGAATCAAATTCATATGAAAATCTTACAAGAATTTGTTCGGTGTGGGTGGGCGGATAGAAAATTTACAAAAAAATAATAACACCCGAGTTTTTCAACGTCCCGTTCACATGTGATCAACTTTAGTCACCAGTCCATTTCCATATCCTATCAAAATGGTCTATATTTATACCATACGCTTAGACAAACAGCGAGGGCGGCGCCGGCGCAAAGGCAGAGATTATGATCGCGCATGATTAATAGCGAATACCGCGCATGCGCGAGAACTGACACGTGCGCACAACCGGCTAATACGAAGAGCATGAAGCCCATGAAGTACACGATTAAACGTAGATTTTCGACGGGAAGTTAAGATTCTCCTGACTGAATAAACCTAATAGTACAGTCAAGATCTACATCCGTGCTTGCATAAGGTCAGGTCGTTCTGATTTTTAGGGTTCCGTACCCGAAGGGTGCCAAACGCGACCCTATTACTGAGACTTCGCTGTCCGTCTGTCCGTCCGTCCGTCCGTCCTGTCTGTCACCAGGTAACTCATGAACCGTAGTAGCTAGGAAATTTTCACAGATGATGTATTTCTGTTGCCGCTATAACAACAAATACTAAAAATCAAAAGAAATTTAATATTAAGGGGGGCTCCCATACAACAAACGTGATTATTTTTGCTCGATATTGATAATGGTAGCAGGTAGACGCTTAAAATGTTCACAATATATTGAGTATATTATTTACTTAAAAAAAAAAAAAAAAAAAAATTAAATTAATATTTTGGGGGGCTCCCATACTTTTTTTTTTGCGGTTTTTTATAGATAATGGTACGGAACCCTTCGTGCGCGAGTCCGACTCGCACTTGGCCGGTTTTTTTATATGTTGTTGCAATTTCCCAAGTTCTGTGCGAGCGGCGGTGTTCATTTCAAGGTTTTTTGGGTCCACCTTCGATCGCACAGCACTTTAGAACTGCTGAACCGATTTTTACAAAACATATGCCAAAAACGTTTGCAAGATAGTCTACTACGATTTTCTGAAAACCGCATCATAATTTGTCTACCCGTTTGATCATTGTATTATAGAGCTTTGGACACATTTTATAACGATCGAAAGAACGACTAACCGACAGACGAAACACATCGACGGATTCTGATGCGGTTTACTGTAAATTGTTGTAAACTTCCCTGCGAGAGTTCTTAGATAAATTTTATTAAAATCGGTTTAGTCGTTCAAAAGTTATTGGCTTAAACCTAGGCTCAAGAAATAGCTATTTATAGGGTGACGAGCTTACTTTTGACGAACTGTACTGTAGCAAAAAATAGTTGTATTGAGCCCGCCATGGTTTCAAATTGTAGCTAATTTAGTCTACATTAAAGCATGCAAAGTAACTATAGCAGTCAGACCCTTTTTCACTGACATGTTGAACAAAAACTAAAAAATGACCGAAAATTTCATGGTTTTTTGGGTACACCGCCGCTTGCACAGCATTTGGGAAGTTGCAAATCTGGCATTTTTAATGCTAGTTTAAGCCCTGACAACATCAGAACGACCTGGCCTTAAGCAAGCACAAGCCCTTTCTCATGTTCTAATTGACTGTACTATAATGCCACCAGCACCGCCTTATACGACATAAATCCTTTCCTTACCTTTTTCAATTTCGATGCTCACAGCCTAACACCCGTATGCCGTAACAGTTGTTTGACTTCATTTTATGTCTAAGCGTCAAAGAATTATAAGACAATTTTTCAGAACGATCTCTTGAGCTTCATATAGATTAATCGACTAAGCATGTGTTAGCGCCTGGAAGTAACGATCAAGTAACCATGTAGTGTATAAAAAAGATAAAACACAGTGCACTACAGAAAATGACACAGCATTTAGTACCGCTCTCTGTGGTCTGAAAACAAAACGTAATGCATGTCTTGTAAGGATTTATGCGGACTAAATATACTTTATTAGGAAACGTTTCATTCTCCCCACATTATTATCGGTCTGCGGTGAGTACCGCGCATGTGCGGCGCCCGCGCCGGACGTCTTGAATAAATCACGCTGAAACTTGCGCGCGCGCAACTGAAGGGCTGTTGGCTCTTTAGCGATTTAAGTTACTAGAAAGGGTGAGAATATTTTTATTACATTAACAGCAAATTCAGTTGTCACAACCTTTTTCCCGCAGGTTTATCAACGGACTCTGCAAAAACAGTTGAAATCGAACTGAAGGATAGATTCCCATGAACAAAGTTTAAAATGAAATTTTAACCAATTTAAATCAATGAAGATCTGTTGTCTTTTGTTTAACTGGTTACAAAAGTCTGGTTACAAAGCGATACCCAGCACTACTATAGGAGTATAGTTCTGTCTCACCTTACCCCCAGGAGTATGGTGGGTCCGCAGGGTCTATTTTCAGGGGTTGTGCAGCGGAGGGCGTCATATATTAGGCAATACCAAAACTCAAATCCCTATCAAAGTAAATGACTGTTCATGATCATCAATTCATCACACATCACCCCACAGTTCTTCTGGCATCAGATCGTCCTGAAAATAGCATCTGCCCCAGACTCCCTGTATCAGCCTCCTCTGACGGACGCGGCGCGTCGCGTGCCACTGATTGGCAGATGTCATGATGAGACGTCGGCGTAAATGCTCATGCACACTTCTATGACTCACTTTTAAACTTACATCAAAAGTGGGAACTAAGTACATGTACCTAAGTAGGTTGCGAAACGCGTTGGGAGAAGGACGATCACGTTCACGATTGGCCTATGACTTCACCATCGTCGTCGTTGGGTCATTTCTCTTGCAGAGATGGGGGGACCATCGGATCTCTTTCCGAACAATTGCCTTCGTCCACTTCCGTTCATCCCTAGTAGAGTTCATGAGTGATCATGCATGACCCTATTAGATGAACGCATCACGCTCATCTTACGCACTGCTCCAGTAAGTACCTCAATAACAGAAACCTACCTAGTTAAGCAAAATGCTATAGAAACTGCTGGACCACAAGAATTCGAATTGAAAATATAAATTCGGCGAATTTGGAGATCCATCGGATTTAAAGTTTTGGCTAAATCCTCACTCTTACGTTAAACTACTATGATCCGATTCTACGGAACCCATCATCGTAGTCCTACATACACCGATCAAGTCGAGCTGCAACTAATCTCAAGACTGAGACGTGCCAAGAATTGATACCTTTATTTATAAACATTGACTATTAATTTGTTGTAATACAAAGCCGTGCAATTTCCATGAGTAATGTCGGACAGCGGTTCTTTGACAGCTACTTTCGATTACAAGTGGGGCGCAGCTGTGACAAAACAAACAGACAACAGTCGTCGTCGGCGGCGTTTGTCGCGGCTCTCGAGCTACGGTGACGCGGGACGTGCGTCTGCGCAGGGCTTTAGTGATTACCTTCCAGTCCGAGTTGACATGACACCCAACGACAGGTAGAGATAAATCAATAACCTATCTATGCATGATTTTTGCGAGTTCGATTTGACGGTTGCGCTAAGGAACTTATGTCAAAGAAACTCTGAGATCTGCAGATTGAGGACGGATAAATTATTTATTGATTATTGAAAACGACCGTTAAGTGTGTGATGGATGATGATAAGTGAAATTAATGCATGAAATATGTAAAGAAAACCGCATTTCTAGGTTTTGTCTACTGTCATACATAATCGTAAAGTGACTCGAGATAAGTTCCGACTTTCCGACTGATTCTAGGAATTATACCTATGAATATCTTTCTTTCTATAAATGATTATTACAGTACTTTGTCCGTCCCTAGAGGTTCAAACGCGAAGATTTTAGACGTGTTAATAAATGCTCTAACTAGAATAACAAATGCGTAACATTTGTAAGAACAGCTGCCGACAGACAGACGGACAGACGGCAGTTGTGGCGGATGTCCGTCGCGAGTGTGCGCCTGCGCAGTTCATGTACTAAGTAATATAGGTACCGACTAATCATGCAGATACATAGGTGAAAATACGGTGGTAAGTTAGGTATTTACTCGTCTTATACCCGTATGTATAGTCGTTTCTTCCACGCGATTACCCTCGACTAACTCAAGAGATTGTTGTCAAAAATTGCATTCAAGTTAAATTCTTACTTGCCAATGCTTACCATAAAGTCAAGGAAACGACGCTATATCAATTCCTCTACAATCTACACACACAACAGAAGAAAACATTAAGTTTAGTGACTATTCAATTCAATTCAATTCATTTATTTTCAATGGTTACCTTACAGCTAAACCATTGCTACCATTGCTTGCATATGCTATGAATGATAGTTTTTATTGATATCTAGAAATATTTTGACATAATGGCTTTACAACCTTAGCCACTGTTTATAGATATCTACGTTTAATAAGTGACTTCCAAGATTTATGTTTTACAGATGCTGTTTGTCTCAAACTCACAAAAATAAGATAATAAAAAATTATAGTCGAAATAATACATCCGATGTGTGAATGAATAATATGAATAGTTTTATGCCTCGCGCACGAGGGCGGAGGGCAGCCGCCCGCCTCAGCACAATCCCCGCCCGCCCACTATATTTGCCGAAGAATTCCTTTATGACAAGTGTCAAATGTTTAGAAATGCTATTCTATCATCTTTCATTCGAATGGCTTGTTAAAATTCTTGTGTCATTTCTTAAACGCTTCGGGAATATTTTTCTTTCAGGCGCTTTTTGCTACAACAGATGATATGATTTGAATGTTTCTTGGTATGCAGTGTTTTCTGTGACGCACTGAGTGACTTGCGTTTTCTTGGTTCCTCGGACTAATATGTAAGTGTCTCGTTCCTTGGTCTCATGTCTCATTATTGGTTCCCCTGCATCTGCAAATAGTCCGGCGCCACCAACTATCAGCGCCATGTTTCTCATCACCTCGTCCTCACGTAAATATAGCAAAGTCGTTCAACTCTTGCTCTTCTTGTACTGAAACCACAATATCGTCTTATTTTCTTCTTTTGATTTATGAAAAGAGTGTTTATTTTCCAGAACTTTAGAGTATCTGGTGACACAGCTGCATTGTTTAATGATGGTTGTTAACATTAGAATTGTCTATATCCTCTTTTGCTATTCTTTATTCTTTCTCTAAAGCTTCCTATCAATTATTTCTCAGGGCATTAACCAGACTGATAATATCATATTTCATTAAGAGCTATTATCGGCCGTACAAAAAATAACAGCCGCAATCTTGCAAGATTTATTGTTATTCAGTTTATTTAGGCCGCTGTGTAGCGAGCCCAGTAAACATATAGCGCAATGAACGCACAATGGTATTATCCCGAAAACTAGACGGTTTTCTTTATGATGAATGGTTTTGGCGTAGAAAGCATAAAATGTCTGCGATAATGCGAAACTGTGCGCGTGCGCTTCGTCGCCGCCGCCGGCCGTCGTCGTCTCATCCATCAACAAGAGAAACGCTCGGCCGCCATGGAAATTGCTAGATGATTTGCATGTAACAGCGCGACGAAGAGAGATATACGAATGTAACCCAACCGGGGAACATCGCTCGTCTGGTAATAGCTGGACAGATGTGGAGCCGATGAAAGTTTCAGAACTCCCGAGGAATTTCCGTCAACAAGCTGCGCACATACGTTTTCCACCGGATGCGCGTTATGCGGGTATATTCGGCAGTCGTGAGGGGGTTTAGGGGGAAAATGTCCAGATGAGCGCCGTATCTTGTGACATGAACGAAAATAATTTGACGCAGCCGCTGCCGGTGGCGGCAATCGGGAGTCGGCAGGCGACATACGGCGACACGTGGCCACGATATATTACACACGGGCCGCGCACTAAAAATATTGTGTTGGCAAATTAATGGGCATTCCCGACGGTAGGTTGTGGGATGAAAGGAGGTGCCTTTTATATGTGAAACGTTGCTTTTGTATGAAAATGCGCGGCAGCCGCGCGCACCTGTCCACGCGCGTTGGGCTGCGCTTGCGACTCTACATCCATAGTGCCACTCACGCTCATCCATCAGTGATGGTTGTGTAGGTACAAACTGTACGTAAAAAGTATTGGATTTGCCGTGAATCCAACGTAAACGTCTATGGCAGGGTGCTATTCGAAAAATCGATCGATGCCGACGTCGATCGATCCATTGTACTACTTCACCTATCGAAGGTCGATCGACGGCCGTCAATCGTCGATTGGTGGAATAGCACCCTCAATGATCAAAATTATCGATTCTATGCCTCTGCCACCTCGTTTGAGAAATGACAAGACGATAATGTTATGTGCATTGAAGACTGTAATAAAATAAGAGTGTGATGTTGAACATCATAATTTCCTTCAGCACAACAGCCCTGGGGGGCAATTCTGGCGCTAGCGAGATCATGTCCATGGTCGAAATATCGATTTTGAAATACCGAAATCTCTATCAAAAACAAGAAAAAGCTATTCTTACGACTAGCCTTTCGATCAACCGAGATATCTGGACCCGTTTTCGATCGAAATAAATATAAATCGAGATCGTTTTCGACGGATTTAGGGTTGTATCGATGGTAAGACCGAGTTGTATCGGTAAAACCAATATCTCGACTGGGGAGATGATCTCGATAGCGCGAGAATCGGGGGCCTGTGCGAATAACCGGAAGTCACAAGTTGCTTCGTCTCATAGCCATAATTGACTAGCTAGATTATAGTGACAGGGAAATTCATAATTTAACCGTGTCGTCGTCGTCTCGTCACTGGGTTCTTTGACCAACTACGTCTTGATTTGATACTTTTCAGAACTAATTTTAGTTTTAGCGGTTATTACCAGAATCTATTCAACGGATCTCTTTAATGTGTAACTATAACCTACTAAGGTACACACAACTATCCTAACGTGAGTAGGTATCGAATTTTTTTTTTGATGTTACCAAAATATCCAAAAACCAATCATTGCAACTGAAAATTCCACACATACACACATCGCACGTGCGGCGCAAACGCAGCTGGCGGCCACGTGCCGCCTCTTTACGCGATCCGCGTAAAAATAGATCATTGTTCCACACCGCGGACACGCCCACCAAACAGATAAAACAGATCAAAAGGTAACAGTTAAAAGTTTAACTACCGGTATTGACGGTGGGATCAAATGGAAGCGGAGACGCACTTTATTTGAACGCGCATGTAGTTGAAAAACGTGAAGATGAATCGGTCAATGGTGTGAAGAGTTAAGGAAACACATTCATTTAATAGATCGTTTATGTCGGCTATAATTTTCCAATAGACTCTTTTTCACGACTTATTACCTACTTTTCCAAATCGAGTACCGCTTTGTAGATCTATTGATATTACCTATCCTGTTTGCTATCCCAAAACACAGTTAAAAGCCGCATCTGAAAATAATACCGTTTACGATGCGCAGAGATATGCAAACGTGGTACATTGTCCCCTTCTTGTAACAAAGAGCAGACTACTTCCGGTTTGGAAACGGAAGTGACGTCTCAGTTCCGCCGCGGGGTCAGAGGTCAACTCCATTGTTAAAGAGATTCTTTTATCATAGCTTCGAAAACGATTAAGAAAGTATCTTTACTATTACTACAAGGCAAAGCGTCTAGGCAGCTATTTTCGCGTTCACGTGCACGACCTTGTTAAAATGTCTGGGGTTTATTAAAGTTTATTTAAAAGTAAGGCTGTATACAATAATATTCATATTTTTACTACATAGCACCGGCGATGGTGTATACAAAATTGAGTATTGCCTGGATAAAAAAAACATCCGGACCAATTGTAAACCTCCTCCTTTAGGAAGTCGGTTAAAAACTAGGCACCATTGTGCCTCTTTCATCCTGGCACAGAAGAGATAATAGTAACCCTGGATGGATCCTATGTTATGTCGTAAGCGGGGTGATTCTGACGCTCTAGCGAGATTATGTCCATGGTCTAAATATCGATTTTGAGATACCGAAATCTGTATCAAAAACAAGAAAAAGCTATTCTTACGACTAGATTTTCGACCAACCGAGATATCTCGACGCCTTTTCGATTGAAATAAAGACAAATCAAGATCGTTTTCGACAGATTTAGGCGGTATCAAAACCGATATCTCGACCGGGGAGGTGATCTCGATAGCGCGAGAATCGGGGTCCTGGTTGTCCTTATTTCCTGGATGAGCCGATTGCAGCAAAGTCTTAAACAAATCTTTATTAGACTACGCACAAACAAGATTACCATTACTATACATTACACTAGACAGCCCAACCCCACAGCAACGACCCCCTGTTAAATTCATCACCCAAAAACAATCTAATTAGTTTGAATCTAAAAGAATCGTCCGACGTAGGCATCGTATGTTACATTCTCTGGCAATGTCTCCCTGATTTTGTTCAGTGACATTTACCTGTACAGTCAGCTACAAAATATGTCGCTTTAATTCTCAACTGTAATGCAATATACGGCAAGGAAACCCATTTCTGAAGTTTTGTTGTAGATGACGCTGTTTGATGTTGATAAGCTCGCCTTTGTACACTATTTTCAGTATATTACTGTTTTTTGAAGTAAAACTTCTTGGGGCACGGGGGTAAAATTTATTTAACCTCTCAACTGTGGGTTATTCATATATTTGCTTTTCCATTGCTACTAGCCGGGTGCTATCACGAGTGGCTAAGAAATGTAACGGAAATTGGAATCGGTGACGTCAGGGTCGGCTGAAGACTTTTAAAACCGCAACTATTTTCAATACGGTTTTTAACTAATCAGATAAGATAATAATACATTCGTACAATAAAGAATGTTAATTAGTGAGAGAAAAACCTGATGAAACGTTAACAAATAAAAATTATTTTAAGCATTCTTCCACGAGTTCTTGATTTCCGGTATGGCCAAGATGGCGCCGCCGCCGCCGCCGCCGCTGGCTGGGATAAACAAAACCAGTGACGTGACCAAAAACTACTTCGTTCAACCTCTTTGTTGGAACCGGAACTTATGTTTGACAGCTGTGCGATGCGATCCATACAGTTTGTAAGAAAAGAGTTTCATCAATGTCACACGGGTCGATATGGATTTCTAAAACAAGCAAAGCAATGCATACATAATGAGACGGCTTAAAGACGTGACGTCAGATGGTATATAATCTGAGCGAGATGCAAATAGTACACTATTGAATGAGTTAAGTATATCACCACGAGCGCGACAAATTGTAGATAAGGAATGGTGGGAAATAAATGACATGACGTATTAAAAGTAAGTACAAGTATAAAATAATTTCAAATAATCGGACGTCTGAAACTTAAAAGTAACTTGAAGCAGAGATTGGATCTCAAAATTGGAAATTTAAATCTCTTTTAGTATAGGTAGGTATAGGTGTATAGTATAGGTACCACTTAATGATCTAGCTACAGAAGTTTTACTTCTAACACGTGTACGGTGCTACACGCGTATCTTTTTTTTTTTTTAATGTCTGTGTGTAATAAAGAAATTATGAATGAATTATGATGAGAACAGGAGAACAGGGCGAACACTGTCAGCATGTTGCGCACTTGAACAGATTACCAATCAATCAGTCAGGCAGTCAGACAGACAGAGTCAGTTTATTAGGACGTAAGATGTGAATAGATTTAATACTATGTGCATTAATGACGTATTTTACACATGCTTTCATAACTGCCAGCTCAAAGTTTTGTCTACTTTATGCTATTGAAAGAATCATGATGGTTATGTCGTTCGTAGCCATCGGTCAAGCCATTACTGGCCATATCATAATATGGCTGGTTTCAATGAAAACATATTTTTTTTATAGCAATAATTTATTATGTTTGTTATACATGTCAAACAAACACGAAGTCTATTCGGGGGCTTCGCTCCGCTCACCCCCTTTGGTCTTCACCTATCTTCATTTGATCGTTTTTTGATATTTCATCGTTTTTTGATATTTCAAGGTTGGCCATTTCATTATATGGCCAAATCGACGATATGGCTACGACAGATATTATTAAGTTGTCTCTAAATGTTGCGCTAGTTAAGAGTAAGAGTAAAAATATCCCACTATGATGATACTTAGATTACATCCAAAGAGTATGGAGTTCATAATTCATAATTTAATGCACCCAAACAACTAGACAAAACCCAAACAACACAGGACAAAAATACATAGTAAAAATTTACAAAGGCGAGCTTATCTCCAGTAAGAGATCTCTTTCAGCAAACCAACTTATAGGTGAAAGTACAGCATTACATCGAGTGATCGACAGGCGCCGACGACGCGTCTTCCTAATTCAAAAATAAACGCGCACGTGCGCCTGCGCCGCCGCTATTGTTGCGGCTACGACCGATGTGACAATTATTATGATACCATCACTCTTTGTAATGCTTGTCAGCCGTGCTGTGTTTATACAACACTTGGTCGGTTTTCTAGGAAAGCTGGCTGCGTAATCGGTTTGAAGACTAATCGGCTGAATTACCTACTACGATAACTTCTTTATTTATGTACGCCATAAAATACTTTCTTTGAACAATGCAAAACCATTTCGGAAATGGCGTTTGTGAGGTTGTGAGCCATGTTGACTAGCTGGCCGTGGCGCCGCTTCGCGACGCCTAAACAAAATTCAATTTGCGGGTCGCCCTTGAAATGCAACCAGGAAATCCTCTACGAAAAGGTGTGTATGTAATAATCAATCTATGTACTTATAAGTAGTTTGTATAAAACAACGAATTTACATTACTTTAACCACGTCATACATTATTTCCACCCCCGTGCGCTACTAAGAGCAACCTAAAAATCAAATACTCCCTCATAATTTTCCACCAGTCCAATCAACCACCCTGCGTCTACCCTAGTTCGTCACAGCATGGAAAATGCTCAGAATGCCTCACTGAATGCACATTTCCCCCCTTTTCCAGCCCACACCCCCGCCTCCCCTCGATCGATACTTCGCCGCCATTTTGAATTTTCCGACCAATGCCCGTAGCCATGGAAAGCCGTTGCCTAGCAACTGCAACCTGAAGGGGTCGCGTTGTACCGACTTGTACCTGGGCGAGGCTTTGTTACTTGTTCTATAAGAATATCTGGGAAATGAGCTTTGCTAGAGGTTGGTGGTGGTACAAAAACAATAAAATGTTTTATTTCATATATCAATATGCTGCTCTGTTTTTAAACAGCTGCAAACAAGAAGCAAACAGGCATTTTGTTTTCCTCGTGAGTTTTAGGCACAGTTATTCAATCAGCCTATACTAGGTGTAAGCAAGGAGGATGAATAGCAGATTATGAATTTAGATTCGACCTTATTTGAACGAAACTTTTTTGTGTGAATTCTCCGAGAATACCCGCCAAAAAGTGTCACGTGATATGAAGTGAGAAACTAAATGTTTGATTGTCATTGGAATTATGCCTTATTTTTATTGTTCTAAAGTGAAATTGCCAATCCTATTGAGAAAAGCATGAAAACTCGGAAATACGTGATTTTTCAGTTATGAAACCTAGTTAGTTCTATTTTTAGGGTACCTATTACTAAGTCCACGCTGTCCGTCTGTCCGTCTGTCTGTACTTTTGTCCGTCATCATCGAGTCCTACAGCACACATAATGGTATATTTCGTGACAACCTACATCGTTAAGGTAGCTCAGCGGGTACGATGTAGGCTTACAATCTAGGTCGTGAGTTCAAATTCTCGTGAGGGCATAAAGTTTTTTATTTTATTTTTTGTTTTTATTTTATTGTCTTGAGTGTTTTTTGTAATACGATAGTACGGTACCCTTCGTGTGCGATTCCGATCCGCACTTGACCGATTTTATTTGCCACAAGGGATTGCAACATGTTGAAAAGGATAGATAGTGTAGGTCATAGAGTTTGCATCCTCCTTTCTGCATTATCTATGGTGTAGGTGCATTGAAATGTAGTATCTAGGGTGTGAGCTAGGGTGTAACAGAAAGGCCATGCATGTCATCTAAGGGAGTTGTTCGGGACATCATTCCAAACAACTTTCACTATGAAACCGATTTGATTTTAGTTTTCACTTTTCCATACGTTTTGTGCCGGGTAATTAGCAGATTTGTATGAAGAAGTGAATAATTAATTTGCTCTATCTGATCAAATCGGTTTAACAGTGAAAGCTGTCCAAATGATGTCTCTAACAACCCCCTAAAATATGACTACACCTTTCTGTTACAAACTGTATAATATGTTCCCACGTAACAATCACATGTAGGTACGTCAAATTAGTAATAAAATCTTTTAAAATATTGACAGTAAATTGTAGAGGATAAAATATGAAACACCCAAGCTCACTATGGTATTATAAGAATAGCAAGAAATGGATATAACTAAAATGAAAAGGATGCATCTGTGTACGTTTTCAATTGAAAATATCTCTCTAAACCTCTCAAACAAGCCTATTGTGGGCAAAACAATGAAAACCATATCCACTATCCACTTCAAACAAGGCATATAATGTTGCACCAAAACCGTTAGAACTCAAGAACATCATAATTGAAATATCTCTTTACATTTTTGCAAATCCGAACAATTTTTGAGCAAACAACTTCCTCTCCTTTCATGGTAATCCTTTAGCAGACTGCATCAGTCAAAAAGAACCTTCTTTATAGGTGCTCGACATTGTTTATAGTCTTGTTTACAATTTTAGTGGAGCCTCTTGTGTAGAATGGGCGACACCTGCGACCTACCTGTCGGTTCGGGGAATCGTCTAACAAGCGGCCGGCCTTTCGACTTTACAGTTTCCTGCGTTTGTGCGCGAACAATGGGCAATAAGCTGCGCCAGCGCACGGTTGCGCACCTCCAAAATTTAGTCGGAGTCAGACACGCAATGTGGGATGGTTTCGGCTGTGTCTCACTCAACAAATAAGTCCGTATTTGTGTATCATTATATAAGTGACATATCATAACTCAGACAATGGTTAGAACAGTTTAGTTCTCTAAAGATCTGGAGTTGTAATTGGTAACTGTCAGTAAATCTACCATCCAAGCCTGATCAAGTAATTAAGTGGTTAACCAGCTGGCTGGACCGATGAAGATAATGCTAGCTAATGTAGTATTTCTACACCCATCTTCTCGGACAGAAGGACCAGGGTTAGGGTACGGATTGCTACGGATCGTCAGAGGCAACTAAATATTAAATGGGATGACACACAAACCTAAGGGTCCAAAAACCGCCATGTCTCAAACGATTTCAGAAATATGCAGCACCGCCGCGACAGTGCCGATTCAACACAGCACAGTCGACAGCCTTTTCACAACATTGTTCCCATTGAACGTGCAAGAAGAAACCGAGGATTATTATACTAGGAATACTGAGATTGTATTCCCTAACAGACGTAGATAAATAGGAAACTTTACGCGTATGAATGGAGGTCTTCTTGCAGGTGACGTTTCATCGTACGGCTTCCATAGTCCGTAGGGCTTCCTAACACATGAGCAACAATAGATAACATGAACAGCAGAAAATGGTACTGTTACGCCGAAGAAAGACTAAAGATGAAGCTACGTGCGTGGGTGCGAATCGGAAACCTAATTTACTGCAGCTCAGGCTCATCCATGATTTTCTACTTCCCTCAATTACCTCCACAAAGCATACCGCTGTATGTCACTGAGCAGTACCTCGTCTAGACAGAGACAAACAGGCTAATGCCTCTCATTGGATCGTGTACAAAAGGTTGAAGTCGGAGCTCTCACGGTCTGCTTCTCAACGTGTGAGCAAGTACCGTACTTTCAAAACGGTACCAATTGTTTGTAAGACCTGTAGGAGGTTTTATAACTTACTATCAATCATCGTATTTCTGAGTACAGTAAGTTATGGTTAAACATAACTAACAAAACCCTTTGAAAATAAAGTAGGTAGCGTTCCGCAATTTCGGAAAGATATTTAAATAAATGGCATTCGTTGCGTAATGTTAATAACATCAAATTATTTCTTATAGTTACCAAACAGATATGCTTTGTCTCAATGGATTGGATCAAATCACAAAATAAATCAGATAAATACGTATCACGCACGATCACGATATCATTATCATAAAGTTATCCCACAAAACCTCTACAATACATAACACTCCGTGGTCGTAAAGGTAAAAGAAGAGACAAGCAAGGATTCGTTTACCTGCTCCTATCTTATCTGCACTTTAGTAAACAATGGAAGAAACAAAAATGTACACGTGCGTTTGAGTGCCATTCTATTCTATTTTAAGTAGAACGAACACTACCTATTGGTTGCCTTTGCGCAATGACATCAACGATCATCCATTACTAGAAATAGGTACATGAGATACATTGTTTGACAAATTACTCCAAGTTATCCGTTTATTGCATGCATAGTTTATTGTCAGCAGGCAAGGTATTGAACGTTGAATAGACAATTGTGAGTAATACAATAGCGAAGCCTTTTGAGAAATTGTGTCACAGTTATTTGAACTAATCGTAATTCCTTCTTCAGTTTATGCTTTCAGCATTCTGTAGCTAATCTAATCAATTATTAATTATGCTTGATAATGATAATGCATAAGATATTAATGATATTAATACGATACGTACGTAGGTAGTAAATGTACCTTTGATTTAGTATTAGATTACCTTCCTATCAGTATACCCTGCATACCTATTCTTTTAGCTCGTTTTTGAAGGCACTAAGAGATATCTAAGAACATGATATCCTCAGGTATGTAAGTCATCCAAAGGCATATAAAACTAGCATGAGTTGGATAATCTCTGTCCGGCCACACAGCTCGCTCGATTGGACGCCAACGCAAAGATCATTGACTTGCGCCGCGCAGGTGTCCCGCGAGGCTGCGCGCACGCATCCAGAGCTGGCGGAGAGGTGACGTCATTTCAAGGAGGTTGTTTGTAGTGATACTTCTTCGTAACGCCGCTGTAAGTAATGGCGTCGAAGCCTGGAGATTAATTACTTTAGGTGATAAAAAGGTAGAAAGAAACTACATAATATAATAAGTTTAGCTTGAAACCACTATCATAAGAATGCTCACACTTCATTGCTCACCTTTAATCTACCTACCTTGTTCTGTCTGTATTCAGATTATTATAATCTGTAGACGTCTCTGATTTTAGCACTCTTGTAATGCTGATGATGATGATGAATTTAGCACCATATTACATACTAATTCCTAGTTATGATACAAAATAATGTCTACTGTCAGTATATTTTATCAAGCGTATGCCATACGTAACGTATCTCTACTTTTTCCAACATCTTTTAACATACAATCCTCGGTTCGCACATTTTTGCAGCAAAGTTTCCTGATTGGTTTTCTCATCCAGCTAAGGAGGCTGCAGTAAGTAGCCTTTCCAGCGCTTATCTTGAAGGCGTGCCTCGATTTTTTGCGTCTAACTCGCCAAAGGAAAGTTGTTATTGCCTTAAATCAATGCTACATTCGATATCTTGATTTATTTTCTCAGAAGCAAAACAAGAGCGATGGATGTATATGTCCCTGCTCATTAACCTGTAAAAGACGAAGACAGAAACTTGATTTCAGTGCAGACATGGTTGAATTCCGACTACGGATACGGAAAGTCAGCAAAAGAAATCAGTGCGTCGTCCCCATGAACAAGGCATGGATCTTGATGTTGTATACGACCTGAGGTTTGTATGAAATCAATATTTATGAGAAATATGTGTTCTACAGTTTTTTTTCCTGTATCTTTTAAGGAGATACTAATGGCCATAATTGATTAAATTACTTTGAAAGATTATTTTATCAATAAATTATTTATTATTTTTAGAGTCAATAGAATATGAGAGTCAATAGATAGTTACAGTCTATTCGTGATACGAATGCAGTGAGTTTAAATTTAAATCTGTTAACACACTCACACAACCGTCGTGTTCGAAAGTTTGCCTTCAACTGGTCACTGTGAACTTGGCTTGATAATTGGAAACGATTTGATTGGTTACGGGGCGTGGCTAGGCCACCGGGCAGTGATGACTCCACTGCATTCTTATCACGAATAGACTGTATATGGAAAACTCATTTTTGCAATTTTCGATCGCAAACATAAAACGCAGGCATAATAAATTATCCGTATTATTTCAAAATTCTACAGAGTATACTAACTTTGAGTTTCACGAAACAAATTTTGAAACAAACCTAACCTAACCTAACCTATGAGATTCTCGCGATTAAATTAGTTAAGTGACAACTTAAATTTAAAAATAGTTTCGTGAAACTCAGGGTAAATCCATTATCTGAAAGATGTGTCTCCTTAATTGACCAGAATTGACATGACTATGATAACTCAGTCACACACTAGCGGCAGACGGACGCCAGCTTATCAGTAATAACAACTCGAAGCTGAACTCCTTTCCTCATTCTATTGTAGCCACAGACTCTGGTTAATACCGAACCAATTTAGGTTCCCAAATTGTCACGAATTTATAATCACGTTGAATGACTCGTCAAATCAATTTTATTTACAAATCCTGGGAACCTTCTCGTCGCTTCGGAAAGGATTCTAAACAGGACAAAAAACACAGACGTTCCCTTCATACAAAAATGCACCTGACAATAGAGGCGGGCACCACTTGACTAATAAGTCCTTTACTAAACAGCTATCCAGAGACGTGAGAGTTACGTCAGTTTTCTTCCATTGCCACTTCTCCCAGGAAGATTTCAAAATTACCTTGTAAGAATCAGCCGTGGATTCAATCCAACTTGATATGGTCTTCGAATACTTACCAAGGCTTCGAAGGAAGTGGCAGGTAGTGGTGTATAATTCGTTTAGTCCAGGGTGCGCCCACTTTTTTTCTGACGAAGGCCCACACAGGTGCGTCGGTAGATTCCTAATTTACCATTCCGTGGACGCAGCAGGGACATGGTAATATTTAATGCGGTTTCGTAATCTTGACGATTTATTTAAGGATTAGCCTCAAGTTGATCAATAAGATGTCCACTTCCATCAAGTCTGTCCACGTCAGAGTACAATCACCTTATCGCCTCATCTACTCGTACTGAATAACATGTGTCTATTTTCTGTTCAGATAGATTAGTTTTGCTTCTAAAATATTTTCACCACAAGATTGGTGGTAGTATGCAGGACTACAGGTAATTTGTTTAAAGTTTCACCACTGTAACACCCGAAGCCAGCGATGGGTATGAATTATGTAGAGCTGTAAGGTGAGGGCATCGAGATTCATAAATTGATCCGCATGTTACCAGCTCGGCGCTGCGAGGCATACTTTTATCCATTTCATCATCCACTCTTTTTAAAAGCTTTTATTAAACTTGCACTGTATGTATGTTTGTTTGTGGGTATCACGGTTCGCGTCAAAAATGTCGGCTTGAATTTGACCCACTTCCCGTTATCCGATTGAGCTGAAATTTCGCATACGTGTATAAGTCGGATGACAATGCAATATATTTCTGACTTAAAGCTGATCTGATGATGGAGACGGAAGACGGTCATGGGAACTCTGTCATAAAACATCGCAAGCCCGTCGAATTTGGGCTCGTTCGATTCGTCTTGACGAATACTTTGGTCCTAGAATATTTTTTTATGACATGGAGCTGATCTGATGCTGGAGACGGAAGACGGTCATGGGAACTCTGTCATAAAACATCGCAAGCCCGTCGAATTTGGGCTCGTTCGATTCGTCTTGACGAATACTTTGGTCCTAGAATATTTTTTTATGACATGGAGCTGATCTGATGCTGGAGACGGAAGACGGTCATGGGAACTCTGTCATAAAACATCGCAAGCCCGTCGAATTTGGGCTCGTTCGATTCGTCTTGACGAATACTTTAGTCCTAGAATATTTTTTATGACATGGAGCTGAGCTGATGCTGAGACTAAAAAGTTAAAAATAAATTAAAAGTAAAAAAACATTTTTAAACAAAGCTTTTATTTAATGCCCTAAAAAGAAGAAAATAAAATTTCAATTCAATCAAATGCGTCATTTTATTACATTACACAATTTATACGATATAAAAGCTTGTTGCGAGATTTACTTGTGTAGACTTAATTAGGTGGGTAGGCACCTATTTGCACAGACTTGGAGATAAATCCCGCAACAAGCTTTTATATCGTATAAATTGTGTAATGTAATAAAATGACGCATTTGATTGAATTGAAATTTTATTTTCTTCTTTTTAGGGCATTAAATAAAAGCTTTGTTTAAAAATGTTTTTTTACTTTTAATTTTTAATCTTTTGTATCAGCATTAAATGTAGATTCGCAGCGAGTCGTGATCGGTTGCAACTTAAAGTAAGTTTGTAGTATATCGGTGGACACGTGCGTCACGACTTCACTCCGTTGTCGGTGTCTACTTTTTAGGGTTCCGTACCCGAAGGGTGCCAAACGGGACCCTATGACTGAGACTTCGCTGTCTGTCTGTCCGTCCGTCCGTCCGTCTGTCTGTCACCAGGCTGTATCTCATAAACCGTGGTAGCTAGACAGTTGAAATTTTCACAGATGATGTATTTCTGTTGCCGCTATAACAACAAATACTAAAAAATAAAAGAAATTTAATATTAAGGGGGGCTCTCATACAACAAACGTGATTTTTTTGCTCATTTTTGCTCGATATTGATAATGGTAGCAGGTAGACGCTTAAAATGTCCACAATATATTGAGTTGATTATTTACTTAAAAAATAAGTAATTAAATTAAAATTAAATTAATATTTAGGGGGGGCTCCCATACAACATGTTTTTTTTTTTTGCGGTTTTTTATAGATAATGGTACGGAACCCTTCGTGCGCGAGTCCGACTCGCACTTGGCCGGTTATTTTTAACCGAGACGCTAACGACTCATTGTAAACTTGTAAGGAAAATTATGATTGACACGAATATTGAGCGACATTGCAAAAGGTGACACGAAGTTTGCGATATTTCACTTTGGGCGGAGAATTCATTGGCCATTGTTGGCGCGGTGTTTTCGTAGGTGGGCAGCAAGATTTGGAATCTAGATGTATGTGTAAACAGGTATACAGTTACAGATTGAATATCATACCTTACATACCACACACTCATTAGTTAGTTTTGCTTCGAGATACGTGGGTACTAACTATTTCATAACCCTGTCTTATCTACTACAATATGTGTTGAATTTCGTGTCTTTTCGTTAGGTTGAGGTAGTCGTCGTTAAGTTCTTAGACTATAGACCACCTTGAACTTTGTAGAAACTGGAAAATAACAGTTAACAGTCGTTATAAGTATCCTATGTTTTCCGGGGACAAACACTTTTGCTTATCACCAACATTCAGCTTTCACCGAGCTAATAGTGGAATGATAATGGATCCACGTTCTCTAAAGGAAGTGTTTAATCGTACAGGTCTGGAGGTGATTGAAAATGTAGAGGCGGCTTAGCTTCGTAACGCAATAAACCTCCGAGGCGCCATTTTGAATTCGTTTTGAATGCAATAGCATTGTCGCTGGGAGGTCCGCATCCGGCGCCGCATTTGCATCGAGCGCGACAAGAATCGATGATTGAATTAACTAAAATCGATTCACCGTCGCCTGCCCGCGGTTTTTGTCCAATAAAACTCTTGACGCCCGTTCTTTGTTTTCTAGGGAGGGACTTATTTTATTCACCTTTCTCAAAAATAAATCTGCTCTATTATGTCGTCCTATTGGGAGAGGCCCATGCCCAACAGTGGGATGCCCAGCAGTGGGATGCCCAACAGTGGGATGCCCAACAATGGGATGCCCAACAGTTGGATGCCCAACAGTGGGATGCCCAACAGTGGGATGCCCAACAGTGGGATGCCCAACAGTGGGATGCCCAACAGTGGGATGCCCAAAAGTGGGATGCCTAACAGTGGGATGACACGGGCTGATATGATGATGATGAACTCTGACTGTTTTTTTGTGTAGCCCTACTGGTGAGGTCTACCCTAACCTGTTTCCAGTCTCACTAATAGAATAGAATAGAAAGCACATTTATTCAACTGTCACAATACACAAAACACAGCAATAACAAATTATAAACAGAAACAAGTAGGACATAAAATATACACAAGACAAAAAGAACAGTAAAAATAAGATTGGGCAGAACGGCGCCATGAAGTGTGTACCGCAACAGCGAAACGGCTCCGACTCAGCATAGGAGGACCTCCAGGAGATTCTGCAACGCTGTAATCTACAAGTAAGTACAACTTACTCCATCTCAAGTTACTCGATAGAACTTCCTCGCGCCAAGAAGTCGTTGTAAATGCCAAACGAGTGTTAATTAAACCCGCATTCATGCACTCCCCGGGTTTCTTTGAAGCTAGCAATTACTCGCAATATATTCATTTGCGAAGCCCGGACAAGTGCAGCAGTCGACAGGTGGCCCCGCACGTGCCCGCGGATATAACGCAATGAATGTCAAATGTCGACTCGGATCAACAAGCATACCCACACCCATAATGCACCCTCAGAGAACAGAATCAGAACCATCCGTCTACCCCTGATGTCGCTTGCGTCCTTTTACCACTGACAGTACCGGAGATACTTTCTGATTCCATATCATACGAGCTATTACGAGAGTCTCGCTTAATTTTAGCAAGTGTGCTCTGGATCATAAAACTTAGTTTTGCTTAGAGGAGGGTGCTAGGTTTCGGGGGGCACCCTCCCTGACTGTCTGACTTTTCATTATCGAGATGTTTTATTAAAGAAGGGCAACTGGTTGAAGGGATGCTAATGCTAGGGTTGTGGCGGAAATCTGGGTAAATGTGAACCGTAGAAAAACTTAATTCGTGACCAGGAACTAGGAAAGAAGCATTTAGTTTGCAAAATCTTACGTAGATGCTATTTGGCTAGAATTACAAACAACAATCATAAACTACAATACGAATCCTGCTCTTAACAATAGTCGACTTGACCAGCATTAACATTTTTACCAAAAAATCCAAAGGAGACAGTTGCTTCCGTCCGTGGGAAATACTTGGAACCTACAGCTAGCCCTTCACGTCCTTCCTGGGCGGGCAGTACTCAGCCAAACTCTAGCGCAGGTTCTCGAAAGAAAACCTTTCCAAATCCAAATGCAGTAAAATCTACAACAAAACACCTGACGTTGGTGAAATTATCCTATGTTGATAGACCGTCATTCAGAACTTTTTAGAAGTTTATTGACGATTTCAATAATTGTAATTTAATTTATTGATTAATTTCCTAAAAATTGTTGTCAACCCTAAAGATAGAGACGAGTAGGTAGAGAGTGCTGATATTGCTATACCGCGCTATGCTGTTGTTCGCTGGTTGGGGTGGAATGTTTACAGTGGGATTTGGGGTTCGCGATATTGCATTCCTATGCACACCGTGAACTGTAAGCTGTACAGCGAAAACGCTTTATGGCTATCTGGTCTTAGGCCCGTATTCATAAAACGCTCTCAGCTCTTAGTCTCAGCTACAGCAGTCTTCCAACGGTATTTTGGCTGATGATGAGTGTCGTTTACAGAGTAGACCGGTAAAAATTTTCAAAATCGGCTTACTTTATCGTGTCAACGGCATTTTTGGGCCATTTATATTTCCAGGAAAAAAGGGGGGGAAAGGGGCGGAGGAGCCAAAATTCGGCTCGGCAATATTCAGAATCGAATTCAACAGGTTTTTTTACTTCGGAAAAGTCACGTTGCCAAAATGGTTCATGAAATGCCGTTGAACTTGAAATGTAAATATGAATTCCCAGTCTAGAGGGCGCCAGCTCTACGCAATGCAACGAACCTGTCATCAAAGCAGATGTTTCATTCCTCATTGGTCACCAAGCGTCAGTTCCACCTGTGCGCGCGCCAAAAGCTGTATTTCTCAATGACGATCTCGCCACATCAAATCTGCCGTTTTCACGCGCTTGAGACCACTCTCAGCGATTCTCATACGGGTTTTAGTAACAAGTAATAAGACAATTATGTCACATCATTTTAATTAACCATTATATCTTGATAGACAGCAAAGTGACCACCGTTTTTTATCAATACAATTTTACATGCCTGAATTTGTTGAATATTGTAACGGTGGTCACTTCAAAAACCTACTAAAATACATTAGAGTATGTGAAAACAATGCATTTTATTAATTTTAGACATCATGTTTCATAGAGCCATTTACTGCGTAAGACCTACACAATCGATATCTAAATAGAAATAGTGTATTTTTTTTTTCAAAACATCGGGGTTTGATTCACGAGCTGAGTACAGGGTTTTTTAAAATGTATGAATGCAGTTTTACTTCTTATTTAAACCGATGACATGGTTCCTAAGAACAGATCTTCGTATGTCCTTAAGTTTCAGACTTTCCCATACTGACCGATCTAAATGAGACACCCTGTATATTTACTACAATTCTACGTCTTCGGAAAAGTGCCTATTAGAAACCTTGCACCGCTAGCTCATGTCATGCATGACCATTAGCCAAACATGACACTTCAAGACAGTCATGTTTACTGGCAATTGCCTTCTCTACATCAACAAGACGAGTCATTAATGTACACTATTTTATTATAACGGTAAATTCGACAAAAGACAATGACACGCGCCAACTGTAAACATAACACATTGATATAGTATAGGTACCTGGACACTGTCTACCTCTAATATGACTCAGACTGATATGATTCGTAATCCTACGCACAATGGTCATTAAGCCCCGACTGAGATCTCGTTCTCGGTCTCGATTCTCGAGAGACTATTTTGCGCTCGTGTGAAGTCATCTGTTTATTGATAATTTGTTTCGCTAGTTTGGTATTATGGTATCGTCAACCTGTCATGTTGTCATCAGCGCTGGAGAGTTATATGACGAGCGACGCCATAATTTGAAAGTCCAAGATGCGGAGAAACTCCTTTTCTCGTGTTACAAAACATAAGTTTATTTCACTTGTAGTACTAATTCAAAGCTAAATAAACTTATGTTGTAACACCACTGATTGATAAATAAGTAGATGTTCATTCATACATAATTTCAAGTTGTTTTAATATAAGCAAATTTCGTTATAAAATTCATGCTATTTCAATTATTTTCCTGATATTTAGTTGTAGTGTATCTAGTCTCGGTCTCGGTCTCGGCCGAGACTAAAAATCCTGTCTCGGTCGGACCTTAATGGTCATAGGATGCCAAGTGGTACGCCTATCAGCCTTAACAGTTAGGCAAACTGGCTTTGCTGGCTTTTAAAATGTGTTACTCTTATTTCCAATTCGACATAAAATATCGGCGAGCATTTGCTACTTTTCACTCTCTCAGGAGACTTCAGTACTTTTTACCTCGACAGACCAAAATCATTCTCGCTCAGTCCCTTTTACTTCCCCTCATTGATTATGGTGATGTAAGTATGCTGGGTCAGTGCCAACGAAGATTTACTGAACAAACTCGAACGACTCCAAAATCTTGGGATTCGGTTTATCTTTGGGCTGCGCAAATATGACCATGTATCGCAATTTCGCAAGGAGCTGAAGTGGCTGCCGATCCGCCTTCGCCTTCTTCTACAACATATTGCGTAATCCACGCTACCCTACATTCCTACGTGACCGATTGCAATTTCTATCTTCCAGCAGGCCTCGGAGAACTCACGCTTTTTCTATCCTTACTATCCCACAGCATGACACCGCATCCTATGAGCACGGGTTTAGACTACGGGCCATTCGGTTGTGGAATACACTCCCCTGTGCCATCAGGGACAGTCCAACTCTAAATATTTTTAAAAGTCGCCTGATGAAACATTATCTTTCTATATAGATTTAAAGGTAGTAATATATATATATGACGGGGAACGGGTACAATAGAGCACGGCTCCAAATGACAATCAGATACTTGTGGGCGTTTCTAGTGGGAAATCAAGCAATGAGTGAACACATATTCGATCCATTCACAGTTTATAATCACTTTTGCTAGTCTTTGGTTACAGTAACGTATAGCTCCGATTTAACACTGGTTATCATAGCACGACACAATGGATGTTACTTATCTCGATTAGGAAACGTGGCGAGTTCAGTGCAGAGCTGGCCCAAGTTGTCACTTCGACGAGATCCCAACGAAAAGTGCGCTGCCGGGCATCTTGTCCCGCCATGTTCATTCACCCAAAACCCGCGCTTTCATAAACACGAGGTTCTATTCACCAAAGCCTCTGATTGGTCAAGCCTTACACGTGTACCAATCGTACCACACAATAATATTGCCAGCTCCGCAAAGACCACGCCCTAGCCTAGACTAGACTAGACGTTTCCCAATGAATTTGAACGCGAACACAAACGTACATCGAACTATAACATTCGTTAAGAACTTCACAATTTCTGAACAAACATCGGTCTACATGAGTCTATGCCATTTGCGTGACAACATAAAGAAACTATTTAGAAACAGCACTGATTTACCGACATGACATGTCAAACCTCAGTGTCAAACATACTAGACTAGAGTCAGCCATTTTGAAAGAACTGCTTTACCGACGGCTCGTGCCATCTGTTGATATGTCATGTAAACATAACACAACGTCTGATTCATAGTCGATTGAAGCTACTGATGATAAGATTAACCGTCAAGAGGTGGCGCTACCAGTCGCAATCCGACACGGCCATCTTGAGCTTTACACGTCCTCGTGTACTTGATCTGTGGACAAAATTATCAGGAACATAATCTGCTCGGCCAACCTGCCTTATACTCCAAATAAATGGGATTGCATATCTTGCACAAGAACAATTTAACGGATCTCACAGATCAAGAACATGATAAACATGCTCTACAATACAATTAACAATGAAAAAATAAAAACGACCATACACATACAGTTCAATTACAATTTACGCTATTGTATCTTTACAACATGATCTTAATGATGAAATAATTTTTCATCACTACACTCATTGTCAGTCTCATCGGCGTGATCAGTTCAACGTTTTAGTGTCAACAAAGCCAGTCCCTCGGCCTCACCCAGTCCATCGGGTTTTGACAACATAGTGAGTCTATCGGCTCTGTGTCAATAATACCAGTCCATCGGTATGCCCAGTCCATCGGGTTATGCCAACATTACCAGTCCATCGGTATACCCAGTCCATCGGGTTTTGACAACATTACCAGTCCATCGGTATACCCAGTCCATCGGGTTTTGACAACATTACCAGTCCATCGGTATACCCAGTCCATCGGGTTATCACATTGTCATTGTCATTGTCATTCCGACGTCATCGTCGCGCTACTAGGTAGGATCATCAGACTCTACATCAGAAATAACCGCGCAACCTTCAGGTATTTTTCGCAAGCGATCATGAGCACGATAAAGTTGCTATACAATACAAGTTTCCAATGATACTAAAGTTAAATTAGGTCACGATCACTCTTACCACTGCACATGCGGCCTGCACAAAGCAACCACGTACCAACGGTAACCATCTCAGCCGCGTAAGTACTACCCCTCGCAAAGGGCACTGCTACACTTAATACGCAGCCAACGTGTACCATTTACAAGCTCCGGCGTTACCAAGTACAGCCACACAACAGTGTAAATAAAAGAGAACCACATTATCATTATCGTCACATTATAACACAGAGACACGATTAAAGTCAAAACTTATAGTGCATTTAGTTAAAATATTTACAGTCACAATCACAACTGCACAGAGTATCAAATACCATCAAACCAAAGATAATTAGCTCTCCCATTGATTTAACTATCAACAACATCAATCAACATGGTTACAACAACACAACAGTAATTCAGATAGCAAGCAAGTGTCACATTCGTGGCCTATGAGCTGCAATAGCTCCCCAACATTGTATTACGCATCCTCTCCAAGGATCGCAATCACAAGTACAACAGTGCATCCCCTCCAAGGATCACTTCACAGAGTCCACCATGACTCTCTAGTCTTCAAGAAGACCCGGCCTTCGCCAGAACCATGCGCCCATCGCGTACCCACGGATTACTCTCCGCGAGCAAATACCGACTTCCAACGAGCTACGACTACGCCATGGTCCTTGGTATAGCCGACCAACCGAACTGTGCACACATTACTCTATCGTCATCGTCACAGCATCAACCAACATGCTCTTCGCTTGAATCATTTTCATTATCTGAAACCTCAAACGGTATTTGATCCTCTGGCATTCTACGCAACCTATCGTGTGCGTATTTGTAAGTACGCTCACAACTCAATGATTTCAGGACATCACGGTCACCATCCAAAACCATTATCACTCTCAATGGACCTTTGAACTTGGGGTCCAACTTAGTTTGGTTCCGCAAAACAAAATCAATCAATCATTCTCAATCAAAACAAAGTCACCGATGGAAAACTTATTCAGCCATGCCTTAGATGCATCAAACCTCTGCTTATCATACAATGCGTTTTTCTAATCGGTCCTGATGCAGATTGCCTAATCTCATCGAGATCCAACGTCTGTTCTAAGCTTCTAACTCATCATCGGCCATCAAGTCTATGCACGCACATACGATCCGTGCCATCATGATTTTTTATTATTACTAAGAGCGCCGAGCTCACGAACGGTGAACAACTCGGTCTAATTATGTGTGCGCGTAATAACTCTTCTACCATATCACGCATGATCTTACGCTCCTCCGGGGATAAACGAAATGGACAGCTCATCGCGACGTCTCACAGGATCACTACAATCGAGATTCAGCTGCATGTCGCGGCTGGTGGCCGGCTGCTTCTTCCCGATCTTCATCGTAAGTTCACGATATCTGGTCACTGCATTCCCAGTTCTATTATGGTGCAAGCAGCTGTCTGAAACACAGAAAAAAAGGGCAATACCTATCCACTTGTTTTGTCTCACTATGAATTGGTAATAAGATAGTTGATAGCAATTGTGTTCAGTAGTAAGGTAGGTAGACTGCGTAATTCGTTGCTTTGTATCTCTGAGGCATATCCTCTTGTGTGTGAGATTCCCGATCCGGTACGTTTTAATTTCACAGGTTTTGATTTTTATTGCCAAGCCATGAGTTTGAAACTTGCGGGCGATTTTTACAATTACACAGAGTTAAAGGGGCTTTTAACTAAGGACAACGATTTCACAACAATCGAGGCAAACAAAACGCGTTTCTGCGCGTAGGGAGAAGTCACACAAACGTAAAGTAATAGCACAGATTACTAAATAATTACTACGTAACAGATACTTCACTCAGTAGGAAATTTCCAATACCTACTGCTATAATAGCCTACTCCGTCGCGTCAGCAACCGCTGCATGCCAAAATGTGCCTAAATGCTTAAGTGTACAGTTGTGATCGCCTCACACCGCGCAATCTCACACTAATCGCAGGGCTGGCAGACATCGCAGATACTCGTACGATACGAACACAGTTCAAAACGTGCGTGCGCTTGGCTTGCGACAACCATACTGACGTTGGGCGCCGGGCCATAGCCGGGCGCTCCGAGAGCTCGGGCGGGCGGTAGGTAATTATAGCGCGCGAGTACATTCAGTGACGGAGGCCTGGTAATAGTCTGGCCTAGTATGATATGTTTTGCAACATAATCAGTGCAAGAAACGTGTTAAACTAACGAGTAATGCGTAAGAATGGAACAATATACTCGCCTGTTATTGTTTGTTCCAAAATCCATTTGATTTAATTGAAGTTTCATCGGAAATCCATATTGGGTTGGAATCTCCATTTATTTTTCACTCACAGTTGATGATGTCATCGGCTTTCGACGTGATGGTGAAATCGATCTTGTTTCAACTGTTGCCTGGTATTTTGGTTACATTGTCATGGGCTTTTTCCATTGTTTTCAATCAGTCACTATTTCGTCATTAGACATTCCTCGATTCTTTACACGCGATGTCAGGGTACAACAGCCAGATGCATTTTACAACGCCTCACTCAAGATAACATTGATTTGACCAACTTTTACAGGGTTATTGGTGGTGCACAAATTTGCAGTCGCGCATGACTAACATGAATTATCTTCACTCGATGTCATTGATCTTAGGTATGGGTAACAATTCCGATCGTTACGCGAACCCGTTGCATTAGCGCTTGTATGAGGGCGCGTAATCACGATTTAAATTTCAAACAGTTATGACCATTATTTATTGCAGTAATTTTCACTTTTTAACATCTCAATGCTTGATCGAATCCCAGTTCTGATGACGGGGAACGGGTACAATAGAGCACGGCTCCAAATGACAATCAGATACTTGTGGGCGTTTCTAGTGGGAAATCAAGCAATGAGTGAACACATATTCGATCCATTCACAGTTTATAATCACTTTTGCTAGTCTTTGGTTACAGTAACGTATGTACGAGCCAGTGCTCACACATTGACACACATATATTGTGCATACTAAGCATTATGTAATTATTATAAGCTAATACACAATATTAGTTATTTCAGTTGACAATAAACATTTAAGTGAACCACAGTTCTCTTATCCTTCAACTCCTACAACAACATACAATCTCAGGCTACAGCGGCCTGAACATTTGGTCCTTCGAGCAAAGAAACGGTAATTTCGGAGTTTTTTCTGACTTTCGAGGTGATCTCGGTATTTTTATATGTTCTAACTACGCTAGCGATTCGGTTCATTGGCCTCCCACCAGCGGGTCTCACCAATTGTATTGAGAAGGCGCAAATAGCGTACGAGGAAATATAATTATAACGAGACCCAAGAAGAGACGCAGAAAGTTCGTTATTACTGTTACAAGCGACGGGATACTACAGGTCCTGGATACAACAACCAACTTCGGAACAATACAGTTTCTGGAGACAAAACAACTTCGGGATTCTACAATTCCTGGACACAACAACTTCGGGACACTACAGTTTCTGGTGTCACAACAACTTCGGGACACTACAGTTTCTGGAGTCACAACAACTTCGGGATTCTACAATTCCTGGACACAACAACTTCGGGACCATACAGTTTCTGGAGTCACAACAACTTCGGGACACTACAGTTCCTGGAGACACAACAACATCGGGATTCTACAATTCCTGGACACAACAACTTCGGGACACTACAGTTTCTGGAGTCACAACAACTTCGGGATTCTACAATTCCTGGACACAACAACTTCGGGACCATACAGTTTCTGGAGTCACAACAACTTCGGGACACTACAGTTCCTGGAGACACAACAACATCGGGATTCTACAATTCCTGGACACAACAACTTCGGGACACTACAGTTTCTGGAGTCACAACAACTTCGGGATTCTACAATTCCTGGACACAACAACTTCGGGACACTACAGTTTCTGGAGTCACAACAACTTCGGGACATTACAGGTCTTGAACACAACAGCTTCTGGACACTACAGTTCCTGGATACCACAGCTTCGGGATACCACAGTTCCTGAATATACAATAGTTTCGGGATCCTATAGTTCCTGGATCCACCACAGCTTCGGGACACTACAGTTCCTGAATATCACAGCTTCGGGACACCACAGTCCTGAAAATACAAGTTTCGGGATACCACAGCTCCTGAATATACCACCACATTGGAACACCACAGTTCCTGAATATACCAAAACTTTAGGACACTACAGTTCCTGGATACCACAGCTTCGGGATACTACAGCCCCTGGATATACCACAGCCTCGGGACACTACAGTTTCTGAATATACAACAGTTTCGGGACACCACAGCTCCTGAATATACTACAGTTTCGCGACACTACAGTTCCTGGATATACCACCACTTTGGGATACTACAGCTCCTAGATACACCACAGCTTCGGGACACTACAGCTCCTGGATACACCACAGCTTCGGGACACTACAGCTCCTAGATACCACAGCTTCGGGACACTACAGCCCCTGGATATACCACAGCTTCGGGACACTACAGTTCCTGGTTAAACTACAACCTACAGCTACAACAACAAAAATACATATAACAGGACCGGGACAGGTCACATTTACGAGAACAAGTGTGGGTTAACAGACCAAGCACATAATCACCTGCACGCGAGCCACCGAGTTTCATCATGACTAACAAGATGGAAGAATTACTTATACAACAAATGGAGATGTCTATTAACATACAAAAAATCAACATCAATTTCAAAAAGGATTCCCCGGACCGCAAGACGCCCGAGTATATTAAAAAGAGAATTGAGAACCTAGAGTTAATATGGGAAAACTACGATGCCAACCATAAACATCTAGAGGAAATCACACCAAAGGAGAAACGACTTCATGAGTATTACGCCAAAAATTGTTACGACGAAAACAAAGCGTTGTATCACGAAACATTGCGTCTACTGACCACCTACGTCCCAAAAGTACCAGCGCGAGAAAGTACGGCGGAGAATACGGAATCTACGGTACCTGCTCAAAAGTCTGTAACAAGAGACACATCGACATACTCTAAAGCAGATGAGTACAAGAGTATGCAAAGAACCAATTTTCGAGCATTCCTTAGAGTACTCAGAGGAATTGACCATAGTGTTATCTCTGAAAAATGGGAATTTGAAGACAAATTAGAAATGTTACAGACACGATGGAAAGTTATAGATGAACTTCATTGGAAAATAGACAACTTATTGCAAGGAAGTGACTGGGTATATGAACAGGAGTTTACAGAGTACGAAGAAAAGTATGAGGATGCAAAAAAGTGTCTCAACCACAAACTGAACTCCGTCATTCACCAACAAAAGTCAACCCCTACCATAGAAATACCGACATTCAGTGGATCTTACGCACAGTGGGTTACATTTATGGACCTTTTTACGGGAGCAATACACAACAACCCCATACTCACCAGAGCCCAGAAAATGCAACATCTTAAAGGCAAACTGAAAGGAGAGGCAGAACGTTTAGTCCAGCATCTTTCGATATCGGAAGACAACTACGACACATGCTGGGCAATACTTACTCATCGGTACAACAACTTGCAAGCGTTATTCAACAATCAAATAGAACTGTTCATGAATCAACCGAGTATTCAAGTTCAAACATCGCAAGAACTCAAGCACCTATATGACGTCAGCATGGAAACAATACATGCCATACAAAATCTCGGAGTGAATACGGCATCGTGGGACCCCCTCCTAGTTTATATCCTAACAAAAAAACTGGATTCAGTCACATATTCGTCTTACATGGAAACCAGGAAAACTCCGAGGGAGCTGCCCATATATGATGAATTTATGGAATTCTTGGAGGCCAAGTTCACAGCGCTTGAGCCCGTTACCACCGAAAATAATAATAACAGAAGCTACAATAAAGGTTACAATAACCGGCGACCTCAACTACAGGAGAATGAGCGCAAATACACTGGCGGGAAACAGAAGCTATTTATGACGAAATCATTCCATGTTTCGAACGACAGAAATTGTCCAGTGTGTAAAACAAGTCATATTTTAATGCATTGCAAGAAATTCAACAACATGCTACCGGAAACCAAACTAAAAACAATTACGGAGTTGGAAGTGTGCCCAAATTGTTTATATTGCCACTATAATAACCAGTGTAACTCAGCTAAAAGATGCCTAGAATGCGAAGGCTTTCATCATACCAAAATACATGACTTGTATAACTCAACAACCGACGAGTCAGCAGCGGGGTCGTCGACATGGAGCGGTCAGCGAAATGCGAATCACGTTGCAAGCGATTGCGATGTATTACTAGCCACCGTCCAACTTAAAGTAAGGTCAGCTGACGGAACTTATATCCAACTACGAGCGTTATTAGATCAAGGCTCACAAGTCAGTCTCATCTCAGAGAATGCCGCACAACGACTAGGATTGCAAAGAAGTCATCTGAATGCGGCTATTTCAGGCATCGGAACATCTACAAGTAGAGGCAAGGGGGTAGTAAGTTTGTGCTGCCAGTCGACGTATGGGGATTTCAGCTTCATGACAGAGGCACTGGTGCTAGCAAAGTTGCTGAACAATCTACCAAACACAACATTTGATAAAAGACAGTGGCCACACATACAAAATCTACAGATGGCGGATCCAGAGTACAACATTTCAAGACCAGTAGACATATTACTAGATGCGAGCGTTTATTCCAATATTGTCATGGGGGGGATACTACGAGGATCACCCAAGGCTCCTATTGCCCAGCAGACGAAGATTGGATGGGTCTTATTTGGCAATTTCATGACTTTTAGCTGTAATATGGTACTACACAGCCTGGAGGATATATCAAACTTTTGGGAGATGGAAGACATTACAGAAGATACAAGACACCTGACCCAACAGGATCAGGATTGCGAAAAATTGTATCAAAATACAACAAGACGCCAGCCCGACGGGCGCTACGCAGTCAAAATACCAATGCAGCAAAATTTTAAGCAGTCGTTAGGCGGATCCATGAAACAAGCTGTGGCACAATTCAAACAACTGGAGAAAAAGATGACAAGGAATGATGAGTTCGCTGCAAGTTACAAAAAATTCATTCATGAGTACATATATCTTAACCACATGAAAATCTGCAAAACACTCAGAGAACCGAGCTGTATACTTCCTCACCATGGGGTTCTGAAACTGGATTCCCTAACAACTAAACTGCGGGTTGTTTTTAACGCGTCGGCGATAACATCTTCAGGGTACAGTTTGAACGATCTGATGAACTGCGGACCCAACCTTCAACAAGACCTTCAAGCTTTGATCCTGCGGTGGAGGAACTTCCGATATGTCTACACAGCGGATATTGAGAAGTTTTATAGACAGATCTTAATACAAGATGAAGATCAACATCTACAAAAGATTGTATGGCGAGAATCAGCATCTGAGCCCATAGCAGTATATCAACTATGCACCGTCACATACGGCACAAAGGCCGCGCCATATTTAGCTATGAGGACAATCAAACAACTTGTACAGGATGATGGTCATAAATATCCACAAACAATTGATATTCTAAATAACCAGCTATATGTAGATGACCTATTGGCGGGAAGCAACAACTTTGAAGAAGCAAGGTCGACCCAACGCCAGCTTATCGACATATTACAAGGCGGAGGGTTCAACCTACGAAAGTGGGCCAGCAACGACTCAAGACTATTGAGCGATTTATCACAAGATCAAGTGAGCGAAAACATGCTTGACTTTAAACATGCTCAATCTAACAAAACACTGGGCCTACGGTGGAATCCTCGTACTGACAACTTTACATTCCTTTACAATATACAATCCGTCGACACAGCGAAAACAATTACAAAGCGTACATTGCTATCCGACATATCCAAGTTGTATGATCCTTTGGGATGGCTATCACCAGTAACAATTAAGACAAAAATTATGTTTCAAAGAAGCTGGATGTCGCAAAAAACATGGGATGAACCACTACCGGAAGAAACACAAAAACAATGGAGGGAAATTGTGACAGATATGCAGCATATTAACTGCGTTTCAATACCAAGGTGGATTGGAGATACTGAAATCGAGCTACACGGATTCTGTGACGCCTCGGAAAAGGCATTCGCTTGCGTCATATACTGCAAAACGACAAGCACAAATGGACAAATTACAGTCCGACTAGTGGCAGCAAAAACAAAACTTGCACCGCTAAACAAAACAGTATCGTTACCCAGATTGGAACTGTGCGGGGCAATTCTGCTGTCGCGTCTCATGAAAAAAGTAGTGGAATCGTTAAAACAAACGAATGTAACTATACATGGTTGGACAGATTCCATGGTCGTCCTGGGTTGGTTACAAGGAGATCCAGCGCGCTGGAAAACATTCGTAGCGAATCGGGTAAAGGACATCATAGTCACCATGCCCACACCATGCTGGAACTACACAACATCTGAAGAAAACGCCGCTGACTGTGCTAGTAGAGGTCTAACCCCATCACAACTACTAACGCACCCCTTGTGGTGGGAAGGCCCCACCTGGCTACAACACAGCAAGCCGTCAAGACCAGCATATGCGATAGAGATTCCGGAATTGGAAAGAAAGAAAACTCAAACAACATGTGCGCTACAAATTTCATCTCCATTGATACTTGAGCTTCTACAAAAATATAGCTCTATCACTCGGGTTATAAGAATAATAAGTTGGATATCACGTTTCACAACAAACGTTAGAGACAATTGCAAGGCACAACGAATAACATACCTAACAGCAAATGAATTAAAAAACGCGCAGACGGCGATCGTCAAGACAGTACAGTCAGCAAGCTTCAACGAAGATATTACACAATTACGACTAAAAGGCGTATTACATCCAAAAAGTGGACTTTTGAGTCTCAATCCCTTTTTGGATAAGAGTGGGATTTTGAGAGTCGGGGGGCGACTTAGACACTCAGCATTACAAGAGTCCCAGAAACATCCTATTATACTACCGAGCCACAACAGGCTAACAGAACTACTGGTTCAACAGGCGCACACTGCAACGTTGCACGGTGGAGCTCGACTGACGCTGGCATATCTAAGAAACAACTATTGGATTATTAGCGGAAACAGAGTGGTGAAGAAGTTGATCAGGTGCTGTGTGAAATGCCATCGATTCAGTCCAACCCGTGACTGTCAACTTATGTCCGATCTGCCGGAGCCAAGGGTCACACCGTCCCGCCCATTCACGCACACGGGCGTAGACTTCACAGGCAGTGTTGAAGTGAAGACAAACAAAGGCAGAGGGGTACGAACCAGCAAAGGATACATAGCTGTGTTTGTCTGCTTATGCACAAAGGCAATACATTTGGAGCTGGTATCGGACCTCAGCGCGACAACTTTTTTGGCAGCCTTTAAAAGAATGTGCTCCAGAAGGGGTAAACCCAGAGTAATGTACTCAGACAATGGAGGCAACTTCGTCGCTAGTGCCAAGAAATTAACTCAAGAATACAAAGAAGCCGTGCAGGCGTACATATCAACTGACTTCCTGAACAACATGGCTGATATGGAGATAGAATGGCAATTCAATGCCCCTGCATGGCCCAGCGCTGGAGGCATATGGGAAGCAGCGGTTAAATCAATGAAGCACCATCTTAAGAGGGTCCTCGGGGAGCAAAAATTGACTTTCGAGGAATTCACCACTCTTCTGTGCCAGATTGAGGCTTGTCTAAATTCGAGACCGCTAAATCCTATGACAGAATCAAGTGAGGACTTAGATTACTTATCTCCAGCTCACTTTCTAGTAGGAGGGCCATTGCTATCTTCAACGCTGACATCAGAAGTTAGCAACACAAACAACTTGAACAGATGGCAGTTAATTGAAAATCTCCACAAAGGATTTTGGAAGAAATGGTCACAAGACTACCTACACACACTCCAAACAAGGACCAAGTGGAGGCTACCGAAGAAAAATCTGGACATGGGTGACGTCGTCATCATAAAAGAGGATAACCTTCCACCTTCTAGATGGATTCTGGGCAGAGTAACAGAACTCCACCCAGGTGCTGACGGAAGAGTGCGAGTTGTGTCATTGAAGACCAAAACAGGATCTTTAAAGCGACCTATTATCAAACTGTCACCATTACCTACACAACAGCAACCAGACCTAGCCACTACCTGCGTAACAAGACAGAAAGTAGACTTCCCCTCCGAAAGACCGACACGAGCGAGACCCGGCACATCATGGAAAACTTACATGTGCTCAGCGCTGCTACTGTTTTTTACACTAATAACACCATTGACAGCTCAAATGATCAACATTACAAACTTAGACCCGACAAAGTTGGTATACTTCGACAAGATTGCTGACTCACAGATGATTCAAGATCAGTGGAAGATTGTGGTATACTACAATATGTCTAGTTATTGGCAAAGTTTTTCAAACGTCGAAAATTATGTCAGTCATCTTAGCAAGTTCCCACATGACGAAGTAACATCAATGACTATGGCCCAATTACAACATGAAATCAATGAGTTAAAACATCAAAATAATTTACTCAGATTGGATGCGACACGAGTAAAAAGAGGCCTAGTGGACGGAGTTGGATATTTAGCCAACTCTCTCTTTGGCATCCTCGACCAAAGATTTGCAGACAAGTATGACGAGGACATCCGAAACGTTCACAACAACCAGAACCACCTTCTTCAATTATATAAACAACAAACGTCTATCGTAGAGAGTGAATACAATCTTTTAAAACGCAACGAGGAAATAATGAATAAACAATACACAATGATTAATCAACATATCACATTACTTAAAAAAGAACAACAAGAAATGAAGATAGAAATTCTTCAAGCAATGTACATTACGTCAGCAACAATCGCAGCGAATGTTATCATATCCAACTTGAAGGGGATACAGCAAACACTACTGGACACAGTAACAGATATCCGCAATGGGCGAGTAGATACGCAAATTATACGGCCAGATCAGTTTCAACAACAACTCAACATCATTTCGGGACAGCTACCTGATGACCTAACGCTACCAAGAATCAATAATAAGCACAGTCTACGAGATATGTATAAATTACTTCGTGTCCATGGAAGATTAACGAACGAATTTCTGATATTCGAAGCTAAACTGCCACTTGTCAACAAGGACCAATACGAAGTGAATCGCATTGTACCAATCCCACAGAAAAGGGGACAACAAACATTGAGTATCCGGCCAACCACGGAATATTTGGCTCTCAACTTAAGGAAGGACATGCTGATATTTCTACAAGACAACGACATTCAGTCCTGCATACATATCAACGATAACTTATTATGTTCCTTGAACCGACCGATATATGATTTAAAACATAGCAATACCATATGTGAGGTGCAAATCATAAACAATGATAACATAACACACTGCACAACCGACGTCTCTGATTGCAGCGACAAGTGGATCCAATTACAAAACAGCGGCGCGTGGCTGTTCACCTGTTGTCAGAAGTGCACGGTGCGCATTTTCTGTCCAGACGGCACGGCGACTCAGACTTTATCGGGAACTGGACGAATCACACTTGGCAACGGATGCTTATTGAAAGGAGACACCGTCTTATTACATACGTTAAATAACTACCATAGCGAAATACAAGTCAATGAAGGGGTATTGACGGTGCCACCAATTTCCTATGTAAATCATCTTATCAAGAATGCAACGTCGCGTCTCACGGAACCCGAAAACCATTCGGAGATTTTAAAGGAGCTGAAACAAAGGATTAATACTGTAAAGGAGCAACAGGAGAGCATATCCAGCAATGATATATCGGTCCACGATATTCATCATTACACATTGGGGTACAGCATCGTTATCATCGTTGCAATCATAACAGGAGTATGGTGCCTACGAAAACTACGACAAAGGTACCAAGTAAAGACTCCATCACCTGCGCCCAGTAAAGGAGACAACACCAACGACCAGACCTATCAAGAG
This sequence comes from Argyresthia albistria, assembly GCA_963457715.1. Lineage (NCBI taxonomy): Eukaryota > Metazoa > Arthropoda > Insecta > Lepidoptera > Argyresthiidae > Argyresthia > Argyresthia albistria. Next base: position 4,354,054 of record OY735265.1, read on the forward strand.
ATCGAGGATCAGGGACACAGCAGACGGGTGACTAGGGGAACAGGCCCTTGAAGATGACTAAACCGTGGTTTATTGTGTACTTGATTATCATTTGAATTGTAATTTATCTTAAGGCACTTAAATAATTAAGTTTAAATTTGTATAGGTACAATACAAGTATATATATTTTTTTTACATAGATAATTTGTGGATTGTTATCCTTTTTTTGAGGTGGCAGGATGTACGAGCCAGTGCTCACACATTGACACACATATATTGTGCATACTAAGCATTATGTAATTATTATAAGCTAATACACAATATTAGTTATTTCAGTTGACAATAAACATTTAAGTGAACCACAGTTCTCTTATCCTTCAACTCCTACAACAACATACAATCTCAGGCTACAGCGGCCTGAACAACGTATAGCTCCGATTTAACACTGGTTATCATAGCACGACACAATGGATGTTACTTATCTCGATTAGGAAACGTGGCGAGTTCAGTGCAGAGCTGGCCCAAGTTGTCACTTCGACGAGATCCCAACGAAAAGTGCGCTGCCGGGCATCTTGTCCCGCCATGTTCATTCACCCAAAACCCGCGCTTTCATAAACACGAGGTTCTATTCACCAAAGCCTCTGATTGGTCAAGCCTTACACGTGTACCAATCGTACCACACAATAATATTGCCAGCTCCGCAAAGACCACGCCCTAGCCTAGACTAGACTAGACGTTTCCCAATGAATTTGAACGCGAACACAAACGTACATCGAACTATAACATTCGTTAAGAACTTCACAATTTCTGAACAAACATCGGTCTACATGAGTCTATGCCATTTGCGTGACAACATAAAGAAACTATTTAGAAACAGCACTGATTTACCGACATGACATGTCAAACCTCAGTGTCAAACATACTAGACTAGAGTCAGCCATTTTGAAAGAACTGCTTTACCGACGGCTCGTGCCATCTGTTGATATGTCATGTAAACATAACACAACGTCTGATTCATAGTCGATTGAAGCTACTGATGATAAGATTAACCGTCAAGAGGTGGCGCTACCAGTCGCAATCCGACATATATATACATATATATTTTTGTATTTATTTAAGAAGTATAATGTTATATAGGTATCTATCATATATATTTTATTTTAGTGATTATGTTTAGGATATAAGTAAATATTAGAATGCATATTATATATTTATGTATGCAACCTTTTTAATTTATTGTTGTACACATGGGTCTAACCCCGCTCAGCTATCAACCTCTCTCATCGAAACTTAGTTTGCTGGAAGAGATCTCTTTTTAGAGATAAGCTCGCTATTGTACACTTTATATTACCTACCGTGTTTTGTTAACTTTTTTTGTGTGCAATAAAGAAATTATGAATTAAGAATTATGAAAATATCAGCCCAACCCAGCCTACAAACTATTATTACTTACCACTACTACTGCTACTTTTATACATAGACTTAGTTTGAATACCCTGAGTTACACGAAACTTTGTTTTAAACTAATTTAATGAAGAGAATCTCAAAAGATTCTCATTTGTTTCATTTGCTTAATCGCAATTTAGCATATTTTTTCGTGCAACTTAGAACCTATCATAGAGTCGATTAACAACTCTTTTAAACCTCAGGACCAACCTACATATAAATCGCATACAGGCAACTTCATTAGCCGCTGGAATCAGAGTTAATCAGACAAATAAACTGCTCAGGCGCAGTGCAGGATTATTTCCGGCAGCGGGTAATTGGAGCCGCCACCGCCATCTACAGCTTGCTACAGAGCATAGCAGTCGCAAGATCGATATGGCAGATCCACGGACCCAATTCTAATGGTTTCGTGCGTGCCACTTCCAGTCTCAGAGTTGCCTCACTTCTTCAACTCCAATGCTGAAATCGTCACTGTTAACGTCAACGGCAACGTCAGACGACTAGCGACGATACGACGAGTTATGCATGTCTTATTATTAAACACAGACTAAAAAATAGTAGTAACTTTACTCCAAGCATTAAGCCAGTATTAACGACTCACATATATTATAAAGGTAGTTTTAGGAATAGTAGTACTTATCTGACACTCTCTCTCTCTCGGAGTAAAAGTATCTTACTCCGAGTAGTTAGTTCAACCTGAGAGTAACTAGTCTTAGGAGTAAGGAAGTATTAACAACAGAGTTCCTACTCGGAGATGTCATACGAATAAATAAAACAACAGAGTAGAGTGTTTTATTAATAATACGGATGGAGTTGGAGGAGGTGTAACTCCCGGAATGTACCTTGGACGTTTGCTGTGTATGTCCATCTCTCTCACAAAGACAGACTTTGTGAGAGAGCGAGTACTCGAGTACTCGTTAGTTACTCGACTTTAGTGTAAAGTAAACTCGCGTCCGTAATAGTCGCAGTTAGCGCGGGCATAGGATCCAACCAGGGAGAACTTATCCAGTGGAGAGCGCATAGATACATTTTCCTTTGAAACACAACTCGCCAATTTACGGGCGGCGGGGGACGAGGTAAGAAGCTGTGATTGGTCAGCCGCTGCGAAACTTTCTGGCGGCCCGTCATCGTTCATAGCTTGCGTATGCGAACGTTTGTTGAATACAACAAACGTTTGGCGAGCCGCATTCCCCCGCAGGTGCAGTCAATTGGATATATAGTCTCTGGATCCAACCAATCCAATCATTAGCGTGAATATTTCAGGGCTAATCTCTGTACTCAGTCAGAGTCATTTATTGAATGATTGAACCCATTTCTTTGAATTTTCATACAAAATCCTTTAAGATCTTTAATGAATTATTAAACGACTCTACGGCTACGTACGGTATCTACGGCGGTGAGTGCAGGTAATTCCACTGGCAAGACTGACACGAGACTGTGTCGTAATCCACGGAGACCACAACAGCAGAACAGCGGTCAGCGAAGCCGGCCGCAGCACCCGCTCGCCTGAGACGCGCCGTAAAATACGCGATTGTTATCAGAGGCACGCAACCTCCTTCCTTCGCGATCCGCACCGTCTCCGCCGCGACAGAAATAACTTGTTCTTTACAAAATTACCGAGATCTCCGCGACACATGCGAGACAACGCCTGAATTCCTAATTAGACGGAATAATGGCGGATTGTTACATTTGCATAGCTGAGGTTACAGCTCAATGGGCTTTGCGGGATGTGTAATGTTTTATGTATGATTCTATGAAAGAGAGTATATACTTACTATAGTATAGATAGCATTGTAGTAATCTTTGGTTTCTTTCAAACCACAACGTATGTCTAATTAATAATATTCTGTATTAATATTCTGGAATCTGATCATGTCTGACGGGATATAGGTAAGTTGAATTATATAATGCTGAAAGTATATTGTCTCTGTCCAAAAAGCACGCAGACAGGATATTTTAAGAGTTCCACATTCTAAACTCCTGATACGAATCGATGATATTGATAAACTGTATGCTGGCACTGTAACTCAGGCATACCGGGACTGACTACTGGTCGTATGACGGGCTAAACCGATCGGCAGCGCGGCCATTAGCATTAATTCCTGCTGATAAACCCGGTGATAACTCCAAGCGCGAGGTTGGTTGGGGCATATATCTGTCGAGAGATACATTATCCGGGCAGCATTCGCGCCGCTCCCGGCCTACCGCGTGGGCTGTGAGATACGGACCGCTGACCGTCCGCAGCCTGATCCTGATACCACACCAGATAGGCTATTCGCTTGGGTATTTCAATATCTGACGGTTTACAACTTCCCTGTGATGCAAAGAAAGAGTAGGAATAAAATAGTGTCGAAGCACGGAACCTCCTGGTTAATACAACTGATGAAACAATCTGAAACATGCATCTTTAATGCACGAAACGAAACAGGCAGCGACTAAACTTAACTTACACATAGACCTCCAAACGGTAAATGACTGAACTAACAAAGAATCTGGTGTAACAAAATCGCCTTGTCAAAATAACCCCTTCTCTCTAGCCACCGCGTTCACTTCTACCGGTACAACTCCCGCCTCGGAGTAGTCGGAGTTTATCAGCAGATATCTCACTAGATCCGCGGCTACCGGTGTTGGGCTAATTGCACTGCGACAACCGGCCAGTCATTAAGTCGTTCATTGAATTCTTGCCGATCGCCATCTAAACGCCATTTTATGGCCCTCTGGTTATGATTAAAACAATACCTAAGCACCGGCCTGTTAATATGCGAGTTAGTTTCAATTTAAAAGCTGTTTTATCTTGGACAACATTTAATAATAGTGTTTCTAACAAGTTACAGGACCATAAAGTTTGTTACAAACTGCCGCGCCTGTTGGCAATTCCAACGAATGCTATCGTACATCCTTACCCTCGGTGGTCACGACTTTATCTAAATTATTGGATCACTGACAAGAAATCTGAATTGCTACCTTTTATTTTTGTGGTTTAGCTAGATAGTTTTGTACCTACTAGTATATATGTAAGATATATCTTTGCAGGTTATCTACAAACACATAATTACCTTTAAGGTATGAAAGATGTATGTATAAGTGTCGTTTGTACATAATACTCGTATTTATATACTTACTTCAAACCTGAGCAGAGTCTAACTACTATCGATGGTCTTACATAATTTGATCTTCACTAGTAAAGTTCATAAATAACCATAATAATATAAATGTACCGGTATTTAATAATGGTCAAGGCGTCCGCCGTATTAAGAAAGCGATCTGTATTTTAGCGAGAGAGACCCGAGGAAATATTCCCAGAGATTTATCTGAGCGGCACCACAAAGCCGATGGCTCCACATACTCAGGTGCGCTTGCGCCTCCGAGACGCTACATTGTGAGTCCTCGCCGCCGCCACCGCCGCCGCCGCCGCCCGCGCAGCAGTGTTGCCACCCTCTGATTTTGATTTTCCCCGGGCTCCTCGTAAATTTTCCCTAAATTAGGCACTTTCCAAAAACTTTTCCCCTAAACATTTATTCTAAGAATAAAACACAATTTGAGGTGAATCACATAAGTACTATATTATTTCTTGGAAGGCATCCATTGTTTGGATTTCCAATTCCAACTGTTCTGTTTTCTTTTTCTTAAAATCATACATATCATTTGTAAATTTATGTAACATTTCGTCTGTTGGGGTGAATGTAACACAAGACTTATAATTTAGTTTTAAGCTGTACCTTACCAGCATCAAATGTTGTAACATCTCAAGCGATAATCTGTTCCTCAGCTTACTTTTTATGATTGAATAAATGGAAAAAGCTCTTTCCACAGTAGCATTTGATAATGGCATGGTCAATACAGCTAAAGCAAATTTAGAAATGGCACCGAACCTCTTGTTTCCTCCGGCATCTAAATCATCATTTACCTCGGCCCAAAATTGTACGCTGGAAGATGACGTGTTCTTCCAATTTTTGTGATGCAAATTGTTCCATTCAGATTCTGCTTCAGTTTTGTTACCATAAACCTCTTCTCTTTGAAATATTTCCAGAAAAGGTGTCAGGTTAGGTTTCGCTTGTGAGGTGGCAATTTGTGGCGTCAGCAATGATACAGACTTTAATATATGAATATGTTGAGGAGTTCTTTCTTGCACCTCTGAACACAAAGTAACCATGAAATTTTGACAACGTTGGCGAAGTTCCCTTTTATCAGTCTCGTTCATTTCACGCAATAGGTTCTCTGTTTCATATCCAAGATTAATCGCACTTGTATGCATTAAATATCTTTTGAAGTCGAATGTTATTAAATCTTTGTCATTAACTCTTTCAAGCTGTGAGGGCACGACCAGTTTTTGTAAGATTCCTCTCAATAATAAATAAACGTCCTCCAGTAATTTGACAGGTTCCACATTTTCACTTTGAAACAACATGTTGAGAGTTGTTACAGGCTTCAGTTGCACACTCAAAAATGTAAGATAGCATTTGAATATAGGGCAGCTCATTATATCATGTATTTTTTCCGCCATGTAACATCTGTCTTCTGTCTTCGACAGTGAGAACAAAAGTTTCAATTCTTCCCACTGATCGAGGATTGTACGTATGGCATTGTATCGCGCCAACCAACGAGTTCCACAGAAACCTGCAATTTTCTTTGGATTCCTACTATTATTCATTACTTCGTATAGATCTCTATATTTGTCCAGACGCTTGGAACTGTAGGAAAACCAGTTGTGTATTTCACGTGTCAGAAATTCAAGTTGGCGTGGCAGAACCTCTGCCGCCTTTTCCGCACATAAATGTAAGGAGTGACTTGTACATTTTATGACGATCAGATCAGGTAACTTTTGCTTCAAAAGAGCGGCAAGAGAATGATTTCGTCCCACCATGACGTTGGTCCCATCTAATCCAATGCCAACTAACATTTCGATACGAAGTCCATCGTCTTGTAGAGTTTGACAAACTAAATTGTAAAGAGATGTTGCATCGCAATCTGTGACTTTGACGATTCTATAAAATGTCGTAACAACATAATTCTTTTTCTTTGAAAAAAAGCGGATCATCATACATAACACCTTTGTGGTTGTGATATCGGTAGTCTCATCTACAATGATGGAATAAGGAGAGTTCCCAATTTCATCTAGTAGTTCTTGAAACATACATAGACCCAGAACATTTTTTATTAACATGGTGCATTTGGTTCTATGTAGCTGCACATTGTTCAATATTTCAGACTTGGGGTCCAGTTTGGGGAGGATTTCACCCAAGTGATCAACATTTGATGTTGAAGAATGTTCAACAATATAAGCAGCTATCTTCAGTTCGGCAATTTTTCTTTCATTTGGAATCGCATTCGTAAACATTAATTGTTTACAAGATTTTGCTATTTTATTTAAAGAAACAACTTTTTCGTGTTTCTTACTCTTAGCATGATATAGTAGGCCCTTCTTGTGGGGTAGTAAAGAGACGTGACAGTATTTGCAATATGCACCATTTTCTCCTGCAGGATCTGGAGCAACCCAATCTGAAAAAAAAACGGATTTACCTCAGGTAGCAAATTTCCCCATATTTGGGTAAGCGTTTTACACCTGGTAATACTGAGCCCGAACGCAAACGAACCTCGCTCGCGTTCGCGTGAGAGCGTCTCTCTTCATTCACTTCATTCGGTTTTATGAATGAATGAAAGAATCTACACTTTTTAGTTTATAGAACGATGAACAATGTGGTGACTGCAGCAAGCATCAGGAGTAATTCTCACACATCTGACTGAATGCGCATTCAAAGCGTTCAAATGTGTGAGAATTAGCCTCCAGTACAATACACACGACACTCATTGGAATCCGAACGTATCTAATGGATAAGTACTGTTAAGAATAGTAACAGCAGCCTTTCTTTTGATGATATAAGAACTGCCCGTTATTCACCATACTTTTGACGCATCGCGATTTTGAACCTTATGCCATGGTAATAAAATTCAAACCCTATAACGGGTATTCGACATCAATGAACGTCCGTGGTCACCAAACGCGAAAATCCTAAGTCTGGTGGACACTGACGAAAGATACTAACCTTTCAGCAAAGGGTCTGTTTCCCATTGGTGAGAATATTTTTGTTTATATTTGGATTTGGAGCTTCCAGCACTCATTTCTCCTCACCCCTCCTCACTTTTTTATTGAGAACAAGGATTTAATTATGAAGATAAAGCAACGAAAAACTCTTCACGAAACACAAACAAACTCAGCACACCGACAGAGTGTCAAACTGTCAAACAAAACAAAGTCATTGGCCACAAAAAAAAACAAAAGCATTATTCGTATTCGACATCTCCCTTCCGCGTGCACAAATCTATAAGCGCGAAAGAGAAAAATATATTATTATTCTTGCGAGCAATAAAGAACGGTATTACTCCCAGAATGTAACTTGGCCAGCGTTTGCTGTGTGTGTCGCGCTCTCTAACAAACAGACAGACTGTGAGAGAGCGAGACGCACACAGGAAACGCTGTCCAAGTTAAATTACAGGAGTTATACATCACACAAAGTTACGTTCGGATACACGCAGTCAGGCATTATATTCTTTTGCGAGCTGAAAATCAAAACTTTCTCTAAAAAATCCCCGAAATATTATTTTATCCCCTGAATATTCCCCTAAACAATTTAATACCCTAAAAAATCCCCTAAACGTACAAAAATCCCCTAAATCTAGGGGAAAATACCCTAAGGTGGGGACACTGCGCCGCCGCCGGCGGCGCGCCCAGAAAATAGAATGAAAAGACGCGCCGCGCCACAATGCACCAAGCCCTTTCAAAACTTACACAAATACGTATTGGAATTTTAAATCCTGCCGAAACAGAGTTCAGGTGTTCCGGCAGACCACTTACAACAAATAAACGCTACACAATTCAAAAGTCCCAACAGTTGCAACTAGAGATGGGCAGAGGGTTTAAACCCAACTGGGCGGAAAGGGCATAAACTGGGCAAATAGGGCAAAAACGAATTTATGCCCAAATAAATGCCCAGTTACAGGGCAGAAACTATAATTTCACAAAACTTAGAATTATCAAGACGTAATCGTTAAATAGTGATAAGGTTTACGTATTTATACCAAAATATATTATTTAGGAATAAAGTGTTGCCCAATTTTTTTTATTTGTACGATTTTATTAAATAAAACAAGTACCTATTCAAGTAATAGTGTTACTTACTGTAATTTTCTATATTTATACGTCATCTATAATCTATAATATCACTAATTCTTTATTTATTATGTGCATCGGTCATTCATACATAATGAAGCGCAAAACTGCCAATTTCTCACGCTAGGTGGCGCATCTGGGACGCCGGACGACACCCTAAAATTTGACGGAAACTATCAAATTGTATCTAGTTTTTGTAAAAGAAGTTTTGAAACTTTTCAACAGTAACTACCTCAATGCAGTGGTTATAATTGTAATAAATTAAAATTAATTTTCTTCTCTTTAGGGAATGACATAAAATGAGACCAACCATAATTTCATACTTCATTATTTCTTTACATCATCCTAGCTCAAGAAAAGGAGGTTTTGCTGCTGTTAAAAGAGTCCGTGAAAGTTCGCGTTTCCGAAGCCGGGCAATGAAAACTAGAAATCGTTCTATTTTCAAGCTCATTACACACTCTGATGTATAAATGGTTCATGTCATGACGACTACCACTCACTATGCTTGACAGTGTGGCGATACGTACGACTTAGTGACGTACGACTGGCTGAACTGGAAGCGGCGGAGAAATTATCGGCGCTGAAAAAGCAAGAGCTGGAGCTAGAAGCCGAACTCGTGAAGAAGCGACTAGCTGCTCAAGTCTCCGCGATACAAGACGACCAGAAGAGTCTTCATGGGGACCCTATTCCGCCCGCTGCCCGACGACAATGGATAGACGACTGGCTGTTGACAACGAACGACGAGAGGAAGCGGTCGCCACGGAACGAATGCGACCAAGGCAGCTACAGTTCCAGCCACAGCAAGGAAGATCACCGAATCCTGCCCGATCGAGGAGAGGTGTGGAAGAATTGGCCGAAGCCCTGCAGAAGATGACAAGACCGAGGCTGCGTTATGTCGACCTGCCATCGTTCACCGGATCGGCGAATGAGTGGCCACCCTTCAAGGCCTCCATGTGGGGCTCCACCAAGATGTACAACATCACCGACGCCGAGAACATCCAGCGATTGAGGAGCTGTCTCAAGGGAGAGGCACGAGACGCCGTGGCTGCGCTACTACACACGGCCACCGATGCGGACGTGATTATGAAGACCTTGGAGCAGTGCTTTGGTCACCCGGAGCTCATCATCGACCGAACTTTGGATGAGCTGAAGAAGTTGCCAAAGCCCGGGACATCAGCGACGGAGTTGAACAACTTCGCCATCAAACTGCAAAACACAGTCTGCGTGCTGACATCGATTGACCGGCGTGGTTACCTGAACAACCCCATGCTGACCCGAGAGGTGCTAGACAAGCTCAGCCCGCATATCCGCTCGCGCTGGTGCGACTACGCGGAACAAGAAGAGGGAACCATGGAGCCAGAGATCGTCGTCCTTTCTCGCTTTCTCATGCGCGAGGCGGACAAAGCTTTACGCCACACATACGCGCCAGCTACGAGCACGACTATGGCGGTGAAGAGAGAGCTGAAGCCTCCTGCGGCCCCGAAGAAGAAAGAAGAAAGAAAGAGCCCAGTATACAGCGTCGTCGATGAAAAGCAGGCAGAACCATGCCCGAGCTGTGGACAAGCCCACACGCTTCCGCATTCTCATAAATTGTTAGGGAAACCGCGTTTTTCTGTTTTTTAACACGCCCCGGCCCGGCCCCGGCACCGGTTTAGTGAGTAAAAGCTCATGCACACGAGACGGTTTTTCTTGACCTCGAGGTCAGTGAACTTTCAACAGCTTTTTCGATATAAAATCAGCCATTTTTGTCTTCTTCCACCCTAATACTTCCACATTTCCACGTGTCCCGAATGCTTGAAATGGCGGATATTAAAAATATAACTCTAAAACTACTGATTTCCGACGGTTCCCATATTTTGATATCGTCTATAAATACACTAATCTACATTTAAAAACCATCATGCATAACTGCTTATGCATCTGCGACCGCAGTCGTTCTAAGTCTTTCCGTTTAATTTACCTCGCTCGAATATTATTAGTATTACGGGTGTAAGTAGCTATTTCACCCTTGAACTATATTCACCCTCGCTCGCTTCGCTCGCTCTGGCGTCTAAATATCTCGGGTAGACTCGATCCTTAGCGCCCTTTGCGAGCTGCGCTCGCACGGGCTCCAAATTGGACCTTCGTCCGAAATAGCTCTCTTTCAACAGTTACATAGGACAATAAAAACATAGAAAACTTGTACAAAGGCGAGCTTATCTCTAATAAGAGATCTCTTCCAGCAAACCAAATAGGGAACCATCGACAATATAGACACGTACGACATACGATCATAAATTAAAACTATCGTAAATAGGAATGGATGTCCGACGATGAACGAATTTTAGGATCGATTGAAAACAAATGGTTGTTTTAGAAACCAAGTACCTACTTATAGCGCGAATTAAAGTTTTACTTTACATTAAAACAACTCTAGAAATAATTTTATCAAAGCATTAAGTAACAATTTGTGATAATTAGCAAATAAAGTAAATGCCCTGTGATCGGGCGTTTATTGGGCATAAACGGACGTTTATTGGGCGTTTATTCAATACGTCCGTAAATGTCCGGGCAAAAACCCATCACTAGTTGCAACAGCTCTACATAAATTCGGGTCGTGTTTGAATGATTTACGGGTGATATTGGATGAGCAGAATTTCGGATTACGGTATTGTGATATTGTTATGGCCGACAATGGGCTGTTTTGTCGATTGCGCCTGAGTTGACAATGAGCCGCGAATCGTTATCTATTGCTATTGCTACCGATCGCTGATCTGCGCATGGGCTGGTGAACTTGCAACGTTTTCCGCCCGCTTGACAATTGCCGGGGAGGCGACACTTTCGGATTCGTCAGACTCAGAACTCATTGACTAAAAGTTTAGCTATCATGGTTGGTTGGTTACTCTCTCATTTAAAACCGTTATTAAAATATGATACCTACTCGCTACAAATTGTGACTCGAACTATTATACCTAATATAATAGAAGTAGGTAAGTCTCTCTTTAACCTACCTACCTAGTGGGTAGGTTTGGATAACAGAACTGTTCTTCATCCCCAGTGC
>OY735265.1:4365886-4498424 GCA_963457715.1 Argyresthia albistria
ACAACTTTTCAGTATCGCGGCTATGGGTTGACTGACTATTTTAGGTACAAAACTCTATATAAATGAAGTGTATATTGCATGCGTCTGCTCTAACCACATAATATATTAGTTCATAACAGCTCCCCCAATAAGACGAAGGTTATCATTAAGATAAACGAAGGGTAGAAACCGATATAATGCAAAGAAGGGATGGCTGTGTGAAAACTGCTATAAGTATACAAAATAAGAAAACTTAGTATTCCTAAATACCCAATACTTAAAAGTTACTAAGATTTCTAGAGGAAGATCTCTGAAATGCTGTTTTCTTATCACTAAATGGTAAAGCCTCTGGAAGGCTCTTGATTGACTTCTTGTCACATTCATCATCATCAGTGAACTCAGTTAGTTCAATAGAATTATTAATTTTATTTTGATCCTTTTTAATTTTCTTATTATAACATTGATTAAAGATTTGAATGCAACAGGAAGTATTTTTATCAGTTACAAAACATTTTCTATAGACTTTGTAAGTGAAATATACAAAAATAACAGCAATAATAATATAAGTAGCAGTAGAGTAATAAGATGCATATTTTACAATATGAGATTGGCTTTGTGCCTGATTTATCTGATTTTCTAAATAATCCAATTTATGGGAGACCACATCTAAAGATTCTAAATTAATATGAGATAAATGTATAGGAGATAACTTATCAATAGTGTTATTAATAATCTTACGATTACAGCATTCATCTTCTGTAATATCAAAGTCAATAGAGAGTTGACGAGGAAGGGTTGAAGTAAAAACATGAGAGGGTGAAAGCTGTAAAGTTTGAAAGTATGCAACACAATTATTTTCTAGTGACATTATTCCGGTACCTGATAAGGTATAATCATTAATTTCATCTTTACATTTAACAGTGAGCTTATTAGGTTTGGATTGAACATAGATCCATTTTCCATCATGAAGTTTTTGCCACAAATTAATACTACCATATAACAACTTAGAATTACATATTTCAGGAAGTGACAAAGTGACTTCAGTCAACAGTTTAGTTTCACAAGACGGGTTATTAATAGTTGATAAGACGGATACAGAAGGACATATAATATAATCATAATTAACAGTTTTACATACATTGACATCATCAAGTAGTGCGTAATTCAACCTATCATCCGTTACTGCCATGTATAGCTTAGTGGGGTAAATAAGAGCATAAGTCTGAAAGCTTGTATCATGAGGGGTAGGCAAAGCTATCATTTTATAAACATTAAATTTCTGAAGCTTAATTAAAGGTATTTGCAGGATAAAAAATAATTTCTTGTTGTAATAATATGACGTCAGTTTGGAAAGATCAATAATAGTATGAATGTTATCTTGAGTTAAGGGAGTAGGAAAATCAACATTTTTCTGTATTGATTTGCTATTAGTAGATAGTTCAGTAAATAACCTAGTAGGGGTAAGAATATAGGGGTGTAAAATATTAGACTTAGAAAATAAAATAGCATTCAAAATAGTATCTAAGATATTTGAAATAGCTAACATTGAGCTTTCAAGAATATTTACTAAACCATTAATTTTAGCTACATTTATATAATTATTATTAACTTTAGCATTTTCAGATAAGACCATGTTAAGCTTATTTATCTGTTTATTAATTCTATCTTCGTTATCATTAAGTTTACGGATAGACACATTAAAATTATTAATCGTAGATTGAACAACATGGATGTTGTCTTTCATCAAGGAAAACATTTCGTTTTCATTCTGTTGACAGGCTGAAACAGCTGCATCATACTTGCGAGCATCATCTGCATCTAATGTTCCAAAGAAAAACTTTAATATTTCACCGCCGACCTCTAAGGACCTTTTAAAGCGAGTCGGAGGCTCTTGAGAGATAATATGGAATAGGGAATCGAATTTCAGTAAGTCAGCATTAAGTAATATTTCTAAAGGGCTAAAAGTATCCTTACAATCAACGTTATAAGCTAAGTTCTGAGCTTGCTTACAAAGATAAGAAATACTATTCATAGATTGTTCAATTTTGTCAAGATAAGGCTTGATATGTGAGACCTCGACGTGAGTGACCACATTCCAGTAATCATCATAAGAGTATGCAACGGAAGTCGGGTCGAAATAGATTCCAGGACTATGGACTATTTCTTGTATTACGGGTTCTGATATAGAACCTTGAAAGTGGAGAAACCTGAAACAAATGAGAAAGGCTTTCAACCAGGTTTCAGTTCATTAACGTGATATTTCACGTGTTTGCGATTGACGCAAATAGTTACGTTATTTTTGTCGTGGACCTTTAAAACTTTGAAGGGCCCTTTCCAGATAGGAGATAAGGCTTTTCGGAGCCTGTGATGCTGTTTGAGATATACTAAATCTCCAGCTTTGTATTTAATGTCCTTGGTGGAACCATCATAATATGTTTTAGATGACTCTTTACTTTTTTGTATATTTTCGAGAGCTCGTTGTCTACTATATTTCATCCTATATTGTAGAGCCCTAATGTACTCTTGATAAGTAGTACCGTTATTAGAGTCGTAGACACTACTTGGGATAGACGGTTGGTAACCGTAAAGTAACTCGAAAGGAGTGAACTGCGTAGTGCAGTGAGGAGTAGTGTTATAGGCCAATATAGCCGTAGCTAAATAACAATGCCAATCATTGTGGTTTTCGTTAACGAATGATTTTAAATACTCTTTAAGGGTAGCGTGGCTGCGTTCTAGCGCACCATTTGTTTGGGGATGATAAGGAGTCGAATAAAGGGATTTCACCTTAAGAATTTGTGTAAGTTGTTTAAACAACTCAGAGGTAAAACATGTACCTTGATCGGATAAGATCATCTTTGGGAATCCAAAGAGAGAAAAGAAGTGAATCAAATTACGCGCAACTTCATCTGTAGTAGACCCAATCATAGGGTAAGCGCAGGAGAATTTGGTCAAATCATCTTGAAGTGTCAAGATAAATTTAAACTTTTGAAGTCCAGCCTCAGGCAGAGGACCAACGATGTCCAGAGCTAATCGCTCAAAAGGCTTGGTACTAGATGAGGTTATAATCATAGGAGCCTTGTTACATTTCCGTAAGGGTTTATTTATTTTACATAGACTACAGTCTTTAACAAATCGCTCAATGTCGGAGCGCATACCTTTCCAATAATAAGTGGCTCTAATTCTGTTAAACATTCTCTGAATGCCTGGGTGACCAGCAATAGTGGTACCGTGATTTTCGGTCAAAACCTTGGGAACCTCGACGGGTGAGGGGTAAATAATTTGATTTTTATAAATGTGAATCTTGATATTAGTGCCGTGAAACACAAAAGAAATGATATTGTAAACCTTTGTATAGTCTAATTTCGTGAAAGGTTCTGAAAAATCGGGAATTGCTAAGTCTGTTTGATCTTCAGCAATAACAACATCACGTAATTTCATTAATAGATTGTAAATGACTCTATATGAGGTTTCATCGTAGTGATGAACCTTGGTGAATAAAAAGTAAAACTTTTTATTAGTAGAATGAGCGGTGAGCACGGTCTCGGGCTCGCGCTCAACTGATAGCAAGTCAGCAGAATTGTCTACTGTGGATAATAATTGTTCGCAACTCGGCATAGAGTAGTCGAAATCTAGAGAAGTCGGACAAGCGACTAATTTATGTTTAGAAAGATGTAATGGCTCATTGTGTTCCTGAATTTGAGTATCATTTGATACTGATTTTGTGAATTGCTTTTTAAAGTAGATCTCATAAGAGCATTTGTTCAAGTTTGAATGAGAGATGGCGTTGACAGGGTTACGGGAAAGAGCATCTGCATTCGCATTTACTCTGCCGGGTTTGTAAACGATTTCATAATCGTATTCCTCTAGTTTTAAGCGCCAACGTAGAAGACGACCCCCAGGATCTTTAGCATTAAATAGCCAGACTAAAGGACGATGGTCAGTAACAATTTTGAACCTATACCCATATAAATAAGGGCGGAAGGTGTTAATTCCGAAAAGAATAGCTAGAAGTTCTTTCTCTGTAGTAGAGTAGTTTCCTTCGGCTTTGTTCAGAGTTCTGGACGCATAGGCGATGGGCTTGTCGTTGCCGATCTCGCCTTGAGAAAGAATTGCGCCAACGGCGTAATTAGAAGCGTCAGTAGTGACCACGAAAGGCTGTGTAAAATCAGGATATTGTAGTATAGGAGCCGTGATCAATTTCTCCTTGAGGGAATTGAATGCAAATTCTTGTTCTTGAGACCATATGAAAGGAATATCCTTTTTTAGAAGACATGTCAATGGTTTGGTGATTTTAGAGAAGTTCTCTATGAAACGGCGGTAATAGCCAGTTAAACCAAGAAAAGATTTTATATCTTTGGCATTTTGAGGAACAGGGAATTCTGAAATGGCCTTGATTTTGTCGGGATTAGGAGACACACCTTTATCGGTAATCATGTGACCTAAGTAGGAGACTTCACGTCTCAGAAACTCGCATTTGTCGGGTTGCATTTTTAGGTTAAATTCCCGAAATTTGTCGAAAACGAGTTGCAGCTTTTGGATGTGCGAATCAAGATCATGGGAATAGACAATACAGTCGTCTAGGTAAACATAACAATGTAGTCCCTGTAAGCCGGATAGAACGGTATTCATCAATCTCTGGAAGGTCGAAGGAGCATTTTTGAGTCCGAATGGCATCCTAACGAATTCGTAGTGGCCTGAAGTGCCATTTGAGTTAGTTACAGTAAATCCTGTTTTTGCTGAGTCAGCAGGATTAAGACAGATCTGATGGAAACCTGAAACCAAATCAAGGGTTGAAAAGTACTTCGAATGACCCAACTGATCGAGAATGTCTGTGATCAAAGGAATAGGGTAAACCTCATTAACGGTAACGTCATTTAGACGACGATAATCAATGACAACGCGCCACTTTTGTTTGCCAGAGGCGTCCATCTTTTTGGGAACTACCCAAACTGGGGCACTCCAAGGTGAAATAGAAGGTCTGATGATATTCTGAGCAAGCATCTTCTGCATTTGGTTTTCAACCTCTTGCTTATGAACCTCGGGGAAACGGTATGATTTAACATGTATCGGAGGGGCATCACCCGTATTGATGGAATGCTGAATCGCATTTGTGCACGTGAGAGGATCGCCTTCAAGATAGAATATATCTGTGTACTGAGTACAACAGTCTAGAAGAACCTTTTTCTCTTCTGAATTTAAATGTTCGTGACGAATTTGATCGAGAACGCGTTGCTTTCTATTTGAGGTAACTTCATGAGAAGTAGAGAAGACATTCTGAGATGAACTCTGAGAAGAGTCGACAGGTAAATCCATAGGAGTAAGTCGAACTGAGAAATCTTTGATTTCGATTGGTTTTTCCAATGTATTCAAAATAGAGACATTAACTCTATAGTTCCGCTTAACTGTGACGATACAATTTGCAAGGTAAACGCCTTCGCAGAATGTGTGATCGAGTATCAGCGCTTCGCGCAAAGAGTCTAATTCCGTAATGTCATTAGACACAAGACATTCAATTACTGCTTCAGATCGAGCAGGTATAACAAAGCAGGGATTGCTAAGCGAAAATGGAATAGAGAACTTTTGCATTTGTAAAGTCTTAGTCGAATATTTAATATCCATTTTATAATTGTCCAGAAAATCGCTACCGAGAATGCCATCGAATGGTAAGCGCACTGAGTCGCTAATCGCGTGTACATTGAAGTTCAGCGCTACTATACTCTGTTGAGAAAATCGGTAGGATAAGTCAAGTTCAAGGGACCCAAGAGATTCCACATGAGAATCGTCGTCATTTAGACCTTTAATTTTAATAGTTTGAGGTCCCAAATCGGAATGCTTATTTAAACTTGAGAATTTCACAATGGAAATTGAAGCACCCGAATCGATTAAGAAACAGAGAGGTGTCTGTGAACAGCTCGTCTGTAAAAACACGTGAGGAAGCGAAACCCTAGGGTTGAGATTAAAAACAGTATATACTGTGCTTTCTTCACATGTAGAATCTCTAGGGGTAAACCCCGGAAAACTCAAGTTATCTTGAGGGGAGAGATTCGTGGACTCATTGAGAGTATTAAAACTAGCCTGAAGGGGGAACTCATTTTTGAGTAGAGGCGTAGTAGTTGAGCTAGTCTTGGGTAGAAACTCATTTTTAAGTAAAGACCTAGCCTTAGATTTTTTTGAGCTAGCCTTAGGGGTGAACTTTTTTTTAAGTGGAGGCTTAGCAGAACTGGCCTTGGGTGGAAACTCAGGGAGTAAAGGCGCAGATTTTTTATAAAACGTGTCTTTTACAATAGGAGTACTGGGCTCCGGCAGACACGGAACCGGAACCGATTTTAGTTTAAATCAGTTTCGATTTCGTCTGAGTGTTCAAGCGCAGTGTGGACACTGGCTTGAGGAGGCGGTGATGACTCACCGTTTTTGCGTTTCAATCTAAAACACTCAGTAATAAGATGCCCTACCTTCTTACAATAGGCACAACTTTTATTTCTGTCAAATTTTGAAGAAGAAGGTCCGCTTTGAGAGGGAGGAGAATTGATCGCATGGACACGATGACCTTCGTTAGATTGTCTTCTCTTTTTAAAACAATCGGAAGCGGAATGACCGCTTTGATGACAGAAAGAGCATTGTAGAGATGCTCGTTGAGATATCCGGGAAAGATTGAAGATTTTCTCTTCTTCGATAGCATGTGTGATCGCTTCGGAAAGAGTCTTGGGGTTGCGGCACCTAACAATATGTGCAAATTTGGTGTTCATTCCTAACATAAAAGTGTTGAGGGCTAAATCCTCCATCGCAGCTAGCCTTCCCACAAGCTCGCTCTTATCCACACAGCTATAATGGATGTCGGATTGAAGTCGAGTTAAACACGACTCTATTTGTAATGAATATTGCGTCACGCTCTCGTCGGCTTTCTGGCGGCAATTTTGCAAATCTACAAGGAGATGCGTGGAGTGTTTCTTTTCGCCAAAAGTAGTTTTCAGGAAAGACTTGATATCACTCCAGCTTTCAAAATTTTTTAAACAACAGGCTAATTGAGCCTTGCCTTCGAGCTGTGATACAATATATTTTATAAGCACGTTCTGTTGTTCTGTAGTAGCTAAACTAATTGCGTTTTCGCAGTTAGTGAGAAAAGCTGGGAGGGTTTCTCGATCACCATTATAGGGCCGAATGAATTTAGTAAGAACCGACAAAGTTATTGAGGTAGCCATTTTTTTCTTAGGCGCTTTTACTTTCGGTTCAGGTTCTGCCTCGCTACTAGAGTTATCAGAAGTCTCGGGGGCAGATTCTACGTCAACAAGTTCCTCCTTTTTCGGTTGAACCATGAGTGAAAATTAGAATCCAGAACGACAGAATATGCGACACACAAAGCTAAAATGTTGTGAAATAAACTTTTAAAAGTAAAAGTGTAAAATTGTATAAAATAAACCCTGTAAAAATGTTCACGTAAAAAAAAATGTTCATGTAAAAATAACGTAGTAACACTGTAAATTCACACACAAAAACACAATTCACAGAAAAGTTAAGAGATGAAGCAACTCACAGGAGAACCAGGAACATCTCGGGGAACCAGGGAATGTAGAAGGAAGTGACCCGAAGTACCAAAACTGGCGTAGTCACGCTGTAGCAGTGACGTCGGTACAGGCGAGGTAGGTAGCGGTAAGTGTCCGGCGACACGGAAGTGTCGTATTTCTACGGAATTCTTAGACGGCTACTGTTTGAAGTTGGAGTCACGACGTATTGCAATAATTACTGCGAAACTGGTTTTGATGAATTGAGCTGGAAAGTGTGAATAAAATTAAGAATATAGATGAAGTTTGAGTCAACTCGATGAACCGATGATTATGATCTGCTTGTCTTCTTCTGATGCGGGCTCGCACAGCAGGATGTGTGGAGACTGACCGTCGACCAGGGGAAAGTTAGTGCAGGCTCAAGCTCGAGAGCTGAGGCTTACTGTCGACCAACCGGTGACCAGTGATGCTGCGGGCTACACGGACTCACGCTAGGGCGGAGACTGGGGTGGAGACTTATCGTCGGGCAACACGGCACTGAATTTTACAGACCTTTCTTGATGCGACAGGGACCGCGAGTTCTTTTAGATGCCAGATCTTACGCGAAGCAAGGTTTTTCTTCTGGCATCCCACTTCTGACACCACTTGTTTTGGGGTCCGTGCCGCAGGTCTTTTTAAAAAAAACTATTTAATTAACCACACGGATTTATTAGTTTTCACAATAAGTAAGACAACTTTTCAGTATCGCGGCTATGGGTTGACTGACTATTTTAGGTACAAAACTCTATATAAATGAAGTGTATATTGCATGCGTCTGCTCTAACCACATAATATATTAGTTCATAACAGCACGTAGAAAAGTTGTCGACTATAGGACCGTGTGTGCAACTTAATGTACCTATTGCTCTCGCTCCGAAATAATTCGTTGTTTTCTTATTAGTTAAGTTTATCTTTATTTAGAGATGTGTTGTGTTGAGTAATAATATTCATTTGTGCTCTGGGTGCTATAGAGTGGTCAGTTGAGCGCGATTGCCAAGTTATTCTAATTATTATTGAAGAAATAAAGATGTCTTATATTGATCCGATCACTATAAATGTTATTAGTTAACTAATTAGGTAGTTACTTAACAGTATACGATAATAAAGTTGTTGGAAAGATTCTACCATACACAGATACTGGTTAAATTATCCGACTTGGTTTAAAATTAGATCTCACAACTTTTTACGGCAGAATAAACTGCGCAGGCTGCGAGACTGGCGTTTTTGTATATGCGTATGCATGTTTTGTTGGGATCTCATTTCTTTTTGTAAGTAACTTTCCTTTTTTTCTTTTCGGGTACTATTTCTTGTGCGTTAGCTACCGACTTTCTCAAAGCCCACTCCCTATCTCTATGGGCTCTTCTCTGTGGCTTTGATGTTACGATTTGTGACAAGTCTGGGCGGTGAATTATATAAATATAAATCATACCTCAAACCAAACCATACCGCGATTCAGGAAATGCACACCTAGCGACATCTAATGGGGAATAGCGATGAATCGAAGTAGTCGTGTACTGAGCTTATTGATAATTAATATATTATGAAATTGGGGCTAAAATTGCGCAATGTTTGAGTTTTCCTTGGCTTTGCAGGCTAAACTTTAACCATGCTCAAAATTTTAAGCTTGTGGGTTCGCTAGAAGTAACCTTTAGAGTTTTCATGATCGTGAATCAGTGAGTCAGTGAGTGTCAAAATTGAGGAACTTTGAATTGCTGTACCTTCAACTCTACTGGTTCAAATTTATTGAAATTTTGAGAATATGTCTTATGACATGGTGCCTTTTAGCCGCCGAGAATTCAGGTTTCTATCTTTATCCACAACGGAGTAACAGGTAGGTCAAATATGCTCTGAATGGCTTCCTGTAAAGGATGTTACTGCTGCGCCCGTATGTTTTGCTCGACTTGGCTTGGGGGCGCTGCCGCGCCCCCAGATGATTTATGTACTTACTTGTATCCTCTCACTTAGTAGAACTATCAAGTGACTACTTTAATAGGTTCTATACAAAAAATTCCATTTTCTCATAACAACCTGGCCAAATTATGTCTTTGGAGAATTTTAGACCACCTCCATCATCATTGGCCTTAGCATCTTTTCAGATATTTTTAATTTATTTTTTGGCTTTGTGCAAGCTCTGCTCTCTCTCTTTCTCTTGCCCATGGATGCGTCACTCTTGTACCCATTCAGGTACCAATAATCTTGACGCGGACTGTACCTTCACAAACAAAAAACAATTGATTATAAGTGTGTTGAAATCGGTACAGACCTCGCTCTTCTTCTTCTGCTTCTCCTTATTCTCCTTCTTCTTGGTGCTCCTGAGATCCTTCACGTCCAGTGCTTCTTCCCCGTCGGCCGCGTCAGCTGAGCCGTTCAGTGAACTCAGCACTGCCTTCTCACGCTGCTCCGCCTGTGTGCGACGGCAATACATTCAGTATTGGCTGGTCTAAATACTGAAATCTCTTAATAGAGATTTAAATATTTAAACATTTATTTATTTGACATAAACATATGTAGTTACATAATATAGGGATCCTTGACCCCTGAGCTAGATTCGTCACCTGTATTTCAGGGGTTAGGGCTCTTCCAGATATAAGGTTCTGTAATATAACTACTACTATCTACAAATATATGATAAACTGGCCCTCTGTACATGTGGTCTCCCCCTCCCCTCCACTATAGATACCAGAATCGCAATACCGGGAGACACCAGTACCACCTCAGACCTCCACCCAGGCCTACTCCTAGTGCAGGAGTTAGGATGGCTGAACTAAATTGCAGGTGCAGGGGAAATGTACTAAGGCCCATAGTGGGCCAGGTGCAGGCACTACTACCCCCCTGATGAAGAAGAAGATGTGTTCTCCATTCTCCATTGGATAATGTATTGTTTTGTACAGGAAGAACTGTGGGTTACAAGAGCCCCATGTATAAATCCAACCTGCTGGTTTGCCTCATAGTGACATGAAGTCGGACTGAAATTGCTTGGAGGTGGGATTTGTGAAGATTCTAATAAACATAATGCAGGGAAGCACTATAAAGAGGTTTTAAAAATAAAATGCATTAAATTTAATGCATGCCCACTTGCGTGTGGGGCTAGGTGTATTGGATTAAAATAATTAAGTAGACCTTAACAGTTGGCTCAGTCATATCATCCATAAATATCTGTTTTTAATTAAATACCTAGTACCCAATAAGAGGGAGTCAATGATATAAGATACTATTTTCATGTCTAGATTGGTAGATAATTGAAACAAAAAGTAAACTTTAGAAAAAACCGACTTCCACAAACCCTATTTGATTAGATTGAGTTTAATACTAACTGTAACCCCTTATCCCCCCCCCCCCCTTGGGGAATTAATTTTGTCAAATCCTATATCAGTGCTACCCCACGCGACTAAGGAACCCCTGTACAAAGTTTCATGGCTCTAGGTCCACCGGTTTAGGCTATGCGTTGCCTGCCCGTCAGCCACGCATTGTATTTGTACCTAGTATTGAGCAGATCTGGTGGCCATATGTGGTCTTCATCAGCAGTTCCGCATCACAATATTATGCTTACCATGTGCATTTGCACGAGTTATTATGAAAAACACAAAAATCACTATAGGTCTGCCTATAATATTTGAAGAGTTCTCTCGATTTCTCCAGGATCCCATCATCAGATCCTGACCTGGTGTCAATGGGACCACCCTTGAGGTATTACCTATACGCCGAAAAAAGATTTGTTCAAATCGGTTCATAATTGACGGAGCAATCGCGTAACAAACATAGAAAAAAAAAAAAAAAAAACATACGGGTCGAATTGAGAACCTCCTCCTTTTTTTGAAGTCGGTTGAAAACGGCTAATGGCTGAATGGTGGTTACTTGGTTAGACATTGATATTAAAAAAAGCTGTCGAGGGAATGGAGGGAATTACTCTGAACAACTTTCACTATGAAAGCGATTTGATCAGAGCAACTATTTTGACGTGACAACGTCTTATAAATTGGTTTGCCGGGTGACACTTCAAGAAACTGCGTTACGCTCCGCTCACGTTATGCGCTCACAATGAGAGTGAGTGAGAGGCACGAGTCCCTTCCACTCGGGCATGGTTAGCCCGCCTAAGAGCGAGAGAGACAGACATAAAAAGTGAAAGGCACGCGTCCCTTCCACTCGAGCACAGTTAGCCCGCCTAAGAGCGAGAGAGACAGAGCGAGAGAGAGAGAGTGAGAGAGATTCTTTGTATAAATTAATGTTTTAAATTGTTACTATTATTTCATCCTTCTTCCTACTATACGAATGAATATTCACATTAAAATTATTTTACCACTCAAAGTCGTTGTCACGTAAAACTTTCGCCCGTATACCGACTTTACAGGCAACCAATTTTTTTGACATCTCAATACATTTTAGACCGAGAGTTAACGGATTATTTGTATAGAGGAGTGAAAAATAAAGTTGCTCTGATCAAATCGTTATGATAGTGAAAGTTGTTTAGAATGATGTCCCTAACTCCCCAAAATGTTTCGTCGCTCTATACTCCAAACACCCGGAATAGTAGTTACTTGTTATGGGTAACCCAATAGGTATTTGTTTGATAGTTAAAGTCTACCAATTGGTAGTATAATTTTCTATTGTGAAATACTTTTCTAGTAGCGTTTCAAAATTTACCTATATCTCGATGAGCAAAAAATATTGCTCCAAATAAATACTATTAATTATTTTCTGTAGGTACCTACCTGCCTATTTAGATCTAAAGTTCTAATCTAAGCATGGATTGATTAGCCACATACAGTTAAAAACTTGTAATGATATAATTTTCAGCAAATAATAATTCACAACAATGCATTCTCATCTCTACCTACTACATACAAAAATCAATGCTTCCCCTCATGTTGTCATCTCATCTGCATGCTGCATGTCAAATCAAACAAGACAATTTTAAAAAAATAACCTGAAAATAGCACAGGCACACCCCGGAGCACAAATAAATAAATAACAAAGGTATAAAATTGTCTAAAATGGGTAACGACAGGAAAAGAAAACGCAATCACAAAAAAGATCCGAGAATCGCAGTACCTCCTCCTAGTGACCCTAAAAATGAGGAAGTGATCCAAGACGAGGATTTAGTGGAGGACGCACCGGGAGACAGTCGTAACGAGGATGCGCCTTCCCATGAACTAGATGAAGACGACTCAGATGCTGAAGCTTCCCCCAAGAAGAGAAAGAAGAAGAAAAAACAACCAGTCCCAGATGAATCCACTGACAAGAAAAAAGGCAAAAAATCAATCCGGCAAATTAAAAAGGAGAAGTATTTACAACGTCTAGCTGAAAAAAACGCTGCGGCCAAAGACGAACTAAAGAGCCAGTGCATGAGCTACCTGTCACAGTGGAAACATGACAAGTCCAACTGGAAGTTCATGAAAGCAAAACAAGTCTGGCTAAATAAGAACAAGTTCTGTGCCAGCTTGGTGCCAGCAGATTCCTGGCAGCTACTGCTTGAATACTTCGAACCTGCTAAGGGCAACATCAGAACTACACTTCTAGATGATGCTAATAAGATCATCAAACAGATGGATGAATGGACAGAGAAACAAGCCAATGCACCAAAAGAAGATAATGAAGATGCAGATGAGACTGAAGACTCAACAGAGACCAGCAAACCAGATGAGACCGCCTATAAAAGAGCTAGGGATCTAATACAGTGCTTGCAAGAATAAACATAATTGTTTTATTTTCAAATACTTTATTCAACTACAAAATTTTGGTAACAATAATAATAACCTTCTGGTTTCTGTCCTTTATATAGGACAAAAATAACGATTGCAGGAAATGCCATGCATTGCAATATTGGGTTCAGGTTTTCTGGTTTATTTCATGTAGCTGTTCAGGATCAATGTTTGGTTTTTGGTAGCCCTGTGCATCAAGAAAAAAAAGAGAAAATAAAGGATATTTAGGAGATAGATACAAAAAATACAGGTAGTTTTGTTCATTTTTAGTTGCCTAGCTTGCCCAGAAGGATAAATAAAATAAATAATTTTAACCTTCCACTTCTTTGGCTTTCGTCAACTGCTCAATCCACTTTCGGAGCTTGTCAGTGTCCTGCAAGCCAACTACACGGTTCAACTCTTTCCCTTTGCTAATAGCAACCAGCACTGGCACAGAGCTGACATCATAATCCAGGGCAAGATCTGTCTGTTCGTCAATGTCCACTTTAGCTAAGATCACCTTGCCTTTCTGTTCAGCAATGATTGATTCAATCCTTGGTGTAAGAAGCTTGCAAGGATTACACCATCTGAAAAAGATAACCAAAAAAATAAGAAATGGCCAGCTAATAAGGTTATCTGAAGGTATTTAAGTGGACTTTGAACTAACGTTGCGAAGAAGTCAACTACTACTGGGACATTGCTGTTGATGACTTTTGCCTTGAAATCTGCAACACTTTGAATTTTGATACTTGAACAGCTTGCAGATGAAACACCAAAATGCCGAGCTCCGATTGTACATTTTCCTACAATAAGGTTTCTTAAAGCAACACTTGTGACTGTTTTCGTAATCATTTTAGAGTTTATTTTAGCAGGACAGTAGTATTTGCAAGTATTTCTTGATTCAGACTTTTCAGCAGCAGATTTTTTGCAAGTTTTGCCTATAAAAAATATAGTATAGAGGGAATAAGAGATGTGCCGTGCCTAGTGATGGGTTTTTGCCCGGACATTTACGGACGTATTGAATAAACGCCCAATAAACGTCCGTTTATGCCCAATAAACGCCCGATCACAGGGCATTTACTTTATTTGCTAATTATCACAAATTGTTACTTAATGCTTTGATAAAATTATTTCTAGAGTTGTTTTAATGTAAAGTAAAACTTTAATTCGCGCTATAAGTAGGTACTTGGTTTCTAAAACAACCATTTGTTTTCAATCGATCCTAAAATTCGTTCATCGTCGGACATCCATTCCTATTTACGATAGTTTTAATTTATGATCGTATGTCGTACGTGTCTATATTGTCGATGGTTCCCTATTTGGTTTGCTGGAAGAGATCTCTTATTAGAGATAAGCTCGCCTTTGTACAAGTTTTCTATGTTTTTATTGTCCTATGTAACTGTTGAAAGAGAGCTATTTCGGACGAAGGTCCAATTTGGAGCCCGTGCGAGCGCAGCTCGCAAAGGGCGCTAAGGATCGAGTCTACCCGAGATATCTAGATATTTAGAGCGAGCGAAGCGAGCGAGGGTGAATATAGTTCGAGGGTGAAATAGCTACTTACACCCGTAATACTAATAATACTTTACATCATTCGAGCGAGGTAAATTAAACGGAAAGACTTAGGACGACTGCGGTCGCATGCATAAGCAGTTATGCATGATGGTTTTTAAATGTAGATTAGTGTATTTATAGGCGATATCAAAATATGGGAACCGTCGGAAATCAGTAGTTTTAGAGTTATATTTTTAATATCCGCCATTTCAAGCATTCGGGACACGTGGAAATGTGGAAGTATTAGGGTGGAAGAAGACAAAAATGGCTGATTTTATATCGAAAAAGCTGTTGAAAGTTCACTGACCTCGAGGTCAAGAAAAACCGTCTCGTGTGCATGAGCTTTTACTCACTAAACCGGTGCCGGTGCCGGACCGGGGCGTGTTAAAAAAAGGAAAAACGCGGTTTCCCTAACAATTTATGAGAATGCGGAAGCGTGTGGGCTTGTCTACAGCTCGGGCATGGTTCTGCCTGCTTTTCATCGACGACGCTGTATACTGGGCTCTTTCTTTCTTCTTCGGGGCCGCAGTAGGCTTCAGCTCTCTCTTCACCGCCATAGTCGTGCTCGTAGCTGGCGCGTATGTGTGGCGTAAAGCTTTGTCCGCCTCGCGCATGAGAAAGCGAGAAAGGAAGACGATCTCTGGCTCCATGGTTCCCTCTTCTTGTTCCGCGTAGTCGCACCAGCGCGAGCGTATATGCGGGCTGAGCTTGTCTAGCACCTCTCGGGTCAGCATGGGGTTGTTCAGGTATCCACGCCGGTCAATCGATGTCAGCACGCAAACTGTGTTTTGCAGTTTGATGGCGAAGTTGTTCAACTCCGTCGCTGATGTCCCGGGCTTTGGCAACTTCTTCAGCTCATCCAAAGTTCGGTCGATGATGAGCTCCGGGTGACCAAAGCACTGCTCCAAGGTCTTCATAATCACGTCCGGATCGGTGGCCGTGTGTAGTAGCGCAGCCACGGCGTCTCGTGCCTCTCCCTTGAGACAGCTCCTCAATCACTGGATGTTCTCGGCGTCGGTGATGTTGTACATCTTGGTGGAGCCTCGCATGGAGGCCTTGAAGGGTGGCCACTCATTCGCCGATCCGGTGAACGATGGCAGGTCGACATAACGCAGCCTCGGTCTTGTCATCTTCTGCAGGGCTTCGGCCGTTGTCAACAGCCAGTCGTCTATCCATTGTCGTCGGGCAGCGGGCGGAATAGGGTCCCCATGAAGACTCTTCTGGTCGTCTTGTATCGCGGAGACTTGAGCAGCTAGTCGCTTCTTCACGAGTTCGGCTTCTAGCTCTAGCTCTTGCTTTTTCAGCGCCGATAATTTCTCCGCCGCTTCCAGTTCAGCCAGTCATACGTCACTAAGTCGTACGTATCGCCACACTGTCAAGCATAGTGAGTGGTAGTTGTCATGACATGTACCATTTATACATCAGATGTGTAATGAGCTTGAAAATGGATTGATTTCTAGTTTTCATTGCCCGGCTTCGGAAACGCGAACTTTCACGGACTCTTTTGACAGCAGCAAAAACTCCTTTTCTTGAGCTAGGATGATATAAAGAAATAATGAAGTATGAAATTATGGTTGGGCTCATTTGATTTGTCTTGACAAGTACGATGCTGGAGCCGGAAGGTGGCCAATTGGCCATGGGAACTCTGTTACCAAACGGCGCAATCCTATTGTGTTTGGGCTCATTTGATTCATCTTGACAAACACTCTCACTCACTTGTAGATAAAATGCTTTGTCCTGTCATGATAAAGACTAAAAAGTTAAAAATAAATAAAAAGTAAAAAAATCATTTTTAAATTAAGCTTTTATTTCATTCCCTAAAAAGAAGAAAATTTATTATAATTTATTACAATTATAAGCACTGCATTGAGGTAGTTACTGTTGAAAAGTTTCAAAACTTCTTTTACAAAAAACTAGATACAATTTGATAGTTTCCGTCAAATTTTAGGGTGTCGTCCCAGATGTGCCACCTAGCGTGAGAAATTGGCAGTTTTGCGCTTCATTATGTATGAATGACCGATGCACATAATAAATAAAGAATTAGTGATATTATAGATTATAGATGACGTATAAATATAGAAAATTACAGTAAGTAACACTATTACTTGAATAGGTACTTGTTTTATTTAATAAAATCGTACAAATAAAAAAAATTGGGCAACACTTTATTCCTAAATAATATATTTTGGTATAAATACGTAAACCTTATCACTATTTAACGATTACGTCTTGATAATTCTAAGTTTTGTCAAATTATGGTTTCCGCCCTGTAACTGGGCATTTATTTGGGCATAAATTCGTTTTTGCCCTATTTGCCCAGTTTATGCCCTTTCCGCCCAGTTGGGTTTAAACCCTCTGCCCATCTCTAGCCGTGCCGATCCGATCCGATTTTTTGGAAAATTGATCTAGACCATAACTGCGATCACAGACGATATAGGGTACTGCGATCCATCCGATTTTCGGATCGGATCGAAGGCATACTATCCACTAGCAGATCGAAGGCATACTATCCACTAGCGGATCGATCCGGAATCATGAGAAATCAGATCTTGAACGTATCACATATTTACTTATTTTAATTTTCTTAATAATTTTGTTTATTACTTACTGGAGTTTCACAAAATTATATCCGATCACATCACTAAGAAGTTGTTTCCACGTTTCCACACTCTAGCTTTACCAATTACGCGCGTTTTGGTCCTTAACTTTCTAAATGAAAATCGTGAGTTGAGTATGAGGGACCCTCATAGGAACGTAACTCGTAAACGTTAACTCTCGTGTAAATGTAAATATTTGTGTGATTGTTGATGATGATGAACGAACGATGTGATTTAGACTGTTACATAGCGCTTGCTAAAAAAACGCCTTCAACACGTTCGTTATAAATAGCATAAAATAGCATACTATAAGAATATAGCATATCCATGTAGCATGTCATCAAAATATAGTCGGTATGTATGACCACAACTAATGAGGGTAGGCTGGGTAGGTAGATTGGAAATAATAAAATATGCATATGACGCCTCGATTAAACAGAGTGAGTGAACTGCCATTGTGTTGTTTGTTACACTCATACAGCATTCTTAAGTCACAAAATCTTCAATGCAGTTACACAATACAAGTGGTCACAGTTTCGTAATCGTTTAATAACATTATTAATTTTATTCATTCGATTTTTGGACGATTTTTTGGAAATCGGATCGAAGACATGCGATCCGATCCACCTCGCCTATTGCCTATCGCCTCGAAATCAGATCGTAGCTGTCGGAACCCACATCCCTATTGCCTGCCTCCTGCTGCTAATGTCACTTTGTTCGATTACAACATTACAACGATTACAACTATGCTATGAAATTTAAAAAAAAACATCGTGATCATGTGTGTGGCCCATTATTATAATATCTGTGCCCATGGAGGTATATATGATGGCAGCGATGGCAGCGAGCAAGTGACAGATCCCTGCGTGTGTGGTGTGGCCCTGCTTTAGTTATTGTTCTGAGTGTGGCCCTCAGAACAATACAAGCATAGAAGCTTAGACTATTAAGCATAGAAGTTCATAGAAGTGAAGTAGTCTAAAAATAGCAGTTATAGCTCGCGCGTTATAAAAAGAACGCTGAAAGCGAAGTGTTCGCGCATGGGTACACTCGCGCACGAAAGTACTATTCAGTCAGTCCTCGGCGCGCTCCGTAGCTGACCGGTCGCCCGCGCGCAACCACTCCTCCGCCTTTCTTTGCCTTTTTACCTTACCTATACTCGAGACTGCTTACGCGTAAAACTAAAACTACCTAATCAGTTTTATTTGCTTATGCTTTAGCGTGACCTACTCGATATGTAATTTACTGAGAAGCAATGGCTAACTAGAACATTATTACAAAGAGTTCCTTGCTTTCGTACAAAATAAAGTGAGGGTGATGGACGAACTGCCATGGGAAATTAGCATTGGACAAACAATTGCCCAATGCTGTTTGGATGAAAATAATACGAAGCAACAAAATAAATGGTTTTATAAATAATAACTTTATTACATATAATTTAATTACATAAAAATTAAAGTAGCGAAATTCCTTCCATTAAGTCGTCGTTAGTTACATTAAAACCAGATGAGGACGCGTTTTTTGTGCTAGATGTATCCATTTCATCATCGTCGCTGTCATCAGTGGTGTTGGTGCTAGAGGTGGCCATTTCATCGTCGTCGCTGTCGTCACTTGCGCTTTCATCATTTGAGTCCGAATCATCATCCCCTACGCGAATAATAAATGTTTCGGTCATCATGTCAACCACATGATCGCTTTTGACATAATCAGCCTCTATTTCCTTGACCTTGGTGCATAATTTCCCTCATTCTGTTGTTCCCATCAAATTTACCTTTTCAACAACCAGGTCCGTTATACATGTAAGGTTCCAATTTACATTTTTTCTGGCAACATATTCTTTTATTTGCGACCAGGCCATTTCAATTGGATTTAGATCCGAGTGGTATGGGGGCAAACGAAGCACAGAATAGCCTGCTTCGTTTAATATGACATCGATATTAAATTTTTTAAACTGCTCTTTGTATGTTGTTAAGTTGTGCAACTCCGGCTTCAACATCGATTCTTCGTCTTACTATCGACTCGGGACATTTTGTTGCCTCGGCGGTCCGTTTTATACATTGTGCATTATTATCATTAGGTATCACCCTCTCTCTTCATAATACGACATATTAGTCTGACTGTAGACACGGTACATTTTGTTGCCTCGGCAGTCTTTTTCATCCATTGCTCATTATTATGAGCCTCTCTCTTCATAAAACAATATACTTCTCACTATATTCTTTCTCACTTTTCTGTGTAAAACCATTTCG
Organism: Argyresthia albistria; assembly: GCA_963457715.1. NCBI lineage: Eukaryota > Metazoa > Arthropoda > Insecta > Lepidoptera > Argyresthiidae > Argyresthia > Argyresthia albistria. Next base: position 4,385,476 of record OY735265.1, read on the forward strand.
TAACTAAACACTTTTGTGCGCGATGATATTTGAGAGCCGACTTGAGCCGAGCGAGACGTGGACACAGCGCGGCAAGCAAAGGACGACTGACGAATAGTCTTGTGTCGGTCATGTACGAAGAACGATTAGGAAACGTTACCGTGCAATGAACGAAAAGAAACGTTTCCCTACGCTAGTCGCTAATCGGACATTCGTTCTATTAGGACATGACCGACCGACCGACCGAGCGAGCGCTAATCGGACATTCGTTCTATTAGGACATGACCGACCGACCGACCGAGATTCTCGCTCGGTCGGTCGGTCGGTCATGTCCTAATAGAACGAATGTCCGATTAGCGACTAGCGTAGGGAAACGTTTCAGCGAGAAGGAGAATGGCGGGGCGGGCGGGAGCCATTCATTACATTACATTATTATTATACTTTAATAGAAGTGACAAGTAGTCAAGAGACTAGAATGACAGTCCTAAGCCTGTTTAGGTATGAAGGAAAATCTAATATTATTTAACTTTTTATTTCTGCAATGCAAACTGACACGTACAATTGTATAAATATGTGAATACAGAGTATAATATTCCTGAAGTTTCTGCTCTGCACGACAAGAAAGGTTAATCTAATAGCCCATTTTTTATTCATCCAATCCAACGTCCTAATAGTACTAATAAAGCTGTTAGAGCTTACTGGTACACCGACTGAAATGTCCTAGTACGGAGCGCTCTCTGAGGACCGAGCAGGCATATTGTTTTATTCATAAGATCCAATGTCCTAATAGTACTAATAGAACTGTTAGAGTGTACTAGTACACTGACTGAAATGTACTAGTTCGGAGCGCTCTCTCTGATGACCGAGCAGGCACAAGACTACTGACGAAGACGAACCAATAGGGAGCCGGCATGCATGCGGCGCGCGTAGAGATGGGCGGTCTGGGTAAAAAGCATTTGGTATTTTACTGAGTTTTTAGCAAAATTGAGTATTTACTGAGTTTTTATCATTTACACTGAGTTTTTAGCCAAAATCGAGGCTATAAACTTTTTACTCTAGTTAATATCATAAAATAGCTTGGATTGATAAAGGGTCGTATTCCAGAACGACTCTCAAGATCAGTCTCAAAATGAAATTACGTAAATCCGACTCAAATTTGAGTTTCACTCTCAAGCATCTCCTTTATTCTGAAACCTTACTCAAGAGTGCATCTCTGTGAATCGAGTCTTGAGAGTCTTGAGACATTCACGGAGTAATAAACTACTTTAGGCCTGTTTTCATTTACAATTGGGAGGGAGGGAGGGAGGGAGTGAGTGAGGGAGGGAGGGAGGGAGGGAGGGAGGGAGGGAGGGAGGGAGGGGGAGAGTGAGAGGGAGGGAGGGGGAGAGAGAGAGAGATAGAGATAGAGATAGAGAGAGATAGAGACAGAGATTGAGATGGAGATAGAGATAGCGATAGAGATAGAGAGAGATATATAGAGAGAAAGATAGAGATAGAGATAGAGATAGAGATAGAGATAGCGATAGAGATAGAGATAGAGATAGCGAAAGCGATAGCGATAGAGATAGAGATATAGATAGAGATAGAGATAGAGAGAGAGATAGAGAGAGAGATAGAGAGAGATATATAGAGAGAGATAGAAAGAGAGAAAGAGAGAAAAAGTAAAAGAGAGATAGAGATAGAGAGAGATATATATATAGAGAGAGAGATAGAGAGAGATAGAGAGAGATAGAGAGAGAGAGTTCCCTTGGCCACCTTCCAGCTCCATCATCAGACCTAGGATCTCATTCGGGACCAAAGTACTTGTTAAGACGAATCAAATGAGCCCACACATGATAGGGTTGCGTCTTTTAGTAATGGAGTTCCCTTGGCCTCCTTCCGGCTCCATCATCGAACCCTGGATCTCATTCGGAACCAAAGTACTCGTCAAGATGGATCAAATGAGCCTTAACTCGATAGGGTTGGGTCGTTTGTTAACTGAGTTCCCTTGGCCACCTTCCGGCTCCATCAACAGACCCTGGAGTTCATTCGGGACCAAAGTACTCGTCGAAACGAATCATATGAGCCTAAACTCGATAGGGTTGCATCGTTTAGTAACATAGTTCCCTTGGCTAATTTCCGGCTCCATCTTCGGGTTCCAACATCAGACCCTGGACCCCATGCGGAATCAAAGTACTCGTCAAGACGAATCAAATGAGCCCACACATGATAGGGTTGCGTCTTTTGGCAACTGAGTTCCCTTGGCCTCCTTCCGTCTCCATCGTCAGATCAGCTATCAGTCAAAAAATATTGCATTGTCATATAACTTATATACGTAAGCAAAATTTCAGCTCAATCGGATCACGGGAAGTGGATCAAAAGAGCGTTCGAAGATTCCGTTACATACAAACATGCAAACATACAAACATACAGACATACAAGTGAAGCTAATAAAAGCGTGTTAAATCGCTCCCATAACACCCTTTACTTCATAATTATCAAGTAATCCACGATCTTGTATAAAAACAAGACTTCATAAAGTAAAAAATAAAATGCCTCGATTTCGGCTAAAAACACAGTATAAACGGCATTTTACGGCTTTTTATCCAAGCTTGGCTAAAAACTGAGTCTTTTGCCCATCTCTAGGCGCGCGTCACCCGCCCGCCCCGCGCCCCGCTCATACGACCAAAATCGCCTACTGCGCAACTTCGCCGCTAGCGTTCTTCTTACAACGCGCGAGGTATATCATATCAGAAACAAGTCTATCTCACCCAATACTTTTATTTGCACATTTTCTCTTGTCACATCAAAAATTAAAACGAACACGTTGAATGTTGGTTTTCTTTTTCACGGCTCAACGGACGACGATTGGTCAACGAGTTCGACTTCGGCTTATTCGACCAATGGACAGACAGGCCCTGCCGCCGGGGCGCATGTCACCAAGCACCAACGCAAATAGTGAAATAGAAACCGGTCTTGGAAATTTCAGCAGTTTGATTTGAGGTTATTTTTGCCAGCAAATAGTGAATAAAAGTGGATTTTGATAAATTTTATGGCACCAGTGAAGGAAAAAATGTACGCGAGCGATACCGAGGTCTGTTCATATACATACATCAATTGATAGACAAGTCATCCGTTTTTGTGTACTTTCCGACCTAACCCCTATTCGTTGTGATTTTTGCAGGGAGGGTATGATTCCTATGAGAGGGACTACGAGCCGCATACAGGAGACCCTCAATATGACCTGGAGTACGATCGGTCCTACTATAAGATGCCCGACATGGTACGTATGCAAAAATTTACTGTATTTATGTGACTCATTGAATTTGATTTGTTGGTAGTCTTCCTCACCATGTTTTATCTACTTATTGGCCTTTGTACAAACCCACACTACCTTACCTACCTATATACTATATTTGAGTTCATACTGCCAACTTTTCAGCTATTATCTTATAGGTTGATGAGCAGGGATCGGATCGAAGAAGGTGTGAATTTACCTAAAGTTTGTAGTCGGACATAACAAGGAGCAGTTACAACCACTTGAGTTGAACCGGTTTGAATTTAACCTGTTAAATTTCGGGTTTTTGTCTAACCAGTTAATTTTTGTTTTTATTAGTTTTACATGTTCCTTACATTTGAAACACCGAACTATTAAACATTTTCAAACTGCTGATTCCCAAAAAAATCATAACTTTCTTATTTTTCAATTTTTCATAAAAATGACTGAGTATTGTACTTTACATCATTCAAGCGAGGTAAATAAAACATTCATACAGATTGTAATTGAAAGGTGCAGTCATTTTTTCAACTCAACTCAAGTGGTTGTAACTGCTCCTTGTCATGTCCGACTACAAACTTTAGGTAAATTCACACCTTCGATCGGATCCCTGTTGATGAGTAATCTTCTATTATTTGGTTCACAGGTCAAAAAGTTTCTGGTATACTTCCGGAACATGATCAATGAGGGTGTAACATATGAAATTCAAAACCTCTATGAAAACACCTTTCCTAAACTCACCGAGCAGTATTTTGAAAACACTCCATGGCCCAATGAGAATGATGTGGGACCTATTGTGGATAATGATCATGTAAGTGCAGTTGTTTACATGAAATATTGTCACTGTTTTTCAGAAAACTGTATGAAGTAAGAATCCATCTATGAATAAACACAAATACATCACAAAACTGCACATTGTCAATACAGAGGGGAATAGATGACCTCAAAAACTGCACAATGTCTCCCCACCGCCACCAATGTTTAAAGAGGTTGTAAAGGTTTAGATTACGGAAACCTGATTTTTTGGTGGGAAAGGGGTTGTAAAGGTTTTAGATTATAGACACCTGATTTTTTGGTGGGAGCGGGGGGAAGGGTAGATCAAGGAGACCTCCCCCCACAAGTTTTAGTTGTCACAAACCAGGGATTTTTTTATTAATTTTCAAAAACCACATTTTGAGGTATGTTTTTCTAAAGGGTTTTTACAAGAAGTCATTGTTTAGGTAGTTTTGAAGTTTCAAATGTTCGAAATCGCCTTAGCTTCGGCTACTACTGGGCTACGGCGATGCCCCCGCACTGCAGCGCACCCACGCTGACCTCTGCAGCCTCGGCTGATTGATCAGCTTTGCCAACCAGCCTTGCCAACTAGAGGAGAACAGGAAAACAAACATATGAAAGCATTTTTGGCCAATCCTGAAACGGAGACGCTTCTCTCGCTCGATCAAAAACCCCTGATTTGCGACAACTAAAACTTGGGGGGAGATCCCCTTTATCCCCCCTTCCCCTCTTCCCCATCCCCATTCCTAAATTCAGGTGTCCATAATCTATACCCAACCTGACATCATTATATCCATCCCCCAGATCTTCATGATCCTTTACAAGGAGTTGTACTACCGCGACATCTACGCTCGCGTGCCCGGCGGCCCTAAGCCGGACCAGCGGTTCCATTCATTCTACAACTACTGCGACCTGTTCAACTACATCCTCTCCGCTGAGACCCCGGTGCCGCTCGAACTGCCCGACCAGTGGCTGTGGGAGTTGATTGACGAGTTTGTCTATCAGTTCCAGTCGTTTGCTCAGTACAGGTAATTTCATTACAGGTAATATAATAGTTTATTTAATTTACAAATGGTGGCCACTATTTCTCGTTTCTAAGTCACAGTTCTTGGTGCCAAAAAAAACGGAAAGAAAATAAGTCATGGATGGCAGAGGCACAACACAAGCGTGCCCGCCCACGTTTACTCAGTTATCCAATAATACTCCATTTTGTGTGACAGTGCGCTAGCCCAGTGCCGCAAATGGGTAACAGTGATATGTATGTATGTATGTATATGCATATGTGTCATATAGCATGGGGACGAACAATACGAGTACCGTATCATATAATTCGTCCAAGGACACGCCTCGAGACTCATCTAGCAAAGTAGCTAAGTGATTTTGATTTGATTTTAAAAGTTCTTTATTAAAAATAAGTAGATTACAGCTGTAAATACCTAGTGTAAATTAATCCTAGGTAGTACATTCATTACTCATTAGTTATATTATGTTTTTTCAGATATGTTAAATAAATAAATAAATAAATGTTTCATATCTATATAAACCTTAAGACTTAGTGCTAGTGAAATGTGTGCATAGTTACGGAAAGATAACACAGTTTTGTACATAAAATTAATTCAACAGGGCTCGCTTTTGAGTAGCTCACATTAGTGACATAAAGGGAATAAACTTACGCGCTAAGGTTACATACGTTTAGAAGCTAACTACACGTATTTGTATCTAGGAAAATAATGATGATTGTTCATTCTGAGCTAATTATTTGACGACTACCCGTTTGATTCGCTCGCACTATGGTGCGGCGAGTGGAGCGGGCGCACAGGTAGGCAGTATATGCACTCACACAGATACACGATCGGTTACAAAGTAGCTAAGTAAAACGAACTATACAGGATGTAACAGAAAGGTGTAGTCATATTTTAGGGGGTTGTTAGGGATAGGGACATCATTCTGAGCAACTTTCACTATGAAACCGATTTGATCAGATCAACTTTAATTTTAATTGCTCCATATGTTTTGTTCCGGGCGGTCAGCTCATTTTTATGGAGTGCAATAAACAAATATGAATATTAATATGTATAGAAAAGGGAAAATTAAAGTTGCTCTGATCAAATCGATTTCATAGTGAAAGTTGCTCTCCTTAACAACCCCCTAAAATATGACTATACCCTTCTGTTACACCCTGTATAGAATGTTCGCAACCGGCCGCACTGAAACACGCTAAGCGACTATCTAAGCGCCAAGCAGTGCGGACGGTTTTACTAGGTTAGTTGCTAGGCTCTAGGCGCCTAGCCTGTGCGTTCGTGGCCGTTAACGTTTTCGTATGGTCGCAGGTCGCGCACCTCCAAGCTGAGTCAAGCGGAGATCGACGCGCTGAACACTGAGAACAAGGCGTGGAACGTGCTCTGCATCCTCAACGTGCTGCACTCCTTGGTCGACAAGTCCAACATCAAGCGGCAACTTGAGGTACAGTACTATAACAAAATTACCAAAATATGAAACAGGTTTAACTAAAAATGTTTGCAATATAATTCTTGGGTAAGATCATACAGGAGGAGGGTAGGCTGGAACAAGTTGCCCATGATGATGTTGATGATGAACATCAATCACATTATACTAATGAATAGCGGCTAAGAAGAGGCGATCAGATAAGCACAGTTAACCGAATGGCGTATGACGCTCTCAGATCACAATGCTGATCATCAGCACACCACGTTCTGGTTAAATTATGAAATCATAATGTTTTAAAGAGGGTGATTGTTGGCTCTAAAATGGGAGTAGGGTAGGAGGCTGCATAGATAGATAGCTGTGCGTCCCACACGGCCGGACCGGCTTCATCCTAGGCTTGCCAACAAGCTTATCCCCCCCTCGCCCCGGCAGGTGTACGCGGCGGGCGGCGAGCCCGACTCTGTGGCGGGCGAGTTCGGGCGGCACTCGCTGTACAAGATGCTCGGCTACTTCTCGCTGGTGGGGCTGCTGCGGCTGCACTCGCTGCTCGGAGACTACTACCAGGCCATCAAGGTGCCTCGCCACTGTACTCTAGCAAGAGTGTCAACGTTAGCGGAGAATTTGCATTTTTACGCTAAGTTCATCTTCTGGGGGTAATTCTCTAAAGAGACAAGCCTGCCAGAAGCATACATCCCAATGCCAGAAAATGGCGTCTATGTTAATCCTGTGTACATAACAAAAATCTAACCGCACGCAAGCTTGTGGGAATCGAGCTTTCAATTCCGTTACTTGCTATGTCAAATTAGCCTTCGTGAAAGATGAAGGTGAGGGTCAGAAAAACAATGGAAGCGGATTGCACAGGACAGGACTGAGTTGAATAAACATAAACATTTACATACAAGCACATACATTGCTTCTGGCCCCACACTAGGATACCCTGTGTCGTGGCAACCAGAAACAGCGACATCACAAACATGTAAATATCCAAGACCTGGGGATATTTTTTTGTCTCCAGCCGGGACTCGAACCCGGGACCTCTCGCACGGTTGGCAGATGCGCAACCGTTCACGTTCGAAAGTTTGCCTTCAACTGGTCACTGTGAACTTGGCTTGATAATCGGAAACGATTTGATTGGTTACGGGGCGTGGGCCGTGGCTAGGCCGCCGGACAGTGATGACTTTACTGCATTCTTATCACGAATAGACTATAATGAAATCTTGAACTCGCAGGTGCTGGAGAATATCGAGCTGCACAAGAAGTCTCAGTACTCGCACGTGCCCGCGTGCCAGATCAGCACGTCGTACTACGTCGGGTTTGCGTACATGATGATGCGCCGGTACGCCGACGCAATCCGTACGCTGAGCTCTGCGCTGCTGTACATGCAGGTACGGACGCATGCAGGCAGATGCCATTCACGTTATTTCTTTATTGTACTCTGTCACGGCCTCCTTGCGCCCGCCCGGTGTGCCTGCGTTAGAAGAAAATAGAGAGAAAATATCATCAAGACAGCACATTCTACGGACACATTCAAATTTTGTTATTAGCCTTCTTCACGTCCAACGCTCATGTCCTTGTTTTCCTTTTATTTATTTTCATTGTTAAAATATCATTATACAGCTTCTTCATTACTAAAGGGTAGTATTTAAACGAGCGGCAAAAAAGTCTCACCTAACCTAACCAAAAAACTAACTGAGCGACTAAATTACTAACTGAGCGACAAGTCGCTGGGCGACTTGTCGCTCAGTCAGTAATTTATTCGCTCAGTTATTTTTTTAGTGCATAGTTTTATTATATTCCATTACTAAACCAGTCTTACCTTACTCTTATACTACTAGTGGCTCTGTGAGCTGTAGACCACACATTAAAAAAATAACCCAAATAATTTTCTTTCAATAACACATACAAACTTATGAATGTACCTGGTTACGTACATGCAGTATGAAAGTAGCCGCACCAATAACTTTGTATACTACATTTCGCGATCTTTAATACAACCTATTGACTTTTTACTAAAATTATATAGTCTGTTTCACTCTCATGGTCTTTACGAATCCAACGACACCTCATTTGGTAATATCCATCGAGCCGTTTGGGTTATAGCGATTTTTTTACATTTTAAAACCCCATATCTCCGCCATTTTGAAAAAAATCTAAAAACTGGCTCGAGTAAAAAATTCTATTTATTTTTCCAACCTGCTCACAAAATTTCACGAGAATCGGTTCATAAATGCGACCTGTAGAGGAGAACAACCGGACATACGAAAGCATTTTTGCCCAAACCTGAAACGGAGACGCTTCGCTCGCTCGGTCAATTATACAGTCCACCAGCCTTACTTACTCACATGCCATAGATAATACAGATAGCTTGTGATAGAAAATACGTGTACAAAGGCGAGCTTTTTCCCGTTAGAAGGGTTGGAGGCAGAGTCTAAAGACCTCCACTTGAGATCCTGGGCCGCGAGTGGCGTACAGAATCGCTTCCTCAACGTTCTTCACAGATTTAGGTTAGGTTAGCTACCGGTTACAGGTCGCGCCGACATTCTTGGCCACCTGGTGTGAACATGGCAAATCACTACATGCATTAAAATATAATACATTAGTCGTAATATCATTAGCACGTTTTAACCCCTCCGGTACAATCCGTCTACTTTCCCCTCTCGTCCACTTTCACGATCCGTCCACTTGTGCAAACGGTCCACTTGTACATACGTTCTACTTCCGGTGATGACTGCCTCTAGTATATTAGACGGATGTTCTAACGGTGATGGAAAACATCGTGAGGAAACCTTCATTACTCCATAGCAGCGGCGATGGCCTCTGCCACCCCGTATGGGAAAAGGCATAATGCTATGTTGTTGTTGACTGCCTCTCCTTTGGTGGCGAATACTCAGCACGCTGTAGAAGTGATGGCGAAGGAGCCGTTCTCAAACAAACGCTGCAAGCAATAAGCACTTGTCATGATGAAGAGGAGGCCTTTACTCGACAGTGGTTACAGAAGGCTGGATAGATAGAGGCCTAATGAATGATACATTTTGATGGACGGTTTCCATCAACATTCATTAAAGATAAGATAAGATAAAGATAAAGATAAAGTTTATTTTGTACTTTCCACTAGTTATAACTTAAATATTACAGTGAAATTGTTGTACATAGTGTCATCAATATAATTGCGACTTCAAACCCCTAAACTAGGTAATGAACCTGTATCTTAGGGATTTTGGGTCTTCCGGTTGTCAGAATATTATTCACAACAATAACAATGCAGGTAATTAGAAAAATTTACTATTTCAATAACTAGGATTTTAAACGATATCTATATTTTAGAAATTAAGTTATAAGTTATTGCTAACTATCTATATTTTAGAAATTAAGTTATAAGATATTGCTAACTTTAAAAATAATTTTAGTTAACTAAGTATCTTAAGAAGTTGTTCAGTCTTAAAATAATCAAGAGGTTGTAACAATTTTAAAACTGTAAGTTTAACCTCACGGTAACTCAAATTATAGATAGGGGATATTTTATTAATCCTATTGTATACAAGGGCGCTTTGTGCCGTAAACTGGCGACTTGCAAAGGCAGTGCGGCAACGAATTGCGGGACAGACGGCGGTTCCAGACCTTTTTTGGAGGATATTTGGGTCAAGAGGCGTCAGGGAGTGTTTCCGGAGCACCGATCGAAGTATGTAGAGTTGCCTCACGGAGAGAACACCAGACTCGGAGTAGAGCCTGGCAGTTGGATAATCTCGTCGTTTGAAGTGCATTACTTTAAGTATAGATCTTTGATCTCTTTCTAGTTGCATTAAGATAGTTTGGCAGGCTCCACCCCAGGCAGGAATACAATAAGTGATGATAGATTCGGCAAGGCTACGATACACAAGAAGTAATGTTTCCCTATCCGCAGAGTGCCTTAGTTCGCTAAAAATATATATCATCCGCCTAAGACGACCCCACATGACTTCAATATGACTCCTCCAACTCAATTTTTCGTCAATGTAGACACCAAGATATTTAACCTTACTAACCACGCTTAGGTGGTGGCAGTCGCAACTTATTGAGTCTAGTGCACATGTGTGAGCTTTCACCATCCTTGTTTCCGGAGGGGGACTTATGGTATTACTCATTATTAGGCAGAGGCTTAGATAGAGATCTATCCGCGTAAGGAGGCCTTTACACAACAGTGGGTGTAGGAGGCTGGATAGATAGACGCCTAATGATGAATGTTGATGGACTGTTTCCATCAACATTCATCATTAGGCAGAGGCCTAGATAGAGATCTATCCGCGTAAGTCGTGATGGGTAAGCCCCTTCTCACGAAAGAAGTAGAGTGTTCCAGTGATTACTGGCTAGGAAAATAAAAAAGGGAGGGTCGTATTTACTTGTAGATGTATTAACGAGCTCTGTCTGTGACATCCCCAGCGCACCAAGCAGCTGTTCTCATCGCGTTCGTACCAGAACGACCAGATCAACAAGCAGACGGAGCAGATGTACCACCTGCTCGCGATCTGTCTAGTGCTGCACCCGCAGTGCGTCGACGAGTCCATCCAGCAGGTGAGTTCAGTTGCCTCCAGGTCTGTCTGCCTCCAGCAGAACAGATCAACAAGCAGACGGAGCAGATGTACCACCTGCTCGCGATCTGTCTAGTGCTGCACCCGCAGTACGTCGACGAGTCCATCCAGCAGGTGAGTGCAGCTGCCTCCAGGTATGTCTGTCTCCAGCAGAACAGATCAACAAGCAGACGGAGCAGATGTACCACCTGCTCGCGATCTGTCTAGTGCTGCACCCGCAGTGCGTCGACGAGTCCATCCAGCAGGTGAGTGCAGCTGCCTCCAGGTCTGTCTTGTCTCCAGCAGAACAGATCAACAAGCAGACGGAGCAGATGTACTACCTGCTCGCGATCTGTCTAGTGCTGCACCCGCAGTGTGTCGACGAGTCCATCCAGCAGGTGAGTGCAGCTGCGTCCAGGTCTGTCTCCAGCAGAACAATCACATCAAGACAAGCTGACATCATTAAGAACGTAAAACATGTTCAAGAAGGATGTATGTAAGAGCCGATACGCAATCGATTTAGAGCCCGTGCGCACTAGCGCTTTCAAGTTGGCCGATAGTTTGATCGGTCAGAGGATCAGTATAGAGTTACATGGCAGTGCGCGCACTTAAAGATTTAAAACTCTATACTGATCCTCTGACCGATCAATCGATCGGCCAACTTAAAATCGCTAGTGCGCACAAGCTCTTACAACACAACATTCTGACTGCTAAAATCTTCATCACTTTGCTGAAGTCGGGTAAAATTTTCTAGCTTTATCCACATTTCAATTCTGTCTTCCGATTTCGATTGAATGACAAAGAACTTTAAGCAGGTCTTAACTCCCTATAACTCCGCAGGTGCTCCGCGAGAAGAACTACCACGAGAAGATGTTCAAGATGCAGTACGGCGACCTGAGCGAGTTCGAGGCGTGCTTCACGTTCGCCTGCCCCAAGTTCCTGTCCGCCTGCCCGCCGCCCATCGAGCCGGGCTCCAACTACGGACGCGACGCTGTGAAGCACCAGACGCAGGTCTTCATGGATGAGGTATGGATCATTTTGTTGGCAGTCTGTTTGGTGAGCCGCTGTTGAGATTGAGAGGCCTACTCATGTACGATATTCTCTGCTGGTATGTCTTGAAGTACTTAAAGTATAACTGAAAATATGCAATGGCAGCCACTCAATACATGCAATGGCAGCCAATTCATGGCTCATTCATTCGTTATAATATAACGTATATATCTCTCTGAAGAGGCATTCCGTGTGCGAGGCGGAAAAAAAACACTTTACATCACTCCTTCTCAGTTACCCCCGCGTTTTTGAATCTAAAAAGAAACTGTCTCTCATGAATCTCATGATACAGGTTTTCCTGCATAGGGCGGCAGGGACCTTGAATTTGTAGTTAATATTTTGGCAAACCATTCTTAATCTTGTGAGACATCTATCGTATGTTGATGCAAACTCGTTTACACAGGTCCGCCAGCAGAAGATGCTGCCGACCATCCGCTCGTACCTCAAGCTGTACACGACTCTACCGCTCGCCAAGCTAGCCGCCTTCATGTCGGCGGCGCGCGGCGGCGACCGCGACGCGGCGCGGGAACACGCCGCGCTCGCCATACACCTGCTGTGCTTCAAGCACAAGATGAAGAACGTGGTGTGGAGCAAGGGGCCGAGCGGCCTGGATGGAAGGTTCCAGAGCGGCTCTGAGGTCAGTTAAGTTGCACTCTACTGCATTCGGATGTGAGACAGGGTTTGTGGCACTCGCAATACAAAGCTGTGCGTTAAGCACAAAGATATTAATATGGTCTGGTTTGGAGCAAGGCAAAAAATGTCAAGTGTGGAAATCGGTCCGTTGTTTTCTAGCACATAAAAATTATGCTGTTCCTAGTGGGTACACCATTAATTGGGCCCTAAAAAAGCATACGTACCTCATTCTACTGCACTAATAAATAACTTGTATCTGTCCGCAGCTGGACTTCTACATCGACAACGACATGATACACATCGCGGACACGAAGGTCGCGCACCGCTACGGAGACTTCTTCGTGCGCAAGATACTCAAGTTCGAGGAACTCAACCGCAAGCTCCACCATCTCAAGATATAAACATTGTGGACGCTTTTGTAAACACGTAGATGGGTCTACGACAGTCTTTGCCAGGATGAATAACAAAACAGTGATATATGCAGTTTTCAACATAAATGTGGGCAATCTTTGTCTTTTGTTCCAAAAGGTATGTCATCCAACTATGTATCGTGTCTTGAGATGTTTCTACTATAACTCTATACAATAAACAGACTCATTTTATCTTACATGTTTTAATTGCAACTAAACAGGTACAGTGTAGGCTTTATAGGGCCGGCGTTTTCTGCTTGAAAACCTCTTGGGCTCTTCAATCTCAAGGTTCTGTCGTTGCAACGTCTCCGGCTGGCGTTCTGTGAACTGTTTCCAGGGATGTTCCGGTTTCAACACGTCATCAAGATCAGTATCTTTCAGCCATTCTCGGTAGAATCTTTGGTAAATTGAATGCAACTTGACAAATATTTCTGATGTAGGTTGCACGCCCTTTTCATACTGCAATGATATAAAAAATACAACATTAAGATGATATAGCTGTAGCTTAACCTAACGAAACAACAGTGTTATGCATTTTACCAGAAGAAGTGGCCACGAATGGCCAGTCTTACCTTTTGTATCTGGGCTGCACATTTGTCATTGAAGGCCTCTAAATGTTTCAGGAAGACTTCGTTAACATTCAATTTCTCTGTTCTTACAGTGTTCATAATCATCATAATGTATCCAAAATGACTGTTCGATGTTCCTTGCCTCAGTAGAGTACCCATTATTGTGGCATTGATTCTGAAATTAATGAAATAAGTAATTAGGAAATGTACCAGTACCACACAAACACATTTAATACATTGGTTCCCATCCTATACATTAGATATTGGTTCTTATTCTATAGATAGATTGCGTCTATAGTTCCAAAATTCTTATGTTTGCAAAAAAACAAACTTGCACCAATTTGTAATCGTGATTGTAAGTACTAATGAAAAGAATTTTGTTCTTAGATTTGTCTTTGTCTATAGATTATAACTACACTATCTCTTGACATACTTGACTTGTTTCTCTCTCATTTCGGCAAGTAATTTCTCTGCATCTTCCTTGGTCTTGCAAGCCATGGCCAGCACTCCGTACGACATTACATTCAGCTTTAACTGCAGATGTTTCTTCATTGGATGCTTCTTCTTGCGTTGATTGTTTTCAGCTTCTATCAGTTGTTTGACTTCCTAAAAGTAAGAAAGGAACATGGTTTTAAATTCATTTAGTTTACTTTGATACTTCCTCATACATGTCTACCTATTTTTATGTTACTTACAAATGCTCCTTCATAATCACGTCTCAAACTTCTCTTTTTAATCAACATGTTATAAAAATCAATATCTGCTCTAACGTTTGAACTCTTAATTTTTTCAAGTAACTTTATTTCTGCATCCCTTGTGTCGTCTATCACCATTAACATTTGTGTATAAGTTTTGATGTCCGGCTTTAGACCATATATCTCCATTTCTTTGAGGAAGTCATCTAGACCACCTATCACAGCAAATTTATCCTGTACTGAATGCACTATTTGAAGAGATGATACTTCTTGCATGTTTGGAACCTTAGATAGTAAATTGGGTGCCCTTCTTTCATCTAATACTTTAGTTGAAAATTTTGCAGAGTAATCCAGTATCTCTACATTGAGATCACCAGACTGATCTACTATAGCAACTTCTTCATTAATATCATTGGGGTCACCATTTTGTGTAGTTTTTATTTCGCCTCTATTTTCAGATATAATGTTCATTTCAGTATTTTCATTATCTAGTACTGGATTTCTGGGCTTTGGTAACTCATGTGTTTTACTCTTGAGCATTATATTTGCCTTTGGTGCCTGTATCATAATTGAATTCTGTGTAGCAGCTATAAGTTCTTGTAGATCATCAATAGTTCCCAAATTACAATCTTTAACACATTTTAACATAAGATTGAAAGAGTACACATTCGGTTTTTCTCTCAGTTTCAACATTTTCCTCCAAACTATCAATGCATGTCTGAGTCCATGGTTTTTATCAGAGATGCAGGCATGGAGGAGGTGGTTCAGTGTATGTACTCTTATTTTTATCTTCTTAGAGACCATTTCATCTGCTATTTTGAAGGCAGTGGTCAAATCTCCATATCTACCAAATGCTTTTATCATGGCATTGTAATTAGTAAGATTTGGTTCAACACCTTTTTCTGTCATCAATTCTTTTAAATGGCGAGCATTCTTTAGGCCATCAACTGCCCATGGACTGTTAGCACAGGCTACAAACAAACATGTGTATGTGTCACCAGTGGGCGATAGGCCACGTCTTTTCATATCATTGAACAAACTGAAAGCTTTCTTTGTATAACCAACATCAGCACATGCTCCTATTAGGATATTATAGATATAATTTGCTGGCTTAACTCGATCTACAACTAACATTCTGTCTTCTAAAATATCTATTGCTTCTTTCAAACGTTTGTGTTTAAGATATTGCTTGATCAGGTCGGCATACTGCTTTATTGTGAGTTTTTGGGTTGGAAGGGGAACATTTTGAAGGAATGTCTCTTCCTTTATGTCATCCTCATCATCAGGTATCTCTTTATGGAAGACTCTTCGTGATAATGTGCCGAAGTTATCGGGATCCTCGGTAAACACAAGGTTCTCCTCAGATCTAAAATGTACTCGCTGATTGATTTGTTTAGGTATTTTGTCATTAGCTACTATACCTGATGAAGACCTGATACTATTACAAACGGCAGTGCTATATCTTATAGTTCTAATTAAACTTTGGGCACGGAAAGCCATCATTGCAGTGAATTATGAGAAACCAAGCACAAAAACTTAAATAAACATAAGCCTAACCTAAAAACTTGACATTTTGAATGATGAATGAACCACAGACTATGGGATACGAGAGGGATAATACTACGTATGAATGAACGAATGAACCAACCGCACTGCAACTAAACATTTACGAAGCTTGACATTGACAGGATCAACAGGAAATGTATTTGGTGCCTCAACCAGACGTTTGCCAAACCTCAACACGCTACGCTACTATACTATACCCTACCTATCCAACATAGGATGATCTCTGACAGCTTGTCACTGTGACTTTACTAGGCATGGGGATAATGTCGATACAAATTATCGATATTCTAACTAAAGTTTCTGAGTGTTTCAAGCAAATCAAACAAAAGGATGTTGTAACATGTTTTTATTCTCGTTAAATCGATTTACAGCCCAAATCACCATCATCAAAGTCTGATAATTTACCTAATTAATTAATAACACTCAATAAGCGGTTTGAGCATAGTACCTTTAGTTATTTTTCTTTCTTTTAATTTAGTTTTTACTTTACTTAAATACAAATACACTGTCCACAAATAAAAAGATGCTGTCAAAACACCCAGTAGGATATTCTATATGTTTTAAAATAAGATGTTTATATTAAGAAACGCAATGTATTATATCTGTTGTGTTTTGCAATAAATAAAATTCGGACTCGATGGAGCAGTCTTGTATATTTATAATCAGTTCCTGGGTAGATTGGTCGAATCGTACGTCACGCTCCCAATCTTCATCCATAATTTTTCTTGTTCTGTCGATGTCTTCAAAATTCTATTATATGTTCCGAGTCAAGATCGATAACTTGTCTTACGATAAGTGTAGCACGTCACTATTTGCCAGTAAAGTATGTTAATTGTCTCTATACATTTTACCGTCGAAAAATACGATACTTCATAGGCGTGTTTTGACACTGGCAGCTGTCAGAGATTGGATAGGGTATAAATACTATACATCAATGTCACGATGACCAAAGAGAATATAAACAGCAGTGTGGCCGCTTTATAAAAGCACTCATCCAAATAAGACTAGCCAGTCTCTAACCCTATCAGTCTTATTCATAAAAATCCCTTATAATAGGTTTAAAACGTTCAATAGTTAAAATGCTCTAAAGCTCCAATAAACGTATCATAAAATTCATTATTCATAAACGCTCAATAAACCTCTAATAGCTAACATGACTTTATAAGATACTTTGGCGTTATTATGTTGTCGTTCTGACGAAACCATAGTCAATTAATTACGCTCTAAAGGTCGATTCACACATATCAGGGATCCCACCCATCCGGCACAGGTCCGGCAAGGTCTGATAAGTGTGGCGACTCTCATAGAGAATGTATGAAAGAATATTTTTCACTGACACGGACCTGTGCCGGAACTGTGCCGGATCGGTGGGATCCCTGATATGTGTGAATCGACCTTAAAAAATAAAATATCTGACAATCTCAGATCATTGAAACTCTTTACTTTTTTACTCCTTGAGTGTGGTCATAAACGTCAAGTTCAACCAACCTAACCATGGAGTAAGAAATAAAGAGTTTCATTGATCTGAAAATCTGACATGACAATCAGCTGTTCATAAAGTCGGCCATTTTACTCTCTATTAGAGGTTTATAGTAGGGTCCGGGGTCCGGCCTTCTATAACTTATGAAGCTTTTATTGAAGGTTTATAGAACGTTTTAGTGCTATTGATCGTTTATGAATAGTGTTTTTCATGATCAACCCTATAACAAGCCAATAAACCTCTCATAAGTTTTTATGAATAAGATGAAGTTTTTTAGATTTAAATTAGTTTTAGGAAATAAGGTAAGAAGTGTTCCCTGTATAGTGTAGGGCGGGTGTAGGGTATTGAGTTAAATTCATTTTGTTTAAAAATTATGAAGTGGCAAATGACAATGGCAAATTAAGAGGAAAACTGAAAGCTAAAACCCAGATGGCGCTTTGGTGACTGTACCTTGTTTACGTCAGTGTCAAGTACAGTATTTCGATTTTTTTGCTTTTTATTGCGATAAAGAACCATACAATATATTCTCCAATGACCGTGCGTGAGCTTCAAACTGAGATTCGAAGGAGAAATGCGACAGTAGCTGGAAATAATCGGTTAAGTGCGGGTTGGTATCGCACACGAAGGGTACCGTACCATCGTACAACAAATCAAAAGCACTCAAAACAATAAAAAAATAAACAAAAAGAAAATTTAAAAAGTTTATGCCTTCACGAGATTTGAACCGACGACCTCCGGATTGAGAGTCTACATCATACCGCACCGGCTAACCACAACCATGTGGGTTGACGCGAAATATGCTATCATATTTAAATGTGTAGTATACGTGTCTATGACATGGTTGCTATGACAATAAATAAACAGTTTCAGTCAAGATCTCCATTTTGAAATGCGTAAGTGTATCTAAACACGTCTCTTGTATCGGGGCCCCCTTTAATTTGCAATAAATCTCGTATTTCAGTATTTGTGGTTGGTGCGGCAACAGATATACACATTCTGTGAAAATTTCAGCTTTCTAGCTATTACGGTTCGTGCAGACGGACCCGGTGACAGACAGGACGGACGGACGGACGGACGGACGGACGGACAGACGGACAGCGAAGTCTCAGTAATAGGGTCCCGTTTGGCACCCTTCGGGTACGGTACCCTAAAAAGGTCATCTGCTAGAAGGTAAACATGCAAAGAATTCAACGATATGTTTCGCTAGCGGTTTATAATAGGTAGTAATAAATGTATCCCCTATTTTTACATTTGAAAGCACTGCATTCAAGTTGGAAAGTTTACAAAATACTACATACAATTTGACAATTCCCGTGTCATACTAAAGTCAATCTAATGTCAATCGCGAATGCGCCACCTAGCGTGAGAAATTGACAGTTTTCCACCCAATTGGCTACCGGCAAATGTTTGTTAAGTTATGGCCGAAAAGCAATAACCTCAATGCATTTCTCTTGAGAACAAACACGAAGTTTGAAGCAAGTCAAAAGCGTGTGGATGGCGACGTTTGATACCCCAAATCAAGCCAAATGTTTTTTTAGGTTTGGATTGTAGTTTACGGCTAACATGTAGATCCAGCATGAGATTTGTAACCATCTTTTCACACGGATCACATAGCGTCAGATAACTTTTTATGTTTTTTTGACAGATGTTGTCAAAGTCAAATCAACTCAAGTCAAACAAATCGCTGTTTGTGGAATGGAATGTCGATTGTGGATGGCCTACGTGCACGTGTTTCTTGTGTAGCAATTTCTTCTTCTTTCTCATATTTGTTTTTTAAAGAAGCCCTTTCACCATGTCGGCCGAAAACGAAGACATCATGGAGGCAAGTTCAGCCGAGAGCTCAGACGACGATGACATGGAGGAAGGTGACGAACAGGCTGAAGAAGATGAAGCGCCAAAGACTTACCTCCCGGGGCAGCCACTGAAGGAAGATGAGCATCTTGTGTGCGACCAGTCCGCGTATGTAATGCTGCATCAAGCGCAGACTGGCGCGCCGTGCCTCAGCTTCGATATCATTGAGGATAACCTCGGCAGTCGAGACACATTCCCGATGACGTCCTACATGGTTGCCGGCACTCAGGCCTCCAGCGCACATTTGAACAAGTAAGGACCGAGATGTATTATTTAGGGGCGAGTAACATAGAAAATTCCAGAAGTATGAATAATTTATGTTAGCTTATTGTTTACTGTTTTTCAACACTACTCACTGGCTGGCTTCACAAACATTTACCGTAAATCTAAATATCACTATGAATTTTTAGTCTACTTGTTCAGTTCACACTAAGCCAGCATGGAGGAATACATATAGCTCAATGTTACTCATATCCGGGTACAGGCCTGTGCCCCTCGGTGGGGTAAATTTACTTTTGTTTGGTTCATCCCCTCACATTGATATCTTTCTTTCCAGTGTAATTGTAATTAAAATGTCTAACTTACATCCAACATCAAAACCAGAAGATGAAGAGTCAGAATCTGAAGATGATGAGGATGAGGAGGAGGATGAGGAGAAGAAGCCACAGATGAGCTTCTCATTCATAAAACATCAGGGATGTGTAAACAGAATTAGGGTAAGCATCCACATGTGTCTATAAACAGAATTAGGGTAAGCATCCATGTGTCTATAAACAGAATTAGGGTAAGCATCTGTAGTGTATGTGTGTGTGTGTGGGTGCATGTAAACTATGCGCATTGTGTACACACACACACATATACTATTTGTCGTCTCGACTCGCGCGCAGCAGGGAACATTCATTCACTGGCGGGACGCCGCCCAGAGCGGATGTGTGCGGACAGAGGTAATAGCGCGCGCGTGTGGAGCCGATATCAAAGATATACTTTGGATTACGACAGGAACGGACACTACAGCATCAATATGTGTCTAAAAATTGGACTCATTATCGCATGTTGCTTGGACCATTCTTTTGTATGTATATTATATCAATAACCAGATATAAGATATAATAGTTAGATAATATATGTAGATAAATAGTTCCTGATAAGTGTAACCTGATATCAAATTGGTGTCCTCCTACTTAGTGACAAGAGGTAGCACATACTTATCAGTGTCATGTGTGGCTCTCATGAGAGCCTCCCCCTTTGCCCAGCAGTGCAACAGCTTAACATTAAAATGATACATGAAATCTGGTCTTTTCTGTGCATTTTACAGTCAACAAACTACCAAAACTCTGTCCTTGCCGCCACTTGGTCTGAACTTGGCCGCGTCGACATATGGAACATCACCCAGCAGTTACAAGCGGTGGACGAACCGGCACTGTTGGAGAGATACAACTTGGATGTGTTGAAGAATCCGGTGAAACCTCTGTTCTCCTTTAGTGGACACCAGCAGGAAGGATTTGGGTTATCCTGGTGTCCTACAGAGCCAGGAGTAAGTCAAATTGCCTATTTAATAGGTATTAATATTGTTAAGTATGGTATGGTCTAAAACAACAATATGAGTGATTTAACATAACATGACATAGTGCCACACATTTTTCCATATGGGGTGGCAGAGAAACAATTATCCCCACTTTAAAATTGATTTGAACCAAGGAATATCAGATATCTAATTAAGAGTCAGAAAGAGACATTCAAAATGTTTCATAATCATAATTCATAAGCTTCATTATCATAGCAAAACATATTATCAAATAATGTATCTAAATTCCAGGTGTTAGCTACAGGTGATTGCAGAAAAGACATCCACATCTGGAAACCGACTGAGGCCGGCTCCTGGGTTGTTGATCAACGACCACTGATAGGTCATACTAGTTCTGTTGAGGATCTACAGTGGTCACCAAATGAAAGGTATACTTAAATCAAATGTTTACATTGTAGAGTCTACCTACACCAAAAACTAAATTAAACTAGGGAGAAAGTTAAACTAGTTCTGTTGAGGATCTACAGTGGTCACCAAATGAAAGGTATACTTAAGGCGCCCGTCCAGCTAAAATGCCCAACAGATTGAGTTATTCCAGCAGATTGAGACACTTTCTGAATCCAGAAAAAATATATGTTATAAAATAGTCCCTTACCTAAAAATTTAGTGTTTGAAAAGATCATAATGTCATCATAAAGTATATGAAAAAAAATATAAACGAATAGTCCTTTTTTACCTAAATCGAGTTATTCCAGCAGTTCTACGAGGAATATTGGTTTGATTCTTGTGTCTAAAAATAGGTAATCGAAATATCTTAAAGTTTAGTGTTTAACATTTTAGAATTAATCGGCGATTTCGAATCAATCTTCATTTTATCACTTGCGCTGAAATAAATTGCATGCGGGTATGCGCGAAGGCGACGGGAGGCATTACCGCTTAGGCTCTCGAAGGGAGAGGTTGTGTCGCTCGTCTCAATAAAAGTCAGTCATAAAATAATTGCTACGCGGCATCGTCATGGCATAATAAAATACGGTTTTTCCTCCTCAAAAGTAGCCAAAGCCTAAAAAATTTATGGGATTCGTCTTGATACTCCTGAAAATTGGTAGTACGGTGTCTTACTGGTAGTCAGTAGGATTGAAATAGTAGTTTATGAAACTGTTCCATAATGAGGGGTATTAAAACACGAGTGGGTGTTTTTGATAGTATCCCACGAGAGTTTTAATACCTAGTTATGTGTAGTTTCACACCATGTTTAGTTCATACACTATTTATCTACTCTCATATTCATCTCATTAGGTTCGTTGTGACAAGTCCTTTAGAAATATGGTGCCATCGAGCTAATCTGAATTTGGAGTTCATTTTGTAATATGGGTATGGTTTTCGAGGTATTTTAGGGTTCTAGTGGCGAATTAGGGGTCCATTTTGCATTTCCAGATGGCTGCCGAGCCAAATTTCTATTCTGCAATATGGGTATGGCGTAGTATCGGGTATTAGCTTACTTTTTGTTTCAATTATTCATAATAACTCGTGTATTTACTCATATTGTGATGCGGAACTGATAATGAAGACCACATATGGCCACCAGACCTGCTCAATACTAGGTACAAATACAATGCGTGGCTGACAGGCAGGCAACGCATAGCCTAAACCGGTGGACCTAGAGCCATGAAACTTTGTACAGAGGTTCCTTAGTAGCGTGGGGTAGCACTGAGATGGGATTTGACAAAATAATTCCCCAATTGGGGATTAGGAGTTACAGTTTGTATTAAACTCAATCTAATCAAATAGGGTTTGTGGAAGTCGGTTTTTTCTAAAGTTTACTTTTCGTTTCAATTATTATTCCAAATTACCTGCACAATCAATACAACGTAAATGCCCGCACGATCATATGCCAATATTCGAATCAGTTCTTAGTATCAGCAATGGCTCGGATTGTTATCGTTTTGGGCCAGCACTGAGTAACACAAGTGATCCAAGTTCGATCCTCACAGACTACCACTTTTTCATTCTTTGCTCATCGTTGTCTGAGTGCTGCCGTCTCTATATCAGCGGAGATCACAAGAAACTTTATAAGGTTGACAGTGGCGCCCCTAGCGGTCGTCCTAAGCAACTTTACACAATGAACAACATGTGCTATGCCTGCCAAGCTGAGATAAAAGTTGATAAAAAAAAGTCGCCGCCATCTTGAACTTTTTTGTTACTCAACCGATTTGCTCCAAAATCGATATCTGAGGATGCGGTTGGAATCCAATCATGATTCTGAAGTCAAATATTAAAAAAAGTCGCCGCCATCTTGAACTTTTTTGTTACTCAACCGATTTGCTTCAAAATCGATATCTGAGGATGCGGTTGGAGTCCAATCATGATTCTGAAGTCAAATATAAAAAAGTCGCCGCCATCTTGAACTTTTTTGTTACTGAACCGATTTGCTTCAAAATCGATATCAGAGGATGCGGTTGGAGTAAAATCATGATTCTAAAGTCAAATATTAAAAAAGTCGCCGCCATCTTGAACTTTTTTGTCACTCAAC
Organism: Argyresthia albistria; assembly: GCA_963457715.1. NCBI lineage: Eukaryota > Metazoa > Arthropoda > Insecta > Lepidoptera > Argyresthiidae > Argyresthia > Argyresthia albistria. Next base: position 4,408,783 of record OY735265.1, read on the forward strand.
CGATTTGCTTCAAAATCGATATCAGAGGATGCGGTTGGAGTAAAATCATGATTCTGAAGTCAAATATTAAAAAAGTCGCCGCCATCTTGAACTTTTTTGTCACTCAACCGATTTGCTTCAAAATCGATATCTGAGGATGCGGTTGGAATCCAATCATGATTCTGAAGTCAAATATTAAAAAAGTCGCCGCCATCTTGAACTTTTTTGTTACTGAACCAATTTGCTTCAAAATCGATATCTGAGGATGCGGTTGGAGTACAATCATGATTCTGAAGTCAAATATTTAAAAAGTCACCGCCATCTTGAACTTTTTTGTTACTCAACCGATTTGCTTCAAAATCGATATCTGAGGATCCGGTTGGAGTCCAATCATGATTCTGAAGTCAAATATCAAAAAAGTCGCCGCCATCTTGAACTTTTTTGTTACAGAACTGATTTGCTTCAAAATCGATATCTGAGGATGCGGTTGGTGTCCAATCATGATTCTGAAGTCGAATATTAAAAAAGTCGCCGCCATCTTGAACTTTTTTGTTTCTGAACCGATTTGCTTCAAAATCGATATCTGAGAATGCGGTTGGAGTACAATCATGATTCTGAACTCAAATATTAAAAAAATTCGCCGCCATCTTGAACTTTTTTGTTACTCAACCAATTTGCTTCAAAATCGATATCTGAGGATCCGGTTGGAGTCCAATCATGATTCTGAAGTCAAATATCAAAAAAGTCGCCGCCATCTTGAACTTTTTTGTTACTGAACCGATTTGCTTCAAAATCTACACAATTTTTCAACACGCAATGAACTGCAACCAACGGAACTACTGGGGAATAAAAAGTCCCATACCTACGTCAACACTGTTACCGTATGGGATTTTTTTTTTCATACCGTAACAGTGTGGACGGCGGGGTGTGTACTACTGGGAATAAACGCGAATTCGTTCGTCACCAGAACCCTAAAATACCTCGAAAACCATACCCATATTGCAAAATAGAAATTTGGCGCGGTGACCATCTTGAAATGCAAAATGGACCCCTAATTCGCCACAAAAACCCTAAAATACCTCGAAATCTATACCAATACTGCAAAATTAAAATTTGGCGCAGCGGCCATCTTGAAATGCAAAATGGACTTTATATTCGTCACTAGAACCCCAAAATACCTCGAAAACCATACCCATATTGCAAAATTAAAATTTGGCGCGGTGGCCATCTTGAAATGCAAAATGGACCCCTAATTCGTCACTAGAACCCTAAAATACCTCGAAAACCATACCCATATTGCAAAATAGAAATTTGGCACAGCGGCCATCTTGAAATGCAAAATGGACTGTATATTCGTCACTAGAACCCCAAAATACCTCGAAAAACATACCCATATTGCAAAACAGAAATTTGGCGTGGCAGCCATCTTGAAATGCAAAATGGACCCCTAATTCGTCACTAGAACCCTAAAATATTTCGAAAACCATACCCATATTGCAAAATAGAAATTTGGCGCAGCGGCCATCTTGAAATGCAAAATGGACTGTATATTCGTCACGAGAACCCTAAAATACCTCGAAAACCATACCCATATTGCAAAATTTAAATTAGGCGCGGTGGCCATCTTGAAATGCAAAATGGACTCTATATTCGTCACTAGAACCCCAAAATACCTCGAAAACCATACCCATATTGCAAACAGAAATTTGGCGCGGCAGCCATCTTGAAATGCAAAATGGACCCCTAATTCGTCACTAGAACCCTAAAATACCTCGAAAACCATACCCATATTGCAAAACAGACATTTGGCGCGGCAGCCATCTTGAAATGCAAAATGGACCCCTAATTCGTCACTAGAACCCTAAAATACCTCGAAAACCATACCCATATTGCAAAATTTAAATTTGGCGCGGTGGCCATCTTGAAATGCAAAATGGACTCTATATTCCTCACTAGAACCCCAAAATACCTCGAAAACCATACCCATATTGCAAACAGAAATTTGGCGCGGCAGCCATCTTGAAATGCAAAATGGACCCCTAATTCGTCACTAGAAACCCAAAATACCTCGAAAACCATACCCACATTACAAAATTTAAATTAGGCGCGGTGGCCATCTTGAAATGCAAAATGGACTCTATATTCGTCACTAGAACCCCAAAATACCTCGAAAACCATACCCATATTGCAAAATTCAAATTTGATATCACATAGCAATAGCTATAGCGGGGCTTAAAATACCAGTTTGAAGCCGGTGCGGCACAAAACTTCAAAATCTGACTTCAGAATCATGAATATACTCCAACCGCATCCTTAGATATCGATTTTGAAGCAAATCAGACCAATAACTAAAAAATTCAAGATGGCGGTGACTTTTTTCAAAATCTGACTTCAGAATTATGATTCGACTCTAACCGCATTCCTAGATATCGATTTTGAAACAAATCCGTCTACAGTCTATTCGTGATAAGAATGTTGTGAAATTAAACTTAAAATGGACAGGACACAACCGTCGCGTTTGAAAGTTTGCCTTCAACCGGTCACTGTGAACTTGGCTTGATAAGAGGAAACGATTTGATTGGTTACGGGGCGTGGCCATTATTAATCTGTGGCGTGGCTAAGCCGCCGGACAGTGATGACTCCACTTCATTCTTATCACGAATAGACTATAGTTAGAAAAAGTTCAAGATGGCGGCAACTTTTTTCTAAATCTGACTACAGAATCATGATTGGACTCCAACCGTATCCTTAGAATCGATCTTGAAGCAAATCGGCCTAGTACATTACAAAAAAGATCAATATGGCGGCGACTTTTTTCAAAGTCTGACTTTAGAATCATAATTGGACTCCAACCAGATCTTCAGGTATCGATTTTGAAGCAAATCAGACCAGTAACGAAAATGTTCAAGATGGCGGCGACTTTTTGTCGGCGGCGATAAAAGTGTGTAGGAGGCGCCGCCACAGGAACGCCAACTTATACTTGCCACTCTGTTGCACGATTGTGAATAACAATCGCTAAGCCACTCGATTGTAGAAATCATTCAAAGTATTCGAATAATCCTAAAACAATCGATAATCGAGGTAGTCGTGAAGCGTGAGTGGTTTCATTCGTTTTGACATTCGATAGTTTAGATGCTCATGTAAAAGTAAACTCTATGCTCTGAGAAAAAGTATCTAATTTTGTGTGGAAAATTCTATGAGAAAACCATCGAAATTCATGAATACTACCTAACGGAAACAACTACCTACCAAACGGAAACATTGTCACATGTTAGTTCTAGGTAACCAGTCATGAACTCTCTTAGCACATATCATAAGTTGCTCATCCTTATGAATATAGATATAATCATCTAAAAAGAACGCTGCAGTGGTAGGCGATTTACGCCAATTTGTCCATGCAGGTAAGGACGCTATTGCCATGCATATTACCACATTCTTTTCCGCAAATTACACCAGTGTACCCATACATATAAGGAAGCTATTGCCATGCACCGCTCCATCGCCTCCAGCGTTTTTAGGGTTCCGTACCCGAAGGGTGCAAAACGGGACCCTATTACTAAGACTTCGCTGTCCGTCTGTCACCAGGCTGTATCTCATAAACCGTGGTAGCTAGACAGTTGAAATTTTCACAGATGATGTATTTCTGTTGCCGCTATAACAACAAATACTAAAAAACAAACGAAATTTAATATTAAGGGGGGCTCCCATACAACTAACGTGTTTTTTTTTGGGGTTTTTTATAGATAATAGTACGGAACCCTTCATGCGCGAGTCCGACTCGCAGTTGGCCGGTTATTTTATGTGACGCAAAGTATACCTATATCCAAGATGTTTTCCTAAAAAAGCGTCATATTACAATAAAACATCACTCGGTAATACGCATAGCAGTTAGTAGATCAAATAGGTTGTATATAATTCAGACTGTCTTCCTAAATGGAAACAGGGCGTAATGCTTTGATATATTTTAATTTGAACGATAGGTACGTCCATACATGTTTTATTTATTTATTGAACAAAAATCCACAGCTATACATAAAATTAAACAAAAATTTTGATTTAATAATTAAGTCAATTGAAGATTTCACTATGTAAAAAGTCAATTATGAACAAGTGAGGTTTACATTTCAAGAGACAGGTAGTCAGGTACATACATAAACAATAAAATCTGATGTGTAGGTGGGGTAGGTACATGTATCTAGATCATAATCTTATAATTATCATTGACACGCACTACCATACCGTTGTTCTGAATGGCTGCGCGGCGGGAAAAGCTAGGCCACGCCCAAACCATGAAAAAATCTGGCAACCCCCAGAGCCTTAAATCAAATGTTTACAATGTAGAGTCTACCTACACCAAAAACTAAATTAAACTAGGGAGAAAGTTATGAGGATTCATAAAGAGTGATATAAGTATTCTACATATCACAAGGCCATGGCTAATACTACATCTATTAGCTCCCGGTTTATATCTGCCTGTGACCTCCTATAGCCTCCAACAGAATCTGAAAGCAATTATTATAATGAGTTCTTCACTTATTTCAGAAATGTGTTAGCATCCTGTTCAGTAGACAAAACTATCAGAATATGGGACACCAAGGCAGCCCCCAGCAAAGCCAACATGCTGACAGCTGAGAATGCGCATCAGAGCGACATCAATGTGATATCGTGGAACAACAAAGAACCCTTTATTGCAAGCGGTAAGTTGGGTTTTCCATAACATGAAAAAAAAAGGCTTTTTACCATCTCAGAAGTTCCCATTACGATTGTAATAATCGCGGAACATATTCCTGATGCTATGAATGACGGGCGTCAAATCTGCTCAAAACATTACGAATCATTGATAATTCTAAGACCCGTTTTTGACATAAATGGTAGTCTACTGTCCACATAGTTCTGCTGCACATTGATAGCTATGCATGCGGTAGTTGCGCTGTTGTCAAATCGGTATTCCGCTTCTTATTATGACGTTGTTATGTACTGGCGTGTTACGCTATGAATGAAAGTAATATGTTAATACAGACAGATGCAGTACACAATGTTGTACAGTGTAATTGTCTTACTCAAGTACCGGAATGCCCATTTTATGCTGTAACTAGCTACCATTAACATAGCAATGTGATTATGTGGACTTTTACCAGACTTGACACTCTGTATTGTCGAGTTGTAAAGGTTCTGCTTTGCCAGTAAGTTGGTTGATGCCTCAGGTCTATAGATGGGATTCTGCCCGGAAACTTTCCGAATCTTCTGTTTCTTCCCTCCCAATGGGTATTTATGTGGGAAGATTCAAATTGTATTCTTTCTTTGTTCTTTATTGACATAAAGCAACAGTTTAAGCATAGTTTATCATATTTCTGAAATAAGATTTTAGTTTTAAGGGTTCCGTACTACTCTACTACTTCGTCGCCATCTTGAAAATTTTAGTAACTGAACCAATTTGCTTCAAAATCACATAAATACCCACTGGGTGGGAAGAAACGGAAGATTCCGGGTTTATTCCGGGAATTTTCCCGGAAAGTTTCCTAGTCGCCCATCTATACTCAGGTCCGAAGGCCGCGGAAAATCAAGCGAACTTAATGCTTACAACGGCGTGAATAAGGCGGGTTCAGTTTCGTTCACTATCCCGATAGGGTCCACATCAATCCAAATATTTAAGTGTTGCATATTTCTACCCCCAGGTGGCGACGATGGCTACCTCCACATCTGGGACCTGCGTCAGTTCACCAAGGGCACCCCGGTCGGCACATTCAAGCACCACACGGCCCCGGTGACGTCAGTCGAGTGGCACTGGTCCGAGCCCAGCGTGCTCGCTAGTACCGGCGAGGACAACCAGGTGGCGCTGTGGGACTTGGCGGTGGAGCGGGACGATGAGCAGATTGATGAAGAGCTGAAGGTGAACACTTGTAACAGTCGTTTCTGGCTAGTTCACACGGTGCGAGCTAGCGTGCGAGCCAGCCTGCCGAGTAGCTGCACTGCAGTAACTCGCACTGTTTGGACGTAACATACCAGTAACTCGCACGTGCGAGTTGGTCAGTAGCTCGGATGCGAGTTACTTCAACATTTTTTGTTTTCACTCGCTGCTCGCCCGGCAGCAACTCGCACATGACAGCGGCTCGGCCGTCGCTCGCATCGTTTGGACGCGTTCGGCAGTAGCTCGCCAGTGCCAGCCGAAGTTCACTCGACATCGCGACTCGCCTCGGACTGGGCAGTAGCTGGTGTCGTGTAGACAGCAAAGGCGAGCCGAGCTACTGGCGTGCGAATAGACAAACCGAGTAGCTGTCTACTGGCCAGGCAGCAGCTCGCACTGTGTAATAGGGACATCATTCTGAGCAACTTTCATTATGAAACTTATTTGATCAGAGCAACTTTATTTTTCCCTTCTCCATACAAATCAGCTGACCCGCTCAGGCCAAAATGTACTGGGAAGTGAAAAATAAAGTTGCTTTGATCAAATAAAGTTGCTCAGAATAATGTCCCTAACAAAACAGTTTGTCATTTTGCGTTAATTCATTTACACCTTGTATACTTTGGATGAGAAAAGTGGGAAATTCATGTTGTATAGTGTAGCTGGGTACTGCTAACCAGGATAATACGTGGGTGGATCAAAAAGTACCCGTGTTAGAAATGAAAACGCATATATTTTTAAAAAGTTTTATTTTATTTTTCAACATAATCTCCTTCTAGGTTCTTACACTTTTCCCAGCGTTTCGGCCACTTCTTTAACCCCTCCAAAAAGTAGGATTTATCAAACTCTTCAAAATACGCTTCTGTCTCAGCTATAATCTCCTCGTTTGACCTGAATTTCTTTCCCCCGAGCCATGTTTTCATATTGGGGAACAGAAAAAAGTCACAGGGAGCCAGATCCGGTGAGTAAGGCGGGTGTGGCAGCAATTCGTAACGTAGGTAGTTGGGTTAGTTTGGCAGTGACAATTTTGGATGAATGTGCTGGTGCGTTGTCATGATGGAACAACACTTTCTTCTTCGCCAAATGGGGCCGTGTTTCCTTTATTTTTTTATCAAACTGGTCCAATAACTCACTATAGTACGGCCCTGTGATAGTTTTTCCTTTTTGTAAGAAATCTATAAGGATTATTCCCTTACTATCCCAAAAAATCGTAGCCATGACTTTTCCGGCTGATGGGACCGTTTTCGCCTTCTTTGGGGCAGATTCGTTAGAAAAAATCCACTGTTTAGACTGCCGTTTGGTCTCAGGTGTATAATAATGGATCCAGGTTTCATCAACAGTAACGACACGGCGGAAAAACTCCTGCGGATTTCGCTCAAACAAGCCCAAAGACTCCTTCGATATTGACAGCCGTAACCGCTTATTCTCATCCGTGAGTAAACGCGGCACCCATCGGGCGGACACTTTTTTCATATTTATTATATCGTGTATTATATTTGACGGATAAACGAGCGGTGGACCAACATAGTTGTGATCCTCTATAGGCATCGTAGGTCAGCAGGATAACACCTAACACTTTATAACAAACGCAGTATAACTTTCTTGACCACTGTATTTTTATTACTTCAGATTACACAGAACTTTACACTTCAGCCATCCAACAGATAATGCCTTCCTCAACTCAAATATCGCTCACGTGGATTATTTTCCCACTTAAACCCATTTCCGTTCGCGCCCATCGTATTTTTGTAAAAATCATTTAATTTACAGCGGATGTGACAAGTTTCAAATCAAAGAAATGGAAACGGAAATTGAAATCAGAATTGACTTACTACTAACAGAGTATTGTTGCTTTAAATATGACGTAATTCCGGTTATTTATTGGAAAATGTTGAAATGGAAACGGAAATACCAAATTGATACCTACAACATTATAATTTGAATTATGACGTATTTCCGTATGCTCAAATGTCAAACCAAACCAAAGACAATTTAGGTCTGCTACAGACTAAAGGCAACTACTTTTGTGTGTGAATCGACTAAATTACATTTGAAACATGCTAATCAACGATTAGACTAAAACTAACTTAAAAAAAATAGTGTTATGACGGGCGCAATTCATTACGCGCCGTCATATTAATTGCTGTTCCGTACGACACTCCTACAGCCTCTGCTAATTCACGCACTTTAGTACGTCGATCGGTGACCATTATGTTTTTACCTTTTGCACGACTTCTTCGGTAACCACGTCTGCCGGGCGCCCTGGGCGGTCCTCGTCAAAAACAGATGTACGACCTGGTTTAAATTCATTAAACCAATATCTCACGGTTGACATGGACGGCGACAGACCTCCGTAGACAGCATCTAACTTTACTTTTATTTGTTCGCATGTTTTTCCATCCAAAAATAAGAAGCGAATTACGGAACGATATTGCTCATTCTCCATTTTGTACGAAAAACAAAACAAGTCTTACAAAATTTGCCGCCAGAAAAAAACTGAACCATAGACAATCGCCTATTTTCATTTTATTTATTTGATAAGGTCTATACTACACGACGGTAATGCCAACTTTCCTAAGTAACGCCACCTGCCATCAAACACAGGTACTATTTGATCCACCCAGGTATGTGTAAGGTGATAGGATCCAAGTATTTCCTATGGACGTGAGCACCAGTCTCCCACTCATTAGATTAGATCATAGCGAGAACCTGGAAGTAATGTTGTCTTCAATAATGGTTTTTTGCTCATCAGCACTATAGTCTATTTGTGATAAGAATGCAGTAAAGTCATCACTGTCCGGCGGCCTAGCCACGCCCCGTAGGCCGTAACCAATCAAATCGTTTCCAATTATCAAGCCAAGTTCACAGTGACCAGTTGAAGGCAAACTTTCGAACGCGAAGGTTGTGTCCTGTCCTGTGAGTGTGTGTTAATAGATTTAAATTTAAATTTCACTGCATTCTTATCACGAGTGGACTGTAGACTACCGAAAGGGAACACTCCCGGTGGACGATATAGATACTAAAGATCCTCATTCAACTATGCTCTTTACATTGGTTAGTCTTTGTTAAATTAATGAATAGAAATATGATTCCAGTTTCTCTCTTTACAGAATCTTCCGCCTCAGCTGCTATTCATCCACCAAGGTCAAACTGACATCAAGGAACTGCACTGGCACAAACAGATTCCCGGCGTAATAGTCACGACGGCCCACACTGGCTTCAACATATTTAAAACTATTAGTGTATAGAATAAAAAATATATTTCAAAAACATTTTTTTTTTTTAAAGTAGACTTAACATGATTACTAATATAATATCACCTGCAAAACGCTATTATTTCTATAAATGCTTAAGTTGTGATTCTTGCGTGTGAACCATGGCTATGTTCACTAAATGCCGTATTGTAGGCCTGCCGTGTGGACAATTCTGGAAAAAGAATAATTCTTGTAGAATCCTAAAATTAATGCTTGTAATTTGATAGTCTTACGTTAACACGTCTAGTAAACGTAAGACTATCAATAACATAACGTCACGCCTTTTCCCTCTTTTGCCCAGTTATTCAATACTCTATTTGGCGGGATAGCCCATCACCGCAGCCAGTGGAGTAATGAAGGTTTCTTCAAGATGGTGTTCATCACCGTTAGAACATCCTTATAATGTACTAAGATAAATTTTATCTCATTGGTACATGGTCAGTGGTACGGATATCGAGACCTATATTGACAGATTCCCATACGAAATCACTCGATATAGGTTTAATGCGCGAGAATCATACCCCTCCTGCACTGGAATTTGAACCTGCTGATCCTCTAATTTACTGTTTCTTGCAAATAAAATTCATTTCATATAAACAACAAAGAACTTACCCAAGGCTTATCGATTTCTCCCATGTGATCAACGAGCTGCTTCATATCGGCCTTGCTGAGCGCTGTTCCGATCATCACGGACTTGCGACAGGCTCGCGACGCGAACATCGCGCGCACCCGACTGGGCCGACAGTCCTCTGATGGAGACTCCTGGGGAAATGAGGACGTGAGGAAAATTGGTTTCATGCTATGTATGCAATACAGGACATAATGTGTGGCTCCACTATTAAGACTTAGGGCCAGGGCCGACAGTACTCCGATGGAGACTCCTGGGGAAATGAGGACGTGAGGTCATGATAATTGCTGCTTTTATACACATATACGTACCTACTATACATCTTGTAAGTACCAAAAAAAAGTATAAATGCTCATTAATGCTCGCCGCCAAAGCAAACCTTGTCGATCTTGTTTATAATTTAAATTTTATCGACAGATATAATCTAATATTGTAGTATCTGTGATATAAATACCATACAAAGCCCATAAGTGGCTCCATCACTTATATGCACCTATACCCTAAACATATTCAGTACTCCGATGGAAACTCCTTGGGAAAAGGGACATGACAGGAACATGACATACTTATAGCCGGATAGCCTTACCATTTTGACGCAAGAACTACGTACCTACAGTTAGACAGCTACACAAGATATAAGACTCTCTTGCGCCAAATAGTTAACTGAATGCGAAACCGGTAACATAGGTTATGATATGACATATTTGTCCCTATTACTGGAAATCACTCAGCTCTTAGTACTGCAGGATGCAAGAGTTTAAGCTGGATTGCCGATTGCCGCAAACTCCACACCTCCAAGTCCTACGCACACCAAGCCTGTTGCGTATTGAGAGACAAGTGAAAGGCAGGGCTGCTCGATTCGCAGTGTTCGTTTATTCTAACGTCGCATGTGGTGTCGCAGCACCCACCATCCGTCTCACATACATATACTACAATCCCTCCACCTATATTTTAAGCTAACTTAACCTAAAGGAACGGTTTGTAATCTACCCGTGGAATATTACGTAGGAGCATAGATGAAGGACCGCAGCGAGAGGTGGTTTGATTGTGAGTCGGAGAGGTAGCGTCCGGCGCCTGGCTCGGGCGGCTCGGCCCCGCGGTCGGTGAGCCACGGTGCTCGGCCGTCGGTGGTGGCGGCGCAGGCTCGCGCGCGCCCACGGTCTCGCGTCGCTCGATGGTCGCGGGTTCCGGCTCCACTGGCTCGTCAAAGCTCGCATCACTTATGCTCTGCCTATCTCTTTCCTCCCACGTAGTATCTGAACCACCCGTTGTCTGAACACCTGGTTCACCGGTATGCCTCACAATCTGATTCTTGTGCCTTTTAATTTCCTGGTTGTCTCTAACGTCTCTTACTATGTACAATCTTTTCCCAATTCCTTTTACAATGACTCCTCTAGTCCATTGAAAGTTGTCCTTGTTTATATAATGTTTGTACATAATCTCGTCCCCGGGTAGAAAGTCTTTCCTTGCCACCCCACCGTGATACCTACTCTGTAAACACTGTTTATTTTGTACCGCATTAGTTAGATCTGTGGGCGTGGGTGATGACTGTGGATTTATTAAATCTAACCTTGATCTCAGCTGTTTACCATATACCAAGCTGGCTGGTGATTGCCCCGTCGTCGAAAGAATGGAGTTCCGATAGTCGAACAAGTATTTAAATAGCCTATTATTCGTATCTTCAGCACTCCGACCTACAGCTAGTGCACTCTTTATACCCTTTTTTATAATTTTCACGTAGCTCTCTGCTTGGCCATTGCTTGCGGGGTGATACACCGGAGATGTGACGTGTTTTATACCGTTTAATTTGCAGAAGTCAGCAAATCGTTCTGAGGTAAAAGACGTCCCATTGTCTGAGACCACAGTACGAGGTATTCCCACCCGGGACATATACTCGTATAGTTTACTAATGAGGGCGGCTGACGTAATGTTGTTATTCATATTATAACACTCAACCCACTTTGTGTGTGCATCAACAATTACTAGATACATTTTATTGTGTATCGGGCCTAGAAAATCTAGATGAATCCTATCGAATGGCTGCGCCGGGTAGGGCCACGGCGCCAGCGGGGCGCGCGGCGGGGACGGTCGTGAAGCCGCACATACAGCGCACGACCCTATCATTCTCTCTATTTCCGAATCTACCCCTGGAAACCAAAATCTAGACCGTGCTTCGGCTTTGGTTTTTACAATCCCAAAATGTGAGTTATGCAATTCCTTAAGAATTCTTGGTCGTAACCTTTCTGGAATCACGACCTTATGTCCACGCAGTAAGCAATCATTTTCCACGGACAGCTGTAATCTACATTGAAAATATGGTTTTAACTCCCTATCTACTGTCCGTGGCCACCCCTGCACTACATGTTTCACCACCGTTTTCAAAACCTGGTCGTTTCTTGTTTCGTGGCCCAACTCCGCGAGAGTGACCGGTAGCGAGCCCTCCACTACGAAGTTGATGTACGCGGCGCGGTCCCCCCGCCTGCCCCCGCGCGCGCTCGCCCCCCCTGCAGAGTCCGTCTCTGTCCCTGCCTCGGGCAATGTCGCGCGTGATAAGAAGTCTGCGCTGTTATCAGCGCTTCGTACGAATTCTATCTCATAGTTGTATGCGGACAGAAACAATGCGTATCTTTGAAGCCTGTTAGCCGACACCTGTGGGATACCGCTTTGTGGGCCAAAAATAGAAACGAGTGGCTTATGGTCCGTACGTAATATAAATGGAACCGACCTCGCGTATAAGTACTGATGAAATCGTCGTACCCCAAATATGATGGCGGTCGCTTCCTTTTGTATTTGTGAGTACTTCTTTTCTGCCGAGTTTAACGTTCGAGATGCGAACGAAACCGGCCGTTCTAACCCATCTGACCCGACTTGCGACAGAATAGCTCCCAATCCATTCGGCGATGCATCCACCGTCAGAACTATCTTAGCCTTAGTATCAAAGTGTGCTAACACATTTTCCGATGCCATAAGATTTTTTATTTCAATGAAAACTTTGTCATGTTCAGCTGTCCAAGACCATTTTACATCTTTTCGTAACAACTCATACAAAGGGCACAGCAAGGTCGATGCGCCTGGAATAAAATTCCTGTAGTAATTGACCAACCCCAAAAATGACTGAAGCTGGTTTAGATTTTTTGGTACCGGTGCCTCCACTATAGCCTTCACCTTGTCCGGCGATTTCCTTAACCCATTTTTGTCCACAACGTAGCCTAAATATGTGATTTCGTCCTTAAAAAATTCACACTTATCTTTTCTTAGTTTTAAGCCAGCGCTTTTTATTCTAGCTAGAACGGTTCTCAACCTAGACATGTGTTCAGCCCTATTTTTTCCCGTTACTAGTACATCATCTAAGAAACACAAAACGCCGTCCAAGTCTAAAATACTCTCTATAGCCCGCTGGAATATCGCCGGGGCTGAAGATAACCCGAATATCAACCTCTTATACTTGAATAAACCCTTGCTGGTATTAATACAAGTCACATTGTCATCGTCCTCGATCTCTAATTGATTGTAAGCTAATCGCATATCTATCTTGCTAAATTGTACGCCGCCATGTAACCGCGTAAATAACTCGTGTACCGTCGGCAACGGATATTGCTCGACGACAAGTTGTTTGTTCAACGTTTGCGAATAATCGGCACAAAGCCGGACCGAGCCGTCTTGCTTCAGCACCGGCACGACAGGCGACGCGTACTCCGAGTGCTTAACCGGTTCTATTACCCCCGTGCGAACCAACCGATCTATTTCATCTTCAATTTTTTCCCTCAAAGCAAAAGCCACAGGTCTAGCTCTCATGAACACTGGTCTAGCATCATCCTTCAAATGTAATTTTATCTTATACATGTTAAAGCGCCCCAGCTCCTCATCAAATAAATCTGAATACTGACTTAGTAATGTTTGCAGTTCTACGTCATTTGTGGAACCTTGATGATCACAATATTGGATTGGCGATAACTCTAAGCTAAAACTCGAAATAAAATCTCTGCCTAGCAAGGGCGGCCCGCCATCTTTAATCACGTACACGTCGAGTGTTCTTGTCTCGCCTACATACGTCACCGGTAACCGCGCCACACCCAGACTGTCGATCCTACCCCCCGTATAACTTATTAAGTTTTTCTTACATTTTGTTAGAGGCACATCACTGAAATACGAACAATAGACTTTAACTGGAATTGCAGTCACCGTGGAACCACTGTCAATTTCGAATTGCAACTGTAACCCTTTAACCGTAACTGTTTCGATCATCGGAGCCCCATTATTTGACCGTATGTTAAATAACTCACCGTCATCACCCTCGCTCGCTTGATCGGCTTCAACATCAACGTAATTTACGGTTTTGCACATACGGCGCAAGTGACCCTTAATGTTACATTTTTTGCACTTGTAATTAGCGAACCGGCACTCGCTTGATGCGTGGCTTCTACGTCCACACACATTGCACTGCACTGCACTCGACTGAGTGACGCTGCTGGTTTTCGGCCCCTTGTCGATCTTGTACACGGCCCCTTCGCTGCTGGTTTCCGCTGGTGCCGCCGCCGCCCCTGCGCGCGCGCACCGCACGCTCTCCGCCACGTCTACCGCCTTGGCCAGCGACAGCTCGCTGACGTCCTTGGCGAAGAGTTTCTCACGCTCGCGACCAGGCAGCATGCCCATCACGAACCGGTCCAGCAGCGTCTCCTCCAGCTGCTTGAAGTTGCAATGCGCCGATAGGCCCCTCAGCCGCGCTGCCCACTGCGCGTGAGTCTCGGCGGCCCGCTGCACTGCCACGTAAAACTTATGCCTTTCTGCAAACCCGCAACGCTTCGGCGTGAAATGCACGTCTAAGATCTTCAATATCTCCACGAATGCTACCGCGTCTAGTGTGCGCGGTAATACAAGGTTCACAGTTAGCTTGTACGAACTTTCGTTGAATGCGCTGAGTAGTATAGCCTTCCTCTTTGATCCCGACTTGTCTGTTTCTCCATCAATCCCGTTTGCAATGAACCATTGCTGTAGCCTGCTGCGATAAGTTATCCAGTCTTGCAACTCATGGTCAAAATTGCCCAGGATTCCAATAGGAGTGGTTGAAGCCGCCATTTTGCGACCGTAACTGCACGCGTTCTGATTTTTTATTCGCCGCCACTGTTGCGTATTGAGAGACAAGTGAAAGGCAGGGCTGCTCGATTCGCACTGTTCGTTTATTCTAACGTCGCATGTGGTGTCGCAGCACCCACCATCCGTCTCACATACATATACTACAAAGCCAAACTCTATAACCACACGTCACGGCTTGTAGAGGTTTGCAGAGCGTATGGATCAGGCATTACCTACGATACGAGGATTGCTCAAATTGTACTTACCCTCAACATAAACAGCAGTTCTTCAATGTCCTCTTTACCGAAAATCCAGTTCTTGGACATAGGCAACGTGAGCAGCTTCACTCTCTTAGTCGGAAGAGCATCTTCATTGATTTCGAACGTGAATCCATTCTTTTTGAACACGCTCTGATTGTCCATGAGTATTTGTTCGTTGACTCCAGTCAGTTCCAATTGCTGTGGACTAAACATAATGGCTTTATTAGCGTTGGTTTCAAAAGCATTACTATTCAAATGCATATTCAATATTGTGACAATTTCACTCGAAATGGATAACTAATATGTTTGAGCAGTTTTGCAGAAGTTCATTACAATTTGAATGATATACAGGCTGTTTGGAGTATGGAGCGAATTTTTTTTTGGGGAGTAGAGGACATTCTGGTCTGGACAACTTTCACTACGAAACGAAAGCTACTGATCAGAGCAACTTTTTTTGACATCTCTCTCTCTCTCAATACATTTTGGGCCGAGCGGTTATCAAATGACTTGTTTAGAGAAGTGAAAAATAAAGTTGCTCCGGTCAAATCAGTTTGATAAGTTGTTCAGAATGATGTCCCTAACTCCCCAAAATGTTTTGTGGCTCCATACTCCAAACACCCGGTACAAGCTGAATATGGGCACAGTTGTGCCTCTGTCACCCCGTATGGTAAAAGGCGTGACGCTATATTGTCGTTTTTATAAGCTGAATATCTACTATACCTACTTACATGACTAACTTCTGACTTGTCAACTCAGTATCCTTCTGTAAGGTTTCAAAGTTATAAATCTCATCAGTTGCATGTTGGTCTATTATAAACAGGTCATCTTCTAACTGCGTGATAATGAACCCTAAATTAAACTGTCCTATGACTATCATCTTTTTGAATGATTCCTTTGATATTTCTCTGCTCAATTCTTCTTCACACTTTTTATTGAAAACCGGATTGATTCCACTTCGGAATTTCACTTTTTCTGGTGTAGTTTTGTTCTTCTGTTTGCTATAAATATCTGTTAAAGCTTTCACATGTTCCAAGGAAGTTTTCAAAGTCACTGACTTACGATTGATTTTTCCCAATTCTTCTTTGTCTGTTATTATTACATTAGTTTTCGTTTTAAAAGTATTGGCCTTCACTGGAGAAGCACTTTCTTTTATAATTTTCGTTAAACATCTTGTTTTGTGAGATTTTTCCACAATATCATCTATACTTCTTATTTGGGTAGCAGGTAAGTTATCAGTTGATTCTAAAAATACTATTTCTTGATTTTTGTGATTTTCAATACTTTCAGATAAACTGTGTTCTGTTATTGAAATTTCATCTTTAATCATAAAGTAATCATTTGTTTCATGATCTTGTTTTATGGTTGTAGAAACAATTGTGTCGTCTTCCATTTCATTCTTTGCAACTACATCAGACTCGACATCATTTGCTTTCCCTGATTTATATTTATCCTCACTTTTTATAGCTTCAGACTCTTCGACATCATTAATAACTCTTCGTGTTTTTGTTAGGCCAAAATCCATTATGGTTGTAGATTTTCTTTTCAGTTCTGCAGTGTTTGATATACTTTTATTGTTTGATAATATCTCAGTGGATTTGCTTGATTGATTGGCAAACCTTTGTAGGAATGAATTGAAAATTCTAGGTTGATCTAAGTCTGCCTTGACCTCTTGCTCTATTCTCTTACCCAGTAAGTCATTAGCTGATTCAACTTTAAGTGTTCTAGGTATACTTTCAAATAGTTTCATCATTGAGCTTTTGATAACATCTAAAATAATTTTCTCCTTCGTAAAGAATATTTTTCTCTTGTCTGGTGTTACATTAACATCAACTGAGGATCTATCTAAATTCACATTTAAGAACACAAATGGATACTGGTTTGGATTATATTGTCTGTAGACTTCATTGATGAGCTTTATAATTTTCGGAGGCTCGCAAGGTCTAGAGTTAACAAAGTAGAACTGTCTATCAGAGGTTGATCGACCACTCCCGTGTGCACAGGATGATATGAAACCTGAAAACTGTACAGGGCATACTGCGTTTGTATGGCCTTGAGATTTGGGAGACTTTTGTGAAGATAAGATATCTTGAGAGGTCTCAACAGCTGTATCATTGGAATCCTCAGACAGATCTATTTCAACATCTTCAATGTTTACACTGTCTTCAATACACTCAGTCTCTCCAGATAATCCTTTGAGTATGTTTTCTTTTATGTTTGGTGTGAATTCTGGTTTTAGTTCTAAGATTGTTTGTAATTGCTTGGCTCCAAACACACATGTTATATTATCCTTGTAGGATTGAGAGCCCTGTGTTGCCACTACTATAGATTTCTGGCTTGAGCTTGTCTGGTTGCTACAAGTTATCCTGGAAAGTATCAACAGAACCATACATAAAACTGTCTTGCACCTTTTCCAGGTGGAATATAAAAGGGCTTGAAGTTATTTTTAGTTAAGCACATGTTAGCTTTAACTTACTTGACTCCAATGGAAATAAGGCAGTATGCATAGAGCAACTGGGTCATCTTATTGAATTCCCTTTTGGCATTTTTGTGAAACTCCTTTTGTCTAACAGGTAATGATGCAAATAGATTTGTTAACGAAACTGTTGTCCCTACTTGCCGAGAGCACAGTGATGTCTTCACTATGTTTCCCTTGTGGTCATATTCAATTTTCGTAGCTGAAATAAAGAAAAAACATTCTGTCAATGTCATGAATGACAATGAGATGAAAATCATCATTTGTAATCTCGCAAACTGTTGTTTTGGAAATAAAGTTTTTAGTATTTTTTTTATCATTTTGGATTTTTTATTTTTTGATATGAAAAGTTATTCTTACCAAATGCTGAACTTTGATGTCTTGTGGTAACAGTGAGATTTGCCAATGCACAGAGAGAGCTTAGGGCTTCTCCTCTGAACCCAAAACTGGATACACCAAGCAAATCTGAGTAGTCATTCAACTTTGAAGTATGGTATTTTAGAGCTGAAAATAAAAATTTCAAACAAATCTTATAAAACATGAAATAAGTTTATTTTTTATTAAAAACACCCCAACAATAACAATGAAACTTTGGAACTTTAAAAAGTCAATCTTTATTTAAATCTCTCTCTCGCACATCTATTGTTCGCTATTGTTATAATCATTTGGCCCGCTTGTGTATAAACGTGAGCAAACCAATTAACCAGTAACAAATTACAAAATAACCACCATGGAAGTCTACCATTTAGGAAAAAACACTTTATGATGTAAAACAATAAGATTCCTTACTTAGAGCTGCAAAGTTGTCTTCTGTGACTCCAGAACCATTATCTGTAACTTCTATCAAGTCAATGCCATAGTTCTTCAGTCGCACGTCAACACTGGTGGCTCCTGCATCTAATGAATTCTCAACCAGTTCTTTTACAGCCACGCCCAGATTCAAAACAACCTGTAAAACATCATCATCATCATTATATGTATGTCTGACTCTGGTTAACCTGTAATTGCTATCTGTTGGGGTGTTGATATAATTGTGATTGTGAAGTACTTCAAAGCTAACTGTCAGGGCTTTGTATATATGCTTATAATTTAGGTCATCCATTTAAACTAATAACCGAAACCATTGTTACTTACCTGGCCGGAGCAGATTTTATGCACTGTATTCCCATTTATCGGTTTAATGGCCTTTACATTCTCAACAGTTGTTTCTTCCATGATTTTATTCAATATAACTAAATATCAAACATTTGCTGAGGTTTTGTAGTTGTAAATTTCAACAAAAGTAGGTAGTAGAGATGTGTACCGGTTCTACAAAAACCGGTGAAAAACCGGATAACGTCACTACCGGATTTTTACCGGTGATTTTATTTTTAACCGGTATTTTTATACACGCGCGCGGAACACAAATTTATTTTGCCTCTGAAAATATCATGGACTTAGTATGGAAAATATTGTATGCGTGTACCCCAAGTAATCCGAACTATTCCGAACGCACCTTACTTTTTGTACATGCGCGCGGAACGCAACTTATAATGACGTCCGAAAATACTTTAAACGTGTAACCGAAAGCACCTTACTTCACATTATATATTTTTTTCTATGTATGGGATGGGGAATCCCCATTGGGGATCTATTTTGTCATATCGGAATTGCACCCTACTTCACATTCTATAATTTTGTCTATGTAAAGGGCCGTTTTGACTTTGATTAGTGTAAAATGCAGGTGTAAAGTGTGGCTGTGAGGTGTAAAGTGCGAGCTACATCTGGACAGCCACTGTTAAGCGTGAGTGAATCTGATTACTAATCAGCGAAGTAAGGCGAATAGAAGCGTGTTCTATTTTTTTACAAATAGTACTGCCCCGCGCGTCCCTCTTCCCCCTCCACTCGCAGCGCCCCTTCACTAGCAGTTTACTTAACAGCGTCGGGACAGCAAATTCGATTGTTTGACGCTCAATAACCAACCGGTTTCTAGTTTTCTACTAATCAGAGACGCTACACAGAGTTGGACACTACTTAACACTTCACAGCCCCATTCACAAAACCCACACTATACACTTAAGACTTCACAGTGTCAAATTAAGCCAATTTCCATATAATGTCAAGAAATGTTCCTATAGGTTTTTCTCCGGTGAAGTACCGGTTTTTACTATAAAATCTCCGAAAATCTCCGGAGGCTCAAATTGCAACCGGTACACACCTCTAGTAGGTAGCAAAACAAACAAATCAAAATGTCAAAGGAAAATAGGTTATATATTTTTTGCAGGCTAAAATAAAACTTATATTGTTTAATAATAAGGTCTATATTAGCGTAGCAAACATCTATAGACTACACCATAAGCAATATTATTATTTTTCACCCCGAGTTGCGTTTTTCACGTGATGTATAGGTAACGCCAAACAACTTGAACATATGACCTTGCATGCGCAGAAACCATCTGATATATGAAACTGCGCACCACGGTATGGGGTGCGGGACGCGGCGTGCGGAAGGAGCACCGCATCGAGCGCGCCTAGCCACGCTATTGGTAGATCATTCAACCATCGTTTCCCGCTTTGAGTTCACACTTGCGTGCAGTGAAATCACGGATAAAAAATGCCTCGTCGTCCTAACGTAGTTTTAAAAAGGCAAGCCAGAATGATGGTATATGATGAGTTTTCTATCGATGGAGATATTATTATGTTTTATAGGTGTACGTGGAAAAACGTAATTTTAGGGAATTTCAATCGTAGGTATCCCATAAAAATCTTGTCTTTTGTCAAATCATTATTCTTTGTTAATAGACACCAATAAAGACGACATATGTCGCTAAATAATTTACAGTTTTATTTTGATAGTCATATCCACAGACCATTAAATCTGTATAGTTCGCAGCAAATGTACCTACCTACTTCGCGTGTCTCAAACAGTTATTGTGCACCTGTTACCGCTCAGACCCTCATGCAAATGGTACAGTATATTTTCTCATTTTCTATCGATTGAACTAAGTAAGTATATAGTATTGTGCACTAAGATTCATGCAGTATACTGTAGGTACGATTTATTTTGAGAATTTTAAGTGCGTCGTTTTTTTGGCACGTAAGTGTACATGCGCAAACTTTCCCCCACCACGTCACATTTTGCTCAAGTTGTTTGGCGTCTACTATACACGGTGTTAAAACACTGCCTAAAGAACGCTGTTTAGAGTGAATAAACGAACGGCCGGTGTGTTGCTGGTAAATTAGTTGAATCATGTCTCGATCACATCTATGTTAGATTACCGTCAGCAACAATTAATTCTGCAGTTATAAAACACAAACTTTCAGACCACTATTTCATTTCAGCTTTTGTGCAATGGAAACAAACAACGATAAATGTTAACACGGGCACGGGCCTGTCGCGCCCCGCACAGCGCGCGACCGCGTCCCCCGCGCACCGCGCCCGCGCATGCGGGAACACCTGTGCGAGCACCTGCGCCACATCCACTATCACTCGCAGAGTTATCGATAACCGATTGGTAAAAGAAAAACTGTTAAACACTAATTTTGATAACCTACTAAATATACACTGTCCTATTGAGCTATATACTACACTTATCGATATGTTCGCAAATATATATAATGAATGTACCAAAGAAATTACCATCAATCAAAATGTAAGTAACAGAAATAATAAAGAATGGATAAATGTTAATCTTAAAAACATGATTTTAGAAAGGGATAGGCTTTTCGTAGTTTGGAGTAACGACCCAAAGAACATGATAAAGAGACTGAATTATACTAAATATAGAAATAAAAGTACAAAAGCTATTAACAAATCTAAAAACGAACATGATAGACAAAGTATATTGAACTGTAATAAAAATCTTAAAAAAGTATGGGATACAATATCTAATCTGTTAGGAAATAAAAAGCGGTCATTAGATGATGTAATCATAAATAGTATGGATAATAAAGAAGAACTAAAAGATATCTGTAATAAATTTGCAATAAACTTTTCGCGTGATATTGACCAAATAAAACACAATTGTAAAGATATATGGATAAACAGGGAAACGTATGTAAATGAACCAAATGTATCAATGAGATGGCAACCCGTGAGCAGCGTAGCAGTCAAGCGCGTCATCACCGACATGGACGCCGGCAAGTCTCCGGGGAGCGACCTCGTGCGGATGGCTGATTTAAAGCTCGTAGTCGACCAGATCAGTCCTGTCCTAGCTAAACTTATAAATTTATCTGTTAGCTGCCATCAGTTTCCGCAAAAGTTAAAAGAGACTATTGTCCGTCCAATACATAAAAAGGGCGACCGTAAAAATACTTCTAACTATAGACCAATAGCTATTCTTTCGAGCATCGATAAAATAATTGAAAAATGTATAGTAAAACAAATATCAGCTTTTCTCTCTAAAAATAATATTTTAACTGAACGTCAATACGGATTTCAAAGAGGCAAAAGTACCAATTCTCTGTTGTCTAAATTCACAGATGAAGTAACCATGCATATGGAAAACAAACGAATTATTGTAGCAATTTTTTACGATTTTAAAAAAGCGTTCGATACGCTCGATACAGACACACTCTTAAATGCAATGGAGGAATGTGGAGTGGGATTCCCTCTAAACCAGTGGTTCCGTGACTACCTGACGTCGCGCTCCTACCGGGTGAAGGTGGCAGACACGCTCAGTGGCGAGCAGTGCGTGCGCAGCGGCGTCCCGCAGGGCTCGTGTTGCGGCCCTCTTTGTTACCTACTGCACGTCAACAGCAGCGTTGGATTTCGTACTATAATTATAGTATTTATACTATAATTTCATGCTTCGTACTATATACTATCCCTAACTAGGGATAGTACAACAATTTTAGTTATAGTCTGTAGTTAGCCGTTTTTCCATCCGGCCTGGCATGCGGCACAGGGTGCCGGTGCTGTGCCGGCGGCGCGGCGTATGGAAAACGCCTATTGTCTTTTGACGGGAATTCCCGTGAACTTATTCTTTCGATACTCATTTGTTCGAACAACAACTTTGCAATACTTTGCATATTGCATTTTAAGCTTTACGTAATAGAGTCCATAGTACTGCGAGTTATTTATTATTCAAAGCAAAGTAAACCTAACGAAGACTAAGATACGAAACAAACTGGCAACACAATCTATAGACGCCATTTTGTTGTCGTGTGACGCTGTCAAAGAAGGTAGTAAAAGTGGAAATTGCACTGATTTTATTCCTTCTGAGGATATGTTAACAAGATTAAACTCTAATCAGGTTGAAACACACATTCAAGAGCTGATAAACTTAGAGGAGGAGTAAATTTTGCCATCTGATATTGATTTTAAATATTTCAAACATGTAGTATTAAAACGTACTATATTTTTTGACAAAATACTATCCTTTTTGTATTTTTGTGCTATCCCTTTCAACGTACCCAAATCCAACACTGGTCAACAGCTTGTGCCAAGTCTTACAGCACAGTTCCGCGTATATGTTTGCGGATGACTTGTGTACTCTCCGGGCTGGCCATAACCTCTCTGACATTTGTTCTTTCATTCAAAAAGATATAGAAGCAGTCGTTAAATGGTCACATGACAATGGTATCGTCTTAAATTCGGATAAAACTAAACTTCTAGTCATTCATTCACCTCACCTAACTATTGCTGAAACTCCGCCGCCATTGATAACCCATAGTTATTCATGTCTCCACAACAATTTACAAAATTGTCAATGCAAACCTATTGAATCAGTAGACTCTGTAACTTATCTTGGTGTTAAAATAGACGTAAATTTCTCTTGGTCTCAACACGTAGATTACATTAGCAATAAGTTAAGGATTTTACTTGGTAAATTTTATCACTTAAGTTATAAAGTTCCTATTAGTACATTAAAATGTGTATACTTTGCATTAGTGGATTCTATCTTGGATTATGCTCTTGACTGCTACGGACTAACATTTAAAAGTTACATTGATAAACTTGAATTGTTACAGACACGATTTATAAAACTGCTTGTAAATAAAAAAACCAAATTAAAATGTAAAGGAGACTATTCGAAACTGTTTAAAATTTGTAAAATTATGCCAGTCTCTGTTAAATGTAAATACCTTATAGCCATCCACAATCATAATAATAATCAGTACCTCCATCCCATAACTCACAAACATGGCACCAGAACTATGTCTGAAGGCAAATTCGAGATACCTTCAGTTAATAACTACTACGGAGATAGAACATTAAAAAAAAGAGTACCATACCTCTTCAATTCTCTGCCTAAAGATGTACGACAGGAGCCTAACCTAGTTAAATTTAAAATTAAACTGAAAAGATATCTTTTAAATAGTCTACCTTAAAAATAATACAATACCTCATTACCTTTAAGTTTATATAAATTTAGCATAAGATTATTATAATACCTCTGTACTAACCGAGACTCAGATCCCACAGACAAACTGTGCATAGACAGTTTTGTGGGACTTTAGTATTAAGTTGCTTGTATTTTATTGATGCCTATTAAACAAAATAAAAAATATCTGGTGTCAACACCGTACACCGGGTGTGAATAAACGAACGCAACTCCGGGGGGTACGTTCACAGACTATATAGTGGGTACGTTCAGTTCCATCGCCAGCTCACTCACGTCACGCCCGCCGGTGACTACCGTGTTGCTCGAAGGTGTGTACGGGCCTTGTAAGTTGGTAAACCACACACCAACCTACTTGTCAAAAAATATATCGTCATTTCATAAACTGAACAACAAATTCACAAATTCTTTGGCGTATCTAAACAAGTTCGGCGTAAATTGTGTGTGTTGTGTTTGTGTGGTACCTATCGGGCTCGGTTGCAATTTGGAAACTGAGGGTGGCTTCAAGATGTCCCTCAACACTGCTCACGCAGACCACGGTGTCCTGATACATGCAGGGGAAGTGTGAGTCATCAATTCATCACGATCGTTCCTATCAGTTCATTACGTACTTGTGTGAAAGATAGGTCTAGAAATGCGATGACCTTGCCTTGCAAAGGGAAATACCACAGCAGGAAAACTTTGGCACATATCCTAAACTGGTTTCTACCTTACCATGAGCCTAAGAGCCTATAGTTCATGTAAAAATCCATTTCAAATACAAGTACATATTTGTAGTATATTACTTTCTTTTTACTTTGATTTCATCAGACTATGGTAGACCTTAGCCTGGCCTAACTATTAAAGCTTCTTTGTGTCATTTCGTCAGGCAATTAGCTTTTAATAACATCCTGTCTTTTATTACCAGGGATGGTGTGAATTTACCTAAAGTTTGTAGTCGGACATAACAAGGAGCAGTTACAACCACTTGAGTTGAACCGGTTTGAATTTAACCTGTTAAATTTCGGGTTTTTGTCTAACCAGTTAATTTTTGTTTTTATTAGTTTTACATGTTCCTTACATTTGAAACACCGAACTATAAACATTTTCAAACTGCTGATACCCAAAAAAATCATAACTTTTTTATTTTTCAATTTTTCGTTAAAATGACTGAGTGACTTTACATCATTCAAGTGAGGTAAATAAAACATTCAGACAGATTGTAATTGAAAGGTGCAGTCATTTTTTCAACTCAACTCAAGTGGTTGTAACTGCTCCTTGTCATGTCCGACTACAAACTTTAGGTAAATTCACACCTTCGATCAGATCCCTGTTTATTACATACAGCCTCAGGATAAAGCTTAGTAATCTATGAGTAAACAATGATTCATTAGCCAAAGAGAAACCTTTTTGCATATAGGGTGGCAGAGGCATCACTGCACCCACTTTCAGCCAGTGATTCAATACACCAGACAATTGTTATAGTAAATTAGGTACCTACACCATTTTAACAATTATTATTATATTTTTTTCCAGCATTATCCTGTTCTCCGACAATGTGGTGGTTGAGTTCTATGGCAATGAGACTCAAGAGTTTAGAAACACCAAGAATGGTCGCATGTACCTCACCACACACCGCATGATCTTCAATACAAAGAGCAATACAGATCCAATGCGCTCCTTCAGTTTTCCATTCATTGCTTTACAGGATGTAAGTAAAGTTTCTTTAATAAGTAGTGTATTCTTTCAACAATTGTCTTGTATAGTATTTTTTGGTATGACTTTCAATTAGGTATTAAAATAAACATTAGCATTGTCTTCCTTTCACTGCAATGGGAACATGGCCATTTAAGTTTAAATCGAGGACATGGACCTTAATGTTCTCAATAAGTTTTACTTTTGCTACAAGCTGCTTGCATTTAATTATTTTTATTCCTGATACAGGTGACAGTTGAGCAGCCAATGTTCTCAGCGAACTACATAAAAGGCAAAGTCCGTGCTCAGCCCAATGGAAACTTCATCGGAGAGGTCAAGTTTAAGCTGACCTTCAAGTCTGGAGGGGCCATTGAGTTTGGACAGGCTATGATGAGGGCTGCTCATTTAGGTGATTGGGTTTCTGCTGATTTAAAGTTAGCCACTTTTAGTACACATATAGCAGGGGAAAAGTAAGAAAATACTAAATTAAGTATTGAATCACTGGATCAAAGTGGGCACTCTTGATGCTATGTTATCTAATTCTAAACGGCTACAGCATCAGCCGGTAATGGAAACAAGTACTTCATTTGAGCCAATATACAACTTTCTATCTTTACAAAGAATACATACAAAGAAACAGTTTGATGCATTTTGGTGGGATTACATTGCCACTTAACGGGAGCACAGACATTATAATAGTATACTAGGGTGGGACAGAGACGGGAGGTAGGAATAAATACCAAACGAGACTAACAAAGATTGCGGAAGTGAGAAGCAATTATTACTCGGGAATAGGAACAAGTGGGATGGCAATTGTGCGCTCGCACCTAATCCAAAACAACGTAAGCGCCAAAACGTAAAAAATATCATAAAAAATATGCAATTTCAGGGAATTACATTAAAATTTATTAATCATAGTAACAATAATTCCCCACATTTTATAATTAAAAGAAAGATCATATTTACTACTAATGTGGTATAATAGGAAAAAAATATTAGAATAACCGGCCACGTGCGAGTCGGACTCGCGCACGAAGGGTTCCGTACAATTATCTATTAAAAACCGCCAAAAAAATAATGTATGGGAGCCCCCCCTAAATATTAATTTAATTTTAATTTAATTATTTATTTTTTAAGTAAATAATATACTCAATATATTGTGAACATTTTAAGCGTCTACCTGCTACCATTGTCAATATCGAGCAAAAATGAGCAAAAAAAATCACGTTTTTTGTATGGGAGCCCCCCTTAAAATTAAATTTCTTTTGATTTTTAGTATTTGTTGTTATAGCGGCAACAGAAATACATCATCTGTGAAAATTTTAACTGTCTAGCTACCATGGTTCATGAGATACAGACGGACGGACGGACGGACGGACAGACAGCGAAGTCTCAGTAATAGGGTCCCGTTTGGCACCCTTCGGGTACGGAACCCTAAAAAAGGGTTGACTTTGGATTTATTTTCAATGGAGTTTTTATCCAAACACGTTTTCCTTTTTTACAATAGATTATAAAATATAGTCAAATTACATATACCAGAAATTGATTACGATTTGCCGAGTATTTCCTGAAATACACATGAATAAAGCACCCCTAATTTTTCATAGAGCGCCTTATAATCTTTGCGCAAATCGCATGGAACGGTGCGATCTTTGTCATCCATTGCGCGTTCGCTGACCCCCCTCCCCGCTGCCCGCAGCGCAACGTCACGGCGGCGACGCCCCGCCCCCCCGCGTACGCGCCCCCCGCGGGTCCATGGAGCCCCGCGCCGCCGCCCGCGTATGCGCCGCCCGCCGCCGGCTACTACGGGTGGGTGCCGCCGTATGAGGTAAGTCATACTTAATAGGAATCATAGCAAGAGCAACAGTGCCCAGCTGCGCGGGAAAGCCCCTGCCCCGCAAAATGGACTGAATAGCTGGAGGAGCGTGGGCAACAACTGAACATAATCCTACGCCAAAAACCATTCTGAGAGAATGCTTTTTGTGTGACTATTATATACTATATATTCATGATTTAGAAGTTTAACCCCTTTGCACGCATTATGCCAGAAACGTATTCTGCCGGAAACGTATTCTGCCAGAAACGTATTCTGCCAGAAACGTATTCTGCCAGAAACGTATTCTGCCAGAAACATATTCTGCCAGAAATGCATTATGCCAGAACTTTCGTCTATGGAGCCTGAGCGTTCAATACCATAAAAAAAAATCGTTCAATATTGGAGCAAATGACGTATTTTAAAAGAGCAGATTTGCTTTGACAATGTATTATATGGATTGGACTCATAACATAACTATGATGATGATACCTCAAATTAACTCCCCTCCACATCTGCAGACGTTCCCGAACCAGCCGCCGCCTAACTCTGTGTTCGTGTCGGACAACCCGCCGCCCTACCCCGGCGTGGGCGGCATGAGCTACCCGCCCGCCCAGCCCGGCGCCATGTCAGGTGGGGTCGGCGGGCCCGGCTACCCGGCCCAGGGACCCGGCTACCCGGGCTTCCAGGCGCCGCCGCCCGGGTACCCGGGCGGTTTCAGCGCGCCATCGCCAGGGGCCTCGGCACCCAATATGTCGTCTAATGGTAAGGAATGGGGATCAAAATTTTAGAGTCAATTAATACAAAGTAGGAATTGAACTGCAATTGCCTGTAACAGGGAATAGGCTTGTGGCCTGTCAAGTCAAGATAGATACTTTTTAGGGTTCCGTACCCGAAGGGTGCCAAACGGGACCCTATTACTGAGACTTCGCTGTCCGTCTGTCCGTCCGTCCGTCCGTCTGTCACCAGGCTGTATCTCATGAACCGTGGTAGCTAGACAGTTGAAATTTTCACAGATGATGTATTTCTGTTGCCGCTATAACAACAAATACTAAAAATCAAAAGAAATTTAATATTAAGGGGGGCTCCCATACAACAAACGTGATTTTTTTGCTCATTTTTATTTACTTAAAAAATAAATAATTAAATTAAAATTAAATTAATATTTAGGGGGGGCTTCCATACATTTTTTTTTGCGGTTTTTTATAGATAATGGCACGGAACCCTTCGTGCGCGAGTCCGACTCGCACTTGGCCGGTTATTATGAACTGTCAAAACGGAACTTTTGTTCCTGAGTTCTATGAAATAACAACAGAATGACGTCATGTAAAAGTGCCATCAAATGCTGTCCTTTTTTGCACAAAATTGGCTTTATAAAATATATCTGCTGGAAATATACAATTCTGAGAATGTCAAGCCATTTTGTACATAATGCTTCAACTTAAGACTTGTTCCTAGATTTATTGGATTACCTTGGCCACAAGCCTATTATAAAATAGGAACCTTTAATTATCTATTTGAAACATTCACGCCTCTGTATTATGGGGAAAACGATGACATTCCTAGGAAATGCCAAATAGGGATTAAATCGCACACAGAGACATATAGACAACTTTTACAAAAACTTTATGCCTAGCCTGGGTGTGAGCATACTTCTGCCGGCCCTGTACTGACCATTGAAATACCATTTACTTACCATAATAATTGTGATTTGGAAAGTGTTCCAGCGGTGGAGAAAGATTGTTTTACATTTTTGTTTCGTTACATTTTGATGACGGCCGAGGCTCCTGTGTGAGTAGGTTGTTGTTATGTTTTTTATTATTTAAAGTCGAAGTCGGATTTTGTGTAATTCTAATTATTTATTATTACTTACTTATTTGTTTTTTAGAAGTTTTACTTAGAAACCAAAAAATAGTCAGTCGCTGTGATCACTCATTATCTATAGCATAATGTAAAGTATCAGTTTATTAGACAATCGTTAGTTAGTTTCATAAAGTATCAGTATTTTGTCGTATCGTATGCAGTAGAGTACTTGTAATTTTCAGACGCTAAGGCGGCGGAGGCTGCAGCCAGTGCTTACTACGACCCGAACAGGCCACAGACGGCTTATGTACCACCGCCTTATGTAAGTAGACGTATATAATATAAGTTACTCCATGGCATATAATATAAATTGTATGTAGCAGTATATAAAGTTTTGGATTTATATCACTAGATGGCGCTAGCTAGGGTAATGCTGGTAAAAATTATTGTAGTTTAATCTTCAGTGATATTTTGTTTGATTGTACGTCAGCGGCTATTCTACGTCTAATTATGCGGCGTTTCGTGAACAAAATATTTCCTACTTCATATGTATGTTTTTTTTGTATTTTGCACAAAATTTAGCCCCCTTTTTTACCCTTTGTGGGAACAAATCTATAAAAATAATTACTGAACTTACGTCCTGGTTCTTTAAACTTCTTGCTTGCCAAATTACAGCTTCATAGGTCAAGTATTTTATTTTTGCCCATACAAACTTTCCCCTCCATCACAAATCTAGGTGGCTCCACTTCTTAAATCCATCCTTTGGACCTACAAATCAATCCCGCCAACTGCCAAAGGACATCTTTTGTTCACGAAACGCCGCCGTGTATTGCGACTTCTCGGGCGTGGCCCACCCGCTAGTAACAGATATTGTGTCAAATCATTCTATCAATCAATAATTTTATCTGTAAGAACTGATGTAAACCTATATTCATACAAATAAATAATACTATACTTTAAATCATTCTCGCCCATTATAAAAACATACAAGTTTCTTCAACTGCTGAATTTCAAGTGGCTTTCGCTTTACGCCTATGTTGATGGATATAGTCAACCGTAAGTAGATTTATATCATTTCCCGTTTACTTCGCAGGATCAACCGCCGACCTATCAGGAGTCTACGTCAAAGAAGCAAAACTAACTCACTGTCCCCACTACCACATGACACCGCCGCCGCACAAGGACTTCGGTGAGCCAGGCTGGAACGCGTAAAGACGAAGGATAGATGCCCTTACCAGTTGCACTAGATGTCGCTACTGAGAATAAGTGCCTTTTCATACATACCGGTAGCCGGGTAGCTGATGCTTACTAACCGGTAACAAAATTGCCCGGCAATTTACGCCGATACGTATGAAAGCGAACGTACATAAGCGAAAGGCACTAACAATCCGAAAAGCTAATTTTGGTCACAGATTTATACGCATCTACGATCATCCGCAATTACGTTCGTGGGTCGTTCGTGTCTTTAATCACTATTTGTGCCTAGTCCTATAACATTCCGTTTTGATATTTCAGTTTTCTTGCCACCAACGTAAAATATTTATGATTGTAACACAGCGTTCATTAAACTGAGCTGAACATGATAGTACTCTGTCATTGTGATAGATTTATTTAGAATACATAGTTGCTTGTTCATTTCACAAGAATGGCTTGTTTATGTTTATGTATACTAAATAGACTTGCATGATGCACATTGCCATCGAGGAATATCTAAATTAATTATTTTCAAACAAAGAGAGAAACTCTTTGTAATATTAGTATTATTCGTGCGTAGTCAAGATTTTCTTCAATAGGAAAGCGAATGTGTAAGTATGAAAATGACTGAATATGAATGCGTGATATTTTTATTATCATGTATGTATAGTCAAAAAGATTTAACAGCTCATGTATTTGTAATTTAAAAATCGCAAATATGTAAAACTATTTTTTGCTTTATTGATTTTATAAAATTATGTAATGTTGTATTTTGTTAATAAATATGCATGACAACATACTGGGTTATATTTTCTATTTTAGGTTATGAAAATAGAGCGCAGCTTGGAGAAATGAATATTATGGAGCGCCAGTATCGGTCTCCAATGCGTGCATACCTACAAAACGTTCGCACATAAAATGGCGGCTGCTGTACCTTCATTATCGATATAATTGAAACAAAAAGTAAACTTTAGAAAAAACCTACTTCCACAAAGCCTATTTGATTAGATTTGAGTTTAATACAAACTGTAACCCCTTATCCCCCCCCCCCTTGGGGAATTAATTTTGTCAAATCCCATATCAGTGCTACCCCACGCTACTAAGGAACCCCTGTACAAAGTTTCATGGCTCTAGGTCCACCGGTTTAGGCTATGCGTTGCCTGCCCGTCAGCCACGCATTGTATTTGTACCTAGTATTGAGCAGATCTGGTGGCCATATGTGGTCTTCATCAGCAGTTCCGCATCACAATATTATGCTTACCATGTGCATTTGCATGAGTTATTATGAAAAACACAAAAATCACTATAGGTCTGCCTATAATATTTGAAGAGTTCCCTCGATTTCTCCAGGATCCCATCATCAGATCCTGACCTGGTGTCAATGGGACCAATGGGAAGGTAAACCCTTTCAAACAAAAAAATAATTTTCCAAATCGGTCCATCCGTTTAGGCGCTATCGGGGCACATAGATAAAAAAAAACAAACATCCGGACGAATTGTAAACCTCCTTTGGGAAGTCGGTTAAAAATAATTAGGTATAGCGTGTAATAAAATGGGGTAAAAATACAAGCCGGAAGAGGATTATACATAATTTTATGAACAAATTTCACTTTGGGACGTCTTTATCAGAGCAACTAAATTTTTCGTGGGTACGTTACGTACGGTACCTACTTAATATAATTTTTGTATGCTACATATGGGTGAATTAAATTACTTTTAAGAATACTTCGCCTATTAATTCCCGTGAAACATGCCAACATTGCCCGCTTGAAATCGACCCTAAATAGTGATTAAAACCAATGTCTAATTTAACCAAATTTTTATTCTCTCACCAATAAGGCTTACATCAGCGTGCATAGGCATAAACTGTGTGTATGAAACGTCGGACATTTTAATTAAATTTTAGAAAACCAATAAAACAAATTTAGTTAACATAAGTCAAGCTTTTATTTGCAATCAATAATTAAATAATAATTCTGCTAGCTCAGACAGTGACTGAGATCATTCATCACAAGTTATAAATGCAAAGTAAAATATAAAATATGTCCGACAGAACTTACGCAGGTGACGCTTCGTTGACTATATCTTGTATTGCGATATAGAACCATAAAATGTATTCTCTGATCGTGAACTTCAAACTGAGATTCGAAGGAGAAATGAGTCAGTAGCTGGAAAAAAACTCATCTGGTAGAAACGTAAACATGCAAAGAATTCGACGTTATGTTTCGTCAGCGGTTAATAATATTTATAAAAGATTTCTCTACTTTTACATTTGAAAACACTGCATTGAAGTTTGAAAATTTCAAAACTTTGTTTGTTTACGAAAAACTTTGATCATGTTCCCGTGTCATACTAAGTCTACAGTCGCGAAGGCGCCACCTAGCGTAAGAAATTGCCAATTTTCCACCCAATTTTTTTAGTTAGTGGCCGTCAGAATAGCTCTTAGAACATACGAGGTTTGTTCAAAACAAAAGGTGAATTTTTGAATTTTCGTTTTTTTATTATTTTGATACATGCGCTATAATATTGTCATTTTCAGCCATTTTGAATAGTTCGTTTGTTTTTGAAAGATATAAAGTTTAAACGTGTTTTGTAGGGAAAAGCGATTTTTGCTGTCAGAAAAAATGGATCAAAGAATCTGTATTATTTGTTGCTTCAAAAATAAAATTATTTGCTACAAAGCACTTGAAATGTTGTTTTTTTTTTTCTGAAGTTCTTCCAAAACTTGCGACAAGGCATCTATCTTTTTATTTCTTCTTCTAACCGTTTCATTAAGTTTTTTGATAGTCTTCTTTTGGTCTTCACATATCTTCTTCAATTTTTCGGTTTCGGTTGTATCTTGCCTGCGAGAAGGTAAAGGCGCATTCTGAAAAAAAAAAAATTTTGTTCAATCTAATGAGTTTTCATATTATTATTTTTTAATTCTATCATTTATTCATTGATGAACTCCATGGACTCCTGGACTCCATGCGGGACCAAAGTACGAGAAATCAAGACGAATCAAATGAGCCCAAACTCGATATGCTTGCGTCATTGGGTCACAGAGTTCCCTTGGCCACCTTCCGTCTCCATCATCACCAGATCAGCTTAGGTTAGTAACATATTGCATTGTCATCCAACTTACATACGTATGCCAAATTTCAGCTCAATCGGATCAAGGGAAGTGGGTCAAAAGAGCGTTCGAAGATTCCGTTACATATGTACTTACATACAAACATACTAACATACAAAACAAACATACAAGTGAAGCTAATAAAAGCGTGTTAAAAAAATTGTTTCTCCCATAGTAACTTGAAAACAGCTGATAGGGTCAATGTACTGAGGAACGTTATTTTTTTATTTGCGACCATAATGTGGCCGATTCTCTAGGTTACACTCACTAAAATTAGTTGACAATATTAAGTCCGACAGCTCTTATGCGGTCGCCATAGATTCCATTTTCAAACTTACTTTTGAATTATTTTAATGTACTGATGAACTAATTCAAAAGTGAGTTCGAAAATCAAATCTATGGCAACCGCGTAAGAGCGTCGGAGCTAATATTGTCAAGTAATTTTAGTGCGTGTGCCCTAGAGAATTGGCCCCAATGTTTCCTGAGGAAAGTAGTTCTTAGTGATGAGTACTATCAATCCCCAAAATTTTAACGGTGATATAAAAACAACCGTGTACACATGGTGACATTTCATTAGCTGATCATATTTTGAGGAATGATAGTACCCATAATTATGAAGAACTTTCTCCAAGGAACATATGGTCGCAAACGAAAAAAAATTTGGGACTCCCATAGTAACTTGTGATCAACTGATTGGGGCAATGTACTGGGGCGGGACGAAATTTTTTTTTCATTTGCGACTGTACGTTTCTTGGGGAAAGTGGTTCTTAATGATGGGTACTATCATTCCCCAAAATATGGTCAGCTAATTAAATGTCACCCTGTATACTTATAATACTGAATCGCTGTATGAGTCTTACTTAATCTCTCAAGTGGCCCTACCGGTTTGTATTCAACGTACTTAATGAATGATAAATCAATCATATTATTACCATGGTTTTTGTGTTTTCAGGCTCAAAACTTGTATCTTGCCAACGATAATGTGAAGGTTCATTCTGAAAAAAAAAAACGCACATCACTTATATACAATTCAATAGTACACTTTCAAAATATTTAATCTGTACACGGTTATTTTTATATCACCGTTAATATTTTGGGGATTGATAGTACTCATCATTATGAACAACTTTCCCCAAGAAACATAATATGGTCGCAAATGAAAAAAAAATTGGGTCTCCCATAGTAACTTGAAAACAGCTGATAGGGTCAATGTACTGAGGAACGTTTTTTTATTGTTTTCTGGGGAAAGTTGTTCATAGGGATGAGTACTTCAATCCCCAAATTTTAACGTTGATATAAAAATAACCGTTGTGTATACTTTTATAATACTGAATTGCTGTACGTTAGTCTTACTAAATCTCTCAAGTGGCCTGACCGGTTTGTATTCAACATACCTAATGAATGTGATAAATCAATCATATTATTACCATGGTCTTTGTTTTTTCAGGGTCAATGGTTGTATTTTTCCTGCGAGAAAGTGAAGGTTCATTCTGAAAAAAAAAAAACACAAATCACTAAAATACAATACACTTTCAAAATGTTTAATCTATCTATACTTATGATAATGAATGGCTGTACGTTAGTCTTACTAAATATCTAAAGTGGGCCGAAATGGCTGGCCAAATATGGGCTGTACAATCTGGGTACACCAAGTACGGACCACTCAGTACGGGATTTGCAATATGTGGTGTACAGGTTAGTGCACAGGCCAGAAAGTCCGGCCCGTACTTGGCGACCATTTCAGATACACGAAATACGGGCCATGCAATACGGGACACGAAGTACGAACTGTATATTCCCAGGCCGTGCAATACATGGGTGACATTTTCATTATTGTTCATATCCCTAGAACAGTGGATGCCAGTTATCAGAAAGTTCGACCTTCGTTCCTTGTAGCAAATTATACTAAACACTCACCTCAAGAACGAGAGATGGTATTGCACCTTCACATAATCTTATTACATCAAGGGTCCTGTTGAAGCATTTTTGTTCAAAATGTAATGAGCAAACATGCCAGGTCTTGTGGTGAGCCCTGATGTTTTCTTGGCCAATGGCGTCAAGCCATTTTTTCCTCAAATATTCTCCTTTAGGAAATCTGAAAATATAAAATGTAATTAATTTAAACAATGATACAATAGCACAGGACCAGGGATATTAGCGCTAAGAGGCCTATACCCATCAGAGGGTCGATGTGAGCTGAGAATGCTAATGATGATGATTAGATACAATACAATGGTGGCCACAAAACATAAAAGAGGAAGTCCGATACACAAAACTTTTCGTTGGGTGTCGGGCCAGCTTCTTTATTGAAAATCCCCGCATAAATCCAGTCTTTCAGTTTCATCACCAGGATTCATTATCATCATCATCATCATTTTAGCCCACATTCTCCTTCCATTCCTCTTTACCACGCCATCTCCACCAGTCCTGAGCTTACCTATCAGGTGAAATTAATTGGTTTCATTACAAGGAATTTAAGAACCTAAACGCAATGGGTATACTAATGTAAGCATCCCAGGGTTCCAGCTCCCACCTGCGCGATGTCATTGTTCAACTTTGTTGTGATTTATTTTTTATCGACAATTGACCCCTACACTACGTCAAAATAACCTTGGCTGAAATGGTATGAAATAATAGTACATTACTTCAGAGGGAAGAAAGTGACAGTTCCATACCGAGATTATGGCATTTGCGCCACGAGCTTGCGAGGGGCGCAAACCATTTGAGGTATGGAACTGTACTTTATCCTGAGGTATGTATAGTGCTTTTTATTACACCTACGAGGAAAATTATAGACATAAATGCATAGAAATCTGCAGTACTTACGAAAATTTCATACGTTGGCAAAAGGAAAAGAAAACGACTTCATTTTCTGAAAATGTATTGCTCGAAGTTTTTGCGAAAATGCGCGGGCTTTTCCTTTTTTTATTCGCCCGTTTCTGGAGTAGGCTAAGATCATAAGGTCATGCAGCCACTTCTTCCGTGATTCCGCGCGTTTTATATACAAAAATAATTTCGTTTTTAGGGTTCCGTACCCGAAGGGTGCCAAACGGGACCCTATTACTGAGACTTCGCTGTCCGTCCGTCCGTCCGTCCGTCCGTCCGTCCGTCTGTCACCAGGCTGTATCTCATGAACCGTGGTAGCTAGACAGTTGAAATTTTCACAGATGATGTATTTCTGTTGCCGGAATAACAACAAATACTAAAAATCAAAAGAAATTTAATATTAAGGGGGGCTCCCATACAACAAACGTGATTTTTTTGCTCATTTTTGCTCGATATTGATAATGGTAGCAGGGTAGACGCTTAAAATGTTCACAATATATTGAGTATATTATTTACTTAAAAAATAAATAATTAAATTAAAATTAAATTAATATTTAGGGGGGGCTCCCATACATTTTTTTGCGGTTTTTTTATAGATAATGGCACGGAACCCTTCGTGCGCGAGTCCGACTCGCACTTGGCCGGTTTTTTAATTTTCTGTATGCACCAAGGAGGTTGGTAACTGGTAAAAAAAAAACTGTATGTGGCCAGTAACAATTTACTTGAAATTTAATTAGTAGAAAAGTCTCTTTGCAGTATGACTGCTGACAAATAAAAATAAAAAAACCGGGTATGTAATGGAATTTCATACATACTTCCCACCCTTGGGTCGGAAGGATTTTCATACAAACTTCCATACCTTGGGATGAAAGGATTTGAAGGGCGGGATAAAGGCGTTTCTTCCCTCTAATTGGTATAATTAGTATGTATTTTCAGAGCAGGTGTGATAAAAAGGAAATTACAACATTGTGAACCGTAATAGCTCAATGTGTTTGTTTTTCGTCCTTTATCGATCCAATAAATGTAGTGACAATCAAAAGATCATCCATAGACTCGACTTAAAATCAAGAAATTGCGCACTTACTACCTGTGGAAGCTTAGCTGAGGCTGATGTTTTGATTTACGAGCGCTGCACTGCTTTACTGAGCAATAAACCATGATGAAAGCAGCCCCGGTTAACTCTCTGACCAAAACGTAAATACCTAACAACGCTAATCAGTTTTGGTCAAACTAATCTCATCCTTATCCAATACTTTGCCCCAAATCCCTAATGCTCGCTCGCGCTCGCTACAGTTCACTACAGTTCTACAGAGCTCTATGACTGTGCTGCTCTATGACAATTTCATCTGTTATGGCCGTTCTACACTCTCGCCGAGACAACACGAGACATGCCGAGGCGGAGAATGTAGAGGGTACCTCTCGCCGCGCTCGGGGTGTCTCGTGATGTCTCGCCTGCTCTCGCTCCGGCGGCGGTTTTTGGGCCCGAGTCAAAGGGTCTCGGCATGTCTCGCGAGGAGCCCGAGAGCATTGCACTAGAAGCGGTGAGAGTGTAGAGGGTACCTCTCGTGGCAGGCCTCTCGGGCGAGAGCTCTCGCCCGAGAGGCTCACGAGACCACTCGGCGAGAGTGTAGAACGGCCATTACATTTACATTTCTCCAAGGAGCGCAGGCAGACCCAACGCACGCAACCACAGAACACAATTACTCTGACGAGCACGCAACATGCAACTGTCAACCAACGCGACGTTTATCAGATGCAGTTAGTATTAGTTGCGCTAGATGGGGTTGATGTCGCGAGTATTTATCGCTGAAAAATATCGCACGCAAACATCGCAAAAATAAAATAAATAACTTTAGCATTAACAAACCCCCGCATAAAACCAGTCTTCCAGTTTCATCACCAATGGGACTGTGGATCACATCTTCCTTAACTGTCCTATTTATGGCATGGATTCCCTATACCCCTCAATCCCCTCCCTAGATATCCCTACCCCAATTAACATCTGTCACCTCCTCTCCTTATTCCCTAATCCTAAAGTAGTATTTTTATTGGCTAAGTTTTTGCACGTAAACCAAATTAAATTATAGAAGTTGTCGGTCGCTCACTAACTATATGTGTTCCAAGTATATTTGTATATATTGAATATAATTAAAACCATTATTGTGTCGATTTTTCTAATATCATCTCAAAAAGTCAACCACCCTTTCTTAAATCTTGTTACGCGTCTCACTCTCACATGTTTCGTCATCACATGACACTGGCATAAATTGTCTGGCATAAGACAGATTGCCATGGAACTAAAATTGAAGTCGAAGTTTCATCACCAGGTCTCATCATCAGGTGAAATTAAAAGGTCTCATCACAACGAATCTAATGAGTCTAAACTCGATGGGTTTTCTAGTAACCATCCCAGGGATCCTCGCACTCCATCATCAGATCAGCTCGATGGTACAGTCGAGTTCATTAATATATGAGCAAATTCAAGGCTTCAAATATAAATGTAC
The DNA here is from genome assembly GCA_963457715.1 of Argyresthia albistria. Lineage (NCBI taxonomy): Eukaryota > Metazoa > Arthropoda > Insecta > Lepidoptera > Argyresthiidae > Argyresthia > Argyresthia albistria. Next base: position 4,447,601 of record OY735265.1, read on the forward strand.
ATGAAAGTGTACTAAATATCTGAGGAGATTCACATGTTTTATTGATGAATCTGCTCAGATATTTATGTACCATTCCATGATTCCATGTACATTTATATTCGATTTAGATTAGCCTTGGCTTTGCTCATATATTAATGAACTCGACTGTACCATATTCCCAAAGGGCTTGTCACAGTCACGACGAACCTAATGAGCCCAAATTCGACGGGTTTACTAGTACCTAAGCATCACAGGGTTCCCTCTCCCACCATCGAACTCCATCATCAGCCCAGCTCGATGATACCTACCATAAAAACCAGCTCCAAGAAATGTACTTTCGAATAAAAAAAAACAAAATTTAAATCGGTTCACCCGTTTACGCTCCAAGGCTTCAAGTGCTGAGAGACAGACACACAGACAAGAGTGACTCACACGTTAGAAAGGTGTAGGTAGTCATATTTTATGAGGTTGTTAGGGACATGAGGAGAATTTTATTTTTCAGCACGTCACGGTAGTGGATGTCCACTCATTATTTATGCAATCAATATTTAGTTTTTAGGGCAACACTTCAAGCGCGTTTAATCTAGTTTCATAATCTATGGCCTATTTTAGGATTAAACCACAATTAACTGAGATACATCCAATTAACCATCGCTCTTACACAAAATCTGTCCACTATGTAACAAACTTTGTTGACCGATAGAATAAAAACTAAGACACCGACACAAGTTTAATTGTTATATGGCTCTAAAGGCTGTTAATTGCTTTCAAAACATTTATTTAGAATATCTACAACATACATGGTTTCTCAAAAAATTAGGATAATCATACCGTTTCGTCACTTTCGGGTAAAATTGATGGTTGATTTCATCAATAGCTGCAAAACTATCATGTTTGAGGACTTAGCTGATATTATTATAAATATATGTACACTTTCACTGCAGAACGGTAGAAAAACTATCATTCTAACTGCCGTAGATTCTATGATATTTCAATAAAACCTTTTCCAAAAACTGTTACAGTCACGCGAGTGGACATTGACCGTTCTGCAGTGGACTTATAAAGGCAGGTTTACCTAGAGTAATTTTATTGCTGAAAATGTGGCAAATAAACATGAGGGTTTTATTGTATTATTAATTAGTTTATTATTACAATTAATAACAGGGGTCAGTCAATTATATACTGTTTGTTAGGTAACTTAATAATTATGTCAGTCTCAAGTGGTTACTACCTACTTTGGAACACTTTGGACACATGTATTTATAATATACGATTCTACTAATAATATGTGATAAAATATACATATAAAATATACATAAAATAGCATATTGCATTATGCTTTACAAATTATGAAAAAAAGAAGTAAGTACTTCTTCGAAAATACGCCCATTATGAACCCTGCTTTATGCGTCCACTACCGTGACGTGACGGTTCCGCTCAACGAAATGTCGCTGTAGTGGACGTCACAACACCCCGATTCCATTATAGGTTATTTTTTATACCCTCATTGGATTCAGATTTGCTCAAAACCTTGCTAAAAATAGCTTTGCCCTTTGTAAGGGTACAGTATTTTTACTACACTTAATGATAACAACGTCAAACTTACCCTCAAAATAGTAGTATTTGCGGCGGACTTTTTCTGGAATTTCGTGACGCAACGACTGCTCACTCCGATTGCCGGGCACACACTGACAGTGGAATCAAAATGGTTACCTTTTCTTGATCAACAGTGTTGCCGCTATCAAAAAATGTCTTTGAAACTGGGAAATCTTTCCCAAAAGATATAAAATATTGCGTCACGGTAGTGGACTGTCCACCTGTGGCAAAATTCGTAATTTTTTTTTAAATACATTTATTAATGTTTTTTGTATCAGAGGGTAGTATTTAGGCGTTGTTTTATGAAAAAAGATTATAAATTTGCTTTAAAATATGCCTCAACACAACAGACCCTAAACATACTGTCAGTTAATTCGGACTGCAAAGTCTCCAAGTCGGGCTGTTACATGCCAAAAACTACCTCCCTAAGCACCTTATTCTTATTTATTTCAATTGAAAACGGATATGTTATGATAAAGTAGTTTATTCAGTCGAATTTGTAATAAATAAGCAATCATTATAATACCCTAAATTGGATAAAAGTTGTGTCGAACATTTTCAAAATCAGGTTTTAATGTCTGTTACAAGCCGTTTTGACCATGTGACACTATTCTCGGAATTCATCACATCATTCTGAGCAACTCACTACGAAACCGATTTGAACATGGTCATTTCATTTTCATGGTCAAAAAAATACAGGGTGTTTGTAGTATGGTACGACGAAAAAAAATCTGGGGAATAGAAGGGACACATTTCTGCATTGAACACATTTCTGCTTGAAATTCTGTCCTAAATTGCCTATACCCTATCCAACATAGGATGATCTCTGACAGCTAGTCACTGTGACTAGTAAAGTGGTAGGCATGGGGTAATGTCGATACAAATTATCGATATTCTAACTAAAGTTTCTGAATGTTTCAAGCAAATCAAACAAAAGGATGTTGTAACATGTTTTTATTCTCGTTAAATCGATTCACAGCCCAAATCACCATCATCAAAGTCTGATTCGGACTCGCTGGAGCAGTCTTGTAGATTTATAATCAGTTCCTGGGTAGATTGGTCGAATCGTACGTCACGCTCCCAATCTTCATCCATAATTTTTCTTGTTCTGTCGATGTCTTCAAAATTCTATTAAATGTTCCAAGTCAAGATCGATAACTTGTCTTACGATAAGTGTAGCACGTCACTATTTGCCAAAACGTATGTTAATTGTCTCTATTATACATTTTACCGTCGAAATATACGATACTTAATAGGCGTGTTTTGACACTGACAGCTGTCAGAGATCATCCTATGGTGGATATGGTATATAGTAGTTGAGATATGGTTATTTAAAGATTTCTGGAAAAAATACCCGATTCTTCATGATTCTTCCACATAATCCATCATATTTTGATTATTTCACGTGATAATTTTTTCCACTTTAGATGCACAAAATTTTTTCCACTTTGGATGGGTCTGTCTCTTTAACGATTGACTTTGAGGAAAAATAGTTTTAAGAACCTATCTATAGAAACCCCACACATGTAGGTTTAATGATTTTTTTTTGTGTAAATTTTTGTATTAAAGCTATAAAGTGGTTCACAGAATACATCTACATACCAACATTCAACTGTGTAGTCCTAATAGTTTTGGAATAAAGTTGCTGTGACATACGGACGGACAGACAGAAAGACAGACTTGACGAAACTATAATAAGGGTTCCTTGTTTCTCTAACGGAACCCTAAAAATGACACATTTACGAATTTTGTAGTTTTTTGGTACTAAAAATAATTCATAAATTTGTCATAGCAATATATGAGAAAAGTACCTAACTTAAGCTTCATTTTTCCGGATATCCGGCAAGTATGAGTGCATGTTATTTATGTAGTGGTATACACAAACACTGTAGATTAAGCCTACAAAAACCCAGCAGGGGATCTATCAAGACTTGGTACTTATGGAGCAAGCTCCATACATTATTTTTTTAAATGAATATATCTCGTAAATTATAGCATTTACAACAAAAAGTCATCAAAAACATCTTAGCGTCTTAGTTAGGACTATCGGTTGCTAAAAAGAGAAAAATGATATCTTTAAAAAATCGGTTTAGTGCGGGTCGGTATCGCACACGAAGGGTACCGTACCATCGTACAACAAATCAAAAGATCTCAAAACAATAAAAAAATAAACAAAAAGAAAATTTAAAAAGTTTATGCCTTCACGAGATTTGAACCGACGACCTCCGGATTGAGAGTCTACATCATACCGGCTAAACACAACCATGTGGGTTGACGCGAAATGCTATCATATTTAAATGTGTAGTATATGTGTCTATGACATGGTTGCTATGACAATAAAATAAATAAACAGTTTCAGTCAAGATCTCCATTTTGAAATGCGTAAATGTATCTAAACACGTCTCTTGTATCGGGGCTCCCTTTAATTTGCAATATCTCTCGTATTTCAGTATTTGTGGTTGGTGCGGCAACAGATATACACATTCTGTGAAAATTTCAGCTTTCTGGCTATTACGGTTCGTGCAGACGGACCCGGTGACAGATAGGACGGACGGACGGACGGACGGACGGACAGACGGACAGCGAAGTCTCAGTAGGTAATAGGGTCCCGTTTGGCACCCTTCGGGTACGGTACCCTAAAAATGAGAGAGATTAGAGAGCAACACGGCCTCGTAAGTAACGGACTCTTTTTTCGAGCATGAGAAAATCAAAAGCCATCCTCTTTGATACACTGGACTTACCATAGATAGGTCAGTCAAAGCAGAAAAAGTTCTAACACTTCATTATTGAAAAATAGAAGATGAAATCAAACATGTGAAATTTTTTGTGTCAGCTGCAGGAAATACGTTCCCCAAAAATGTTTGTACACAATGTAACACAATGAAATAAAAACAAAATCAAATTTTTATACACCTCACATAGCATGGGTAAGTGTTGCCCAGTTTCGTTATACAATTGGTAGTAACAGCTTTGTACAAAGGATCCCTGCTGACTGCAGGGGTTAGGTAGTAAAGAAGCCAGCAATTCCTGTAAAACTGCCACTCAACTTATCGACATAGTTCACGTAGGTACCTAACTGATACAAAAGTTCAAATTCAAGTTCGCGATGTCTGCAGGGTGCAGAAATTATGCCACATACTCTACTTGGAGTAGGTACCAACCATATAGATGGCGCTAAACATCAAACTTTTTTTGCACTTTGAAACTATTGTTATTTGGCAACAACATCCCGCCAGGCTGCAGTTTGCAGACATTGAACTTTTGTACAAAGTTGTGTAAGTACAGTGAGGTGAAGGTGAACAGTTTGGTAGCAATTTGTAAGTCATAGTCATATTGAAGGTTTGGAAAGTATGTGTTCATAGTATTTCCGACTAAGATGCTTTTAATCATTTATTTGAAATGTATAAAGACCGCGCTGTTCTCCGCCTCATCAAATCCCAAATGATAATTGTAAATGATCTTATAACAGATACTGATTTTATAAAAGCATCATTTTCTTTTCAAGTTCCATCATAATTTCAAGGCCGGAAACTTATCAGAATAAACCATGAGTTGTTGCGGCTCTACTAGAAACTTAAAATCTTGTGAGTATATCACGTAGATTCCAACTACTTACGTTTACTTTATAGTCATGTACGAGAGAATAGGTAGAACTCGCGATTTTTCATTAATCCGCCGGGATGATACATCTATTTGCGTGGTTTAAAAGTGTTACCATACTGTAGGGTGAGTGGCAGTTTTTACTTATTTTTGCTGACTTCTTGCTTAAAGCTTCTATTTTAGAAAAAAACTTTGCTTTTATCATCTTTACTAGCTAGAGATAGATTAAACTACATGCCTTCCTAACTCTTTTCTTCTTGCAGAATAACAAGTAACACCGCCATGGCTCCCGGTCACCACCCCCCATGCACGCCGACGCCCTCATGTCAACCCGTCCGCTGTCACCCGACTCCGCCCATCTGCTCCCGCCCAGAAAAATGTATCGCGCGCTCAACCAAAAAGCGGATAACGCACTGCCCCAGCGCGGTCTCGCAACTCACTATGAGTAGCTCTCGATGCGGCGGCTGCGGACGGTTCAAAGGAGAAGGAAAGCCGCGCAGGATTCCACCCGTTGAGTCGTATTTAAAAAGAAAATCAAAAGAGCATACCATGCGCCGTAATGACAACATCCGCGGCACGCATAAACTGCTGAAGTACCAACGCAAAAAGGGCTCACCTTACAGGAAAACGTACTGCTGCGCCGGGAAAGGTCACCGAGGCAGGCTGAAGCGGAAATGCTGCGGTAGATGTGTTATACTGTGAATCATTTTAATCCATTCTGCAGTAATATTTGTAAGATGCAATAAACGGTATCTTTTAAAGAAAGTCTTCTCAGTGTTTAGATAAAATAACAGATTGAGTTTCAGTTTGTGGAGTAACCATGCAATGCAATCTAAGCAGAACTACAGGGAAACTATCGGAATAGAAGAAGATCAGTGGTCGGTAAGTATTATCTAACAGCACCCCCCTGTTGAGTAGAGGGCTCCTCTTCGGTACGCCATTTTTTGCGGTTAGTATAGACTTTGTTTTAATTACTTTAATTAATATTACTTCGATATTTTATTTGGTTCGAATCCCGGTGCTTAAAATGTGATATACCTACCAATGACATTTATTGATTTGATCTTAGTGCCTCATATGCGGACGTCCTAACAGTTTGATCTGTGCCCTTTGATATCCTAATTTAACGGTGATGGACAACATTGTGCGGTAGGGGAGACAGGGTACGGTTGTAACGATTTTTGGTTTTAAGATCATAACATCGCCATTACGTTATCGATCATTGAGGGAAATACATCAAACGAAAGGGTATTTATCAGTGTTTAAACAAATACAAAAATTGGATTCTTGGTGCAATAATTTAGGGACCAGAAGATATTTTTTAAAGAGTGCGACTTTGTTACAACTGACCCCATGCCGGGGTCGGTTGTAACAGGGATTGGGATCAGTTGTAACACATACAAATAATGCTAAAAACACATATTTTTATGAGTTTTTTATTGTAAGAAAACGCAAACATACATATTCTACTTATGGCAGTATTTAACATCCTTGTAATCAGTTTATTAACGAGTCAACATTTTAATTATGAACAAAATATTTTATATCAATTAGAGCATTCCATACCCTCATATCAAGTGATGTACATATAATTAGAACATTACTCTTGAAAAAATAACAATTATATACCCAAAGACTTGAAATCAGTTCCAAATTTAAGTTAAAAACACCTTTGCGTGTACCACCTCAAACAAAAAATACTACAACCACCAGATTTTAGCTCCGCATAGGCATATTATTGTAATACGCATCTATCTGCGCCTTTGTTGCCTTCTTTACACGTTGTCTCGGCATCTAAAATGTCAGAAATATATAGTCATATGGTGTTACAACCGTACCCACAAAAAGTATTATAAAAGTACCACCCAGCCGTTTGGCAAAAAAAATATTGACAGTGACGAAAAAAATATCTCACGGTAAAGCTATAACACTTACATAATCCGACATCCATTCTGTGCTACAAAAAGCTTTTATATATTTTGAGATATAAAAAAAATCTTCGATAAAAAATACTTACTTCTGCTTCTCAAAACACAATAGGGCCCCTTGCAAACGATTGTAGCGTGCTGCGGGCAACGCACGATGGGTAATCGTATGCAGGACTGCTAGCGGCTCCTTTCCTCCCTTGTTTGTAGCTGTAGCCGCAAACGGTTCGCGAGATATTCGCCTTGTTACAACCGTACCCCGTTACAACCGTACCCAGTCTCCCCTAACCTTGAAACATAGCTGCGGAGGATTTGCAAAAAATAAACTTGCACTTATTCGGTGCTCTGCTGCCAGAACACCCTCGAACAGAATGATTGCCTTACAGCCACATACAGCACCAACAAGAGCATCAAGCCATGCATCTCGGAGCCGACATGCACCGCCCACCGACACAGGCCGCGACCGCCGCCTTGTCCGCGACCCGACAAGTGCTACGCGAAGTGCAAGCGCAAGAAGCGGAAATGTCCGAGCGCTATGGAGCAGGTCAGGTATGTATGACGTCGGAGAGTCCTCGGAAACTCGCAAGAATCATGCTTGATTATTGCAAATGGCGGCTACTCTCAACGCAGATGGTGCTGGTGCGAGTCCTCATCTGTCAAAACGCCGCCTCACGCCACTAGCGCGATTCCCCGCCCCTCTCCCTTACTCTTTCCTTTCCTTTCCATGCGCACATGGGAATGTAGCAGCCACCGACCGCAAATGTCGACCACCCTTGTGGCTAGCTAGAAGCGGCCGTATCATACATAATTCGCTTCTTGTCACACGCACACGCTTCAAAACGCCACCACACCACACCTCAGTCGCGCGATTTCCCACCTTAGGTAAAGCCACGTATTCATTAAGAGACAAATTGTCGCAGAACATGTCGAGGAACACTGTACCTACGTGTCGTCGCCGCGACGTCGTCGCGCTATTTTCCGCAACGTCGCATCGCACGCGACATTGCAGCGGCACCTGCGTGTCGCAGAACACCAGAACAGCCCCCTTATTCGCTCACCAATTAGCTTCTTAATTTTTACGGATCATCATTGAGTGATCATCACTGTGTTAGCGAATACGGGGGCAGAACAGAGACTACTGGTGTGGACAAGGAAAATGTATCACAACATGTCGAGAACATGCACCGTAGATGTTCTGCGACATGTCTCACAACTTGTGCCGAGAACACGCACCGTAGATGTTCTGCAACATGCAGGGTTCGTAAAAATCCGATTTTTATAATAAAAATCAAGAAATCCGATTTTTGATATATATCCGATATATATCGGATATATATCAACGATGAAAAAAGGGAGGTATTTCCATTCTAGATTGAGTACTTTTGTAGTTTATTCTGTCACAATTTTAAGGTTAAATAATAAAATATGCATTTGTTTTATTTAATGTTTATTTATAAAAAAAGTAATGCGAATAATGAGTGAGATATTCTAATAATATTTCAATAAATGGCACCCAACCAATTCCCTTTCCCCACACTACACAAAAAATAACACAATAATAGAACAGTAATAGAGTAATATAATATAATATATAATATAATAATATAACACAAACTTACCAAAACTTGCTTCAGTGAAAGATATAACCACCGACACTTTCTATTCGAACTACATCAAAACGGAAATACACAACGATAGCGCGAGTTAGGATACTAGCAGAGCTATCTAGTGAGAAAGAAAACCATCAAAATTTAGCACGATTCACGAATACAGAGGTTCGATGAGGGCGATTCTGCGTTTGAACGGGGCGATTCAGCTTGTGTTTCCATTAAACAATACAAATGTACAAAAATGTTAGAATAAATATCAATTGATATATATCCACATAAAAATCCATTGATATATATCATGATATATATCCGATATATATCACGCTGATATATATCTGCGAACCCTGGCAACATGTCTCACAACTTGTGCCGAGAACACGCACCGTAGATGTTCAGCGACATGTCTCACAACTTGTGCCGAGAACACGCACCGTAGATGTTCTGCAACATGTCTCACAACTTGTGCCGAGAACACGCACCGTAGATGTTCTGCGACATGTCTCACAACTTGTGCCCTAGTGAATTCGTCTTTTATGATACGGCTGCTCCTAGCTTCACGTGTCGGCGTCTGTGGCTGTCGTCGCTTGCGGGTTCTGCGGGGACCCTTAAACTCCATTTTTTTTTTTTTTAATACAAAGCTTTTATTTAAATGCCCTAAAAAGGAGAAAATAAAATTGCGTCAATTTATTACGTTACACAATTAATTCTGTTGCGGGATTTACTAGTTTGTGTAATAAATATAGGTGCCTACCTGTACCTACCTGCCTATCTAATTAAATCTTGCAACAAGCTTTTATATCATATATAATTGTGTAATGTAGTAAATTCACGCATTTGATTCAATTAGAATGTGTGCAAGTTAAATAAGCTTTTAATACAAACGCCAGCGCCGCCAAGCGGGAATAAAGGGAAAGTGACTGTCATTTTATGTTTGGCTTTGTTCACAGCATCATGGGGAGCAAATGCGTTTGTGCTGTGCGGCAGCAGAAGATGAGTCGCCGGTACAAGAAATACGGCCGCAAGAATCACAACAAGCGTATTGATAAGATGTATCGGAGACGATCTGACATCTCGCGCTGGAGACGACCTGGTCGCTGCTGCAGCAAATGTACTATACTGTAGCGCTATACTTTTTCGCGGGACATATATTATAGCATCTTATAAAGTTGACTGCATTTGTCCTGCTGAGTCCTCTGCCTAAGAATGAAATACATACCCACTTATACTGATACGACTACACTTGTTGTTTTATTGGATCATGTTAGGATAGGTAGGACGGTAAGCTCTAGCTTCTAGCTAGGGTTGCCAACTTTTTGTGCGACAAAAGAAGTACCTATATTAAAGATCGGTGAAATAAAATGAGCAGTATTTTACTAAAGAAAACAGTATATTATTTTTTTGTTGTTTTAAACACATATTTCTTAGAACTTTTAGCAAAATTTAACAGTTTGCTATCATTTTTAAAATATTCTTAAGCTTCCCCACAATTTAAATTAATATTAAAATAAATGAGGAGCTCATTTTTGATTAGGTCAATAGAAGCTCTGTTTCTGTCGTCCCGCCACTTAGGATTCATTACTGAAAATACTCTTTCAGTAAAGGCTGAAGTGGCGGAAACGGAAAGTATGTACGAAACTATTTTATATACATACGTTTTTAAATTCTTCTGAACCGTTTACTAATAAATGGCTCCATTTTTGTCCAGTATTCATAAGGAGAAAGTCTTTTTCCTCCTTCTAATTGTATTAGTTCTGCATACAAACTATCCATATTAATATTAAGTCTGTGCAATTTAAGACATTCAATAATTTGTTCAAACTGATCAAAGGTGATAATGACAAATGACTGATCAATGAAAGCCAATTAGTTTGACTGAAGTCAAACCATTTTTCCAGGTATAATAGCTTTATCTAAAAAAGTATGAAGTTTTAACAGTTCTATTAAAATCATCTTGGGAGGACTCTTCTATAGTTTTTAAGATTATTTTTTTCATGGCCAAAATACTTGGTCAATATATGGCTAGCATACAAAAGGTAACAATAAACCAGATTATTACCAGTTCTCTATCCAACATTAATAAATTTTGAATGACCATTGGACTGTCTACATCCAAACTGATAAAGTAATCACAAATTGGCCTCCAGTTAATTACTCCAGTGACACTCACTCACTTGACTTGACTGTTTCGTTCTGAAATGTAGGTAGTTTGTGTATGGGCTTCGGCTAAAAAACAGTATATTGTATACTTTTTTTTATTGAACAGTATAAAGTATAAACGAGCTGAAAACAGTATAATACTGTTTTAAACAGTATGGTTGGGAACCCTACTTCTAGCGTATATTAACAGAAAGATTTGTTATTTATAGACACAATTCCGAACAAATTTCGCATTGAAAGTTGTTCAGAATTATGTCCCTAACATAAAAACCCTGTCCCTTTCTGATGGTTACACGTTACATTGCACCTGTATGGTCGGGTATCTGTATGCAAAGAGCAAAGTAATACATAAAGTAAAAGATTGCCCTCTTAAGTGAAAAAAGAGCGTCCACTTTTGAATGCTAGGGACAAAGATTCTTTATTTGCCAAGATAAGGGTAGGCAGTCGATGATCAATTGATACATAAGAACTCCTCATCAGCTATTATTTTTTTAAATATTTTAACGCACATTGCAGGACAATTCATAAGATGCAGTGATGCACGTGGGGTATGATTGTATATTAACCTATTCGGGTTTCTTGTATTTCTTGAATATTGTTCTTATTGTTGTTTTCTTGTTATTGTTGTTTTTCTTTGTTTGTGCATATAGCCACAGATATTATAATACTATAATATAGCCCATAGAAAAATAATTATCAGACACCAAAGTCACAAAAAGGGTTCACGAAAAATAACAATCTCAACTTTACATAGCAATAAAATAAAAACTAAAAATGATCGAGACCTCCCAATTCTCCTAAAACATCCTCAATTTGTGCCCTTTCGTATGGTATACAACATACGTTAGTAATCTTTTATTTACTTCAGAAATTCACTAACTTCATGATACCGGGCCAACATTACGCAAAGTAGATTTTCATCATCATTAGATTTTATGGATTTCAAATTATTTTGGAATGCGGGGAGTAGGTAAACACATGTTGTCTCGCTCATTGACCGAGCGAGCGAAGCGAGCGAAGCGTCTCCGTTTCAGGTTTGGGCAAAAATGCTTTCGTATGTCCGGTTGTTCTCCTCTACAGGTCGCATTTATGAACCGATTCTCGTGAAATTTTGTGAGCAGGTTGGAAAAATAAATAGAATTTTTTACTCGAGCCAGTTTTTTGATTTTTTTCAAAATGGCGGAGATAAAATCGCTACAACCCAAACGGCTCGATGGATATTAACAAATGAGGTGTCGTTGGATTCGTAAAGACCATGAGAGTGAAACAGATGAGCGAGCGAAGCGAGCAAAGCGTCTCCGTTTCAGGTTTGGGCAAAAATGCTTTTGTATGTCCGGTTGTTCTCCTCTACAGGTCGCATTTATGAACCGATTCTCGTGAAATTTTGTGAGCAGGTTGAAAAAATAAATAGAATTTTTTACTCGAGCCAGTTTTTTGTTTTTTTTTCAAAATGGCGGAGATATGGGGTTTTAAAATGTAAAAAAATCGCTACAACCCAAACGGCTCGATGGATATTAACAAATGAGGTGTCGTTGGATTTGTAAAGACTATGAGAGTGAAACAGATTATATAATTTTAGTAAAAAGTCAATAGGTTGTATAAAAGATCGCGAAATGTAGTTTACAAAGTTATTGGTGCGGCTACTTTCATACTGCATGTACGTAACCAGGTACATTCATAAGTTTGTATGTGTTATTGAAAGAAAATTATTTGGGTTATTTTTTTTATGTGTTTTAGCAGTTCAGCTTTCCCACCGACATACTCGCGAGGTCTACAGCTCACAGAGCCACTAGTAGATAGTTGACCGAGCGAGCGAAGCGTCTCCGTTTCAGGATTGGCCAAAAATGCTTTCGTATGTTTGTTTGTTTGTTCTCTACAGGGCGCATTTCTCAACCGATTCGCGTGAAATTTTGTGAGTAGGTTGAACAATTAAATAGATTTTTTTGTCGAGCCAGATTTTGGTTTTTTTTTCAAAATGGCGGAGATATGGGGTTTTAAAATGTAAAAAAATCGCTACAACCCAAACGGCTCGATGGATATTACCAAATGAGGTGTTGTTGGATTAGTAAAGACCATGAGAGTGAAACAGACTATATAATTTTAGTAAAAAGTTAATAGGTTGTATTTTAGATCGCAAAATGTAGTTTACAAAGTTATTGGTGCGGCTACTTTCATACTGCATGTATGTAACCAGGTACATTCATAAGTTTGTATGTGTTATTGAAAGAAAATTATTGTGTGTTAGCAGTTCAGCTTTCCCACCGACATACTCGCGAGGTCTACAGCTCACAGAGCCACTAGTTTATAAGTATCACCTGTAAAACGATTAGTTTCGGCTATTTTTCAAAAATCTACTAATCATAATTTTTTTCGGGATCTATGGGGCCAAGTCATTGAACTACTATTACTAGCGTATGGAACCGACATCGCGAACAAATTTTTTGCGCCATGCGTTGAGGTTCATGAACCTCAACGCGTTTAGTTGCTCGCCGCCTCTCCTACGGAACGCACGTCGACTCGGCGGGAAAATATAAGTCGAAAATGCCAACTTGCGTGCTACGATACTGTCGCAATTCAACAAAATGGAAGAAAAAAGATAGTGGCGTCACTTATCATCGGTAAGTAAGCAAAATATCAACTAAATCCAACCCAAAACTAATTTTCTACATTTTTTTCTACTGCACCCGACTTCTGTTTAAAAACCATAGATTATAAAAGTGAACCGTATACAGATAAGATACACGTAGGTACTAATAATGGTGGTACGAGTGAGTACTTCACACTTCGGAATTCGGGATGGGGCTTGTGATGGGATTCTACCCAGGAATAATTCCATTGTGGGAAAAAACGCGGAATAATTCCGGGAAACAATACAAAATGGGATTTTTCGAGGGTAAAAACGTTTCAACTACGTAGGTTCAACTGTATGAAAGAATCACGTCTTACTTTTTAGTTACTAAACCGATTTGCTTCAAAATTTCGCCAACACATCGTCACATTCGTCAAATTGATAAAACGTCACAAGGTTTAATCACAAAGTTGAGAAAACAGCCAGAATTTAAAATTCCCGCCCAGACCGTGACGTCACACCTAAATGCGAAAGCGCAATAGTTATCTACCTAACCATTTTCTTACTTAGGTAGGTTATTTTATTACATTTTGTAATAAACTGCACTCAAATGATGTGATTTAGGTACTAAAGCAGTGTCACTTCTGCGTTGTACAATCTATACGTGCGCTCGCCCCGCCCGCACCCCGCCCCCCGCTTCCCACGTGATCAAGTAGCGACACGCATTTTGTTTGAGACAGCGCCTCTATACGTAGTAATGGTAGCTCAATGGGCCAAGTCAAGAAAATTAATAGCTACGTGGGTAGTAAATGGCCTCCTCTTGCTGCTGATTTCGTTTGGACATTTATCTGCCGAACACCCTATATAATAGTCAGCAAATTTAAACCCGATACGATAACTATAAAACACACACTTTTCCAAATATCCAGTGTCTTTAGACGACAAGAAATAAAACCGGCCAAGTGCGAGTCAGACTCGCGCACGAAGGGTTCCGTACCATTATCTATATAATTGGAACAAAAAGTACTGTAACCCCTTATCCCCCCCCCCAGGGGAATTAATTTTGTCAAATCCCATATCAGTGCTACCCCACGCTACTAAGGAACCCCTGTACAAAGTTTCATGGCTCTAGGTCCATCGGTTTAGGCTATGCGTTGCCTGCCCGTCAGCCACGCATTGTATTTGTACCTAGTATTGAGCAGATCTGGTGGCCATATGTGGTCTTCATCAGCAGTTCCGCATCACAATATTATGCTTACCATGTGCATTTGCACGAGTTATTATGAAAAACACAAAAATCACTATAGGTCTAATCGGTCTAATTTTCCAAATCGGTCCATCCGTTTAGGCGCTATCGAGGCACATACATAAAAAAAAAAAAAAAAAAACAAACATCCGGACGAATTGTAAACCTCCTCCTTTGGGAAGTCGGTTAAAAAAACCGCAAAAAAACACGTTAATTGTATGGGAGCCCCCTTTATATTAAATTTATTTTGTTTTTAGTATTTGTTGTTATAGCGGGAACAGAAATACGTCATCTGTGAAAATATCAACTTTCTAGCTACCACGGTTCATGAGATACGGCCTGGTGACAGACAGACGGACGGACGGATATCTTGAGATTTTAAGGTACTTTCCCTCCAGGGCCCATTCGTTTGTTCCACCCTGTATATGTGTGATCTGTAACTGTATTTTTCATGAAATACCCAAAAAGTTTTGTTCAAATTATCATCTTATGTCAGAATAACTTTGTAGCTAGTTGAAAAATAACATTTGAATTGATTCAAAGCTTGCCGCGCTTTTAGGGCCTTTAGTACCTACTAAACGCCGCCGTAAGCAGCACTGTCTACAACCTACTCCTACTGGAAAACGTGAGACACCCATCTACAATTTCCGTACAATGAGGTTCACTCACTCATTATGTCAATGTCATGCAGACTGCAAAACATCATTTCAACGCACCAAAGAGTATTTAATTAAAACATCACTGGCAGCCAAACTTGAAGTGGCCAAAAGGAAAAAAATAATTTCTGTGCTCTGAGATTTGTATGAAAACAAAAGTAATTAAAAACTATTAATTTTATAATTATTTTCTAAAAGTTCTACATAATAAATAGAGACGTCGTAATTCATCAATTAATATTTAAAGTCTTTGTAGAAGTCCGGGGACGACATTGCCATATCATTTAAATTTTGTTTCATTAAAAGAAGGCTTACCTACCAAAACAAAATGGCCTTGGTATAAACTTTTCAAGCGTGTTGTGAAGACGTATCTTGTACCGAGACCACTTTCAATTTGTAATATCTCTCGTATTTCAGTATTTGTGGTTGGTGCGGCAACAGATATACACATTCTGTGAAAATTTCAGCTTTCTAGCTATTACGGTTCGTGCAGGCGGACCCGGTGACAGACGGACGGACGGACGGACGGACGGACGGACGGACAGACGGACAGCGAAGTCTCAGTAATAGGGTCCCGTTTGGCACCCTTCGGGTACGGAACCCTAAAATCTAACGACAAGATAACTGCGGGGCACGCTACTACTAGAGAGGCGCTGACGTCTATCTAAAATTCGACTACTATGCAAGTGTGTGTGAGTCCTATTGGTGAGTCCCGGTTGTATGAATGTATGACACGCTCACACTTGCTACTCGACACTAGATGGCGTTATAGGTGGTTTCCTTCCTACCAGCCCGACTTTGCGTATGTGGTTTTGTTGGTGTTGCCAAATTGAAATAAAACTGGTGTGGATGGAAGGAATCACACACAGAACACAACACAGAATAAAATAATAGGGTGTGATGGATGGACGGACGGCCGTAATTTTACGGAAAATCTCGGATATTGCGAGCAAGAATGTGTTAAGAAGTGAA
Source organism: Argyresthia albistria (assembly GCA_963457715.1). Taxonomy (NCBI): domain Eukaryota; kingdom Metazoa; phylum Arthropoda; class Insecta; order Lepidoptera; family Argyresthiidae; genus Argyresthia; species Argyresthia albistria. The sequence continues at coordinate 4,463,911 of OY735265.1, forward strand.
ACTCCAATTAATATTACTGTGTTACATTAGTTTTATACAATAATATTTGTCAACCCTGGAAAGATCTTCAATTTTATGTGTAAAACGTTTGATCTTCCAGTCAGTTTTATTGACGTTTCGAGCAAAGCAAGCTTTTCAATTTCGAGTATTTTCGAGTCGCTGAGCTCAAAATATAGTTTGTGTTGGTCCCGGGTGGTCTTGAATACGCTCTAATTCATGGACCTGTTTCAAAAGAAGCGCAAATAGGAGTGGTGCAGTGCTGTGGGTTATTTTGTGAACATACTCGGATTGAAGTGGTATGATACCGGAATAGTTGGACCACCGGTGGCGATGTAATTCATCTGTAAGGTCAGTACCTCCTACTTTCTACTTGTATTCACAATATTAGTCCTGTGGCGTAAAAACATCAGATAGTCATGACCGTGATAGCCGAAAGTAACTAAATAAATTGGATCATGTTGGGGATGTACCTTCGATTTTTTTTAAAGAGTTTATTAAACAGGCTCCGTCACCGTCATAGGTTTCTCTAGTGAAACAAAGTAATTATGTAGCCCAATAAAGGGTTGGAGTGTAGATAAGGAGGCGCCAAGGAAAAAAAAACTTTGTGCTTTGAGACAACCAAGTAGAGGCTTCGGTCAGTGTGTACCTAAAGCCCCCTTATCAACACTCTGACCCAAGAGTAAGCTTGCCTTTGTGCAATTATTTTTTTGTTATGTAGGTACTTGTTTCTTTTTTGTGTGTGATAAAGAAAATTATCAATTATGAGATATCTGGCTGGGTCTTATCATATAAGCTCTTTCTTCCAGGTTTCATATGTTTAACTATTAATTTAGATTCTATGCAGATTTCTACACTAGACTACACTCTTTTTAACTGACCGACTTTACAAAAGGAGGAGGTTTACAATTCGTCGGGATTTATTTTTTATTTTTTTAATATTTGCCCCGATTGCACCTAATAGACGAATAGACTGATTTGGAAAATATATTTTTTTGTTTGAAAGGGTTTACCTTCCCATTGGTACCATTGACGGCATGTCAGGATCTGATCTGATGGGATCCTGGAGAAATCGAGTGAACTTTCAAATATTATATGTAGGCAGACCTATTGTCATTTTTGTGTTTTTTATAATCCATTTTCTAATGGTACGCATAATATTGTGATGCGGAACTGATGATGAAGACCACACATGGCCACCAGAACTGCTCAATACTAGGTACAAATACAATCTACTAGGCATGGCTGACGGGCAACGCATAGCCTAAACTGGGCTATGTTGTTGCCCGTCCCGTTCCCAAAGGGGGGGGGAAATACTTTAGCAAGTAGGTACAAAATTAATATCTGTAAGGAATCTGTACATACTCTTTAGTAAAATAATCTGTTGTCTTGTCTTATCTTATCTAGCAATTGTGGCCACGATGGGGCTAGCTCTAGTAGAACAGGATTTTACAATTATTACGGCCTGATGTGATGTCTTGATAAACATTTCTAAATGTAAAGACATTGAATATCAATAATGTAAAAACAGACTTGATTCAGCTAGTATGCAAAACACCTAGTTGAATACAAAATTGGTAATGTTATAATGTCACATCTCACTGAGTACAAGACTGTGCGTCTATTGTGGTGCCACCTTGATCTTGTATCTAGTTATCTACATATACAAATATAAACGAATTAACGCAAAATGAGAAACTACTTTGTTAGGAACTCATTCTAAGCAACATTCACGATGAAACCGATTTGATCAGAGCAACTTTATTTTTCACTTCCCAGTACATTTTGGCTTGAGTGTGTCAGTTGATTTGTTTGGCGAAGTGAGAAATAAAGTTGCTGTGATCAAATCGGTTTTATAAAGAAAGTTGCTCAGAATGATGTCCCTAACAAAGTAGTTTCTCATTTTGCGTTAATTCATTTTCACCTTGTATATATATATGTATATTTATGGCCATAAGTCTAATAGTAATAGACCTTAATAGGTAATTTAAGTGAAAATGTGATGCAGAAAAATTAGGATAGTCATTTATACATATTGGTGGCTTACAACATGGTTCCACAACCAATCATTTAATCATAATATTAGTGTCAGTATAATTTTCGAACATAAGGACAACACAAAAAGCTAGAGTAAAGGTTCAGTTACTTGAAAGTAAACAGTCAGTGTGAAGAAAAGGGTGTGCGGCATTAAAATAGAGAAAAGTTTATTTGACGTAAATTCCATCAACCACTAATATGCCCCATCAACAAAATATCAAATAGAGAAAAAATTTAATTAAGTTTTTTTTTCTAAGTCTTCAGAAGTGCACACCCTTTGCTACACCACACTAACCAAGTAAACATATGACAACACTAGCAATTGCCCGCGGCTTTTCACGCGCTAATTGGCTTAGACATATAAGCATTCACCTGTACTCAAATAACAATAAAGCTGTAAGTTTTCCAAATAAAATAAAATAAAAATAAAATACTGAAATTGCGTTCTGGATCTATAAACTACTTACCTGCCAATTTACAGATAAGTCTAGTAGTTTTTTTATGTCCATACACTGCTCACCCCCATTTCCACACCTTAGCGTAACATAAAGAACTACATTAGGTCCAGTAGTCACTATTTAGGAGTTTCATACAAATTGTAACCCCCCATTTCCGTCCTTGGGAGATGAATTACGCCAAATCCCTTCTTAGTGGATCCCTTTCCGTACGGTATATAAGGGAGCCCAAAGTACAAAGTTTAATGATTTTATAGGTTCAATGGTTTAGGCTGTGATGATTTGTCAGTCAGTCAGGACTTTGGATTTTATAAGTATAGATGAGAGATTATTGCATATAGACTAGACACTATTAGATTCGAAAATTTCTCGCATATGGTCTAGCTAGACTAATTAGCTAGACTAGCTAGCTAGACTAGATACTATTAAATTCAAAAAAATTGCCGAAATCATATCCATCAAACGTATCTCTTGAATGAGATGTTAAACACCCTAAACACTATTAAAATATTATGCACTTGCCTAATGTGTAAAAATACGAATACTTCACCTAACTTCGCGTGAGCTTATCGTAAATAATAATAATACTGTGCGTGAGACTGTTCTCACGTAAAAAAAAGCATGGATGTTTACATAAAAAAACTGTTGTGTTGGACTCGGCTGGTATCGCAATCAGACCCAAAACCCACCGTAAACGCACCCTCATCCGAAAATAGATTGCATTAGCCGTCGCGCGTGCACCTAAAAATATCGCAGTTGGCCTCAGTGCAGTTATCAAGAGGGGTCTGGGGCGCCCTGTCGCGTGACCGAGTGGGGCTCCGGGGCCCTATAGCGACCCTCCATCGACGACTCAACGACCGACCCTCGACTCTCACTCGCAATGAGCTGGCGTCGTTAGCACGAGCTGCTTCTTCATCTTGTACAGCTTGGTTACGATGCTTTTGGTATCACAGATACCTACTCTAGCTAGCACAGTACCGTACAGTTATGTATTTCAAAAGGTAATACGGAGTTCAGTCAGTGGTTCAGTCCATTCAGCCGATAAATGCACTATCGTCATACGCGTTATGAAGTGGAGGCTTTTATTCACCAGTAGATTCAGGAGGCTAGATAGATACATCGTCATACGCCGGTATTTGGGTACTGCCGAAATAGTACGTTTGTTGCATCAACGAAATAACAATTCAGATGGGATCAGAAAATTAAGTACAGTAAGAAACGGCTATAGTTGGGCCAATGGGGAAAATTATAGCAGCCGCAGTGTAGTCATTGGTCGCTCTATAGAAGTTTGGATATGTTCGTTAATGTGCTTCCAATGAGGTCAGGTTGATGCTTCAATCCAAAGTGCTGAACCTTCTTTTCACTCTTTCAGAGAGGACACGGGTATTTCAAGGAACACAAGCACGCTTGTGATTATTTTCGTACTCGTTTCTATCTGAGGGTGAACAAGGGACAGCGATCGGAATTTTGATCAATTTAAACAAGGCGGCCATATACCTACCATATTATTATTATTAATTACGCTGATTGTAGTATAGTCAGTTTTCTCGCGTTTACTGTACTCGCCTTCAGCTTAGCCCGTCGACCTAAGCTTAGTTACTAAATGGGAGGGCCGCACAGTATGATGATGGTCCGTAACATCTTCCGTTATCGCGTGCGCCGCGTATCGCCATATCGATTATGCAAATTGATTGGTTAACTCCATTCAACTCCACTCCAAGTAACCCTTTCCGTCCATATAAGAAAGAGTCAACACGGTCTTACGGCTTTTTATAGCCAGGAACGTATAGTATAACTCAAGCTGATCTAACATCTATTGATACGTCTTTCTTTATGTTTGTTTGGAGCGACCTGTGCCAATTTAACCCGGCGAGCACGAGGCAGGGTATCTCATACCCGGACACAATTAAAAAGTTGTGTAATTCTTTAAATAAGCGTTTAGTAACAGTGGCGTTCTGAGTAGCTGGAGGGTTGTGCGGGAGGGCATAGTGGCAAAATCGCAGGATATCTTGAGGTGCCCAAAGCTGTCTCGGGTATGTAATACCCTGTCTCATTTCTAATGTATTTATTTTTTTACGTAATGTTTAATATTTATTTTTTATAATTTAATTTGTTTATTTTTGGTTTATAGTGTGTGTTTTGACAGTCAAGCATATAATAAATAGGAATAATAATTGAAATATAATATTTAACATGAAATATATAAAAAAAATAAAAATTTTTTTTTTTACATTTTTTATTTTTTGTAATTTTTTGTACCATGTTATTTGCCAGGATAAGAAATACCAAAAAAAAGCATTCCTGCAATTTTTGCGTCAAGTTTGATGCATCAAGCGTGCACAATTTGTATGCAATAATCATGCTGATAACGACACAAGTAACTAATTATCTTTTGAATAAAAAAATGTGATTAATAATTTTTAAGAAGAGTATCTAATCATTAATAAGTTTTAAGTTGTTTTGTTGGTTTTTATCACTTGTATTTTGTTTTAATTGTTGATTATTGAAAACCCTTAAATTTTGTTCCCAGAAATGCACAGTTTGAGAAAAAGACGGATAGATTTTTTTCTTTCATAATATAAAGTTAATTTTAATTCCATAATAATAAAGAAAATCTTAGACATAAAAGTCTAATAGAAAATCAAATAGGTATAACAATAACTGTCTAGAGACACATTATATTCTTGGTATGAAATACCCTGCCTCATTCTTGGTGTAACTTTTTTTCACCTCATGCTCGCCGGGTCAAGTAAGTATATTTCTTTCTTGGCTCGATTTAAAAGCTTTCATCGAAATTATTTCATAAAATCACCATAAAAGAAGCTAATTACAAAAGTAACTTGACGATTGACCTCCATAAAATATCCGAACCTATGCGATATAAAAATAGCATATCAAATACAATGTAGGTATATCAAATTGGTCCCACTGTAGATTATATCTGCTTGTTCAGTCAGAGACCCCCTCCAGTAGCTAACTAATTGACCGAGCGAGCGAAGCGAGCGAAGCGTCTCCGTTTCAGGTTTGGGCAAAAATGCTTTCGTATGTCCGGTTGTTCTCCTCTACAGGTCGCATTTATGAACCGATTCTCGTGAAATTTTGTGAGCAGGTTGGAAAAATAAATAGAATTTTTTACTCGAGCCAGTTTTTTGATTTTTTTCAAAATGGCGGAGATAAAATCGCTACAACCCAAACGGCTCGATGGATATTAACAAATGAGGTGTCGTTGGATTCGTAAAGACCATGAGAGTGAAACAGATGAGCGAGCGAAGCGAGCGAAGCGTCTCCGTTTCAGGTTTGGGCAAAAATGCTTTTGTATGTCCGGTTGTTCTCCTCTACAGGTCGCATTTATGAACCGATTCTCGTGAAATTTTGTGAGCAGGTTGAAAAAATAAATAGAATTTTTTACTCGAGCCAGTTTTTTGATTTTTTTCAAAATGGCGGAGATATGGGGTTTTAAAATGTAAAAATTAAAAGTAAAAAAACATTTTTAAACAAAGCTTTTATTTAATGCCCTAAAAAGAAGAAAATAAAATTTCAATTCAATCAAATGCGTCATTTTATTACATTACACAATTTATACGATATAAAAGCTTGTTGCGAGATTTACTTGTGTAGACTTAATTAGGTGGGTAGGCACCTATTTGCACAGACTTGGAGATAAATCCCGCAACAAGCTTTTATATCGTATAAATTGTGTAATGTAATAAAATGACGCATTTGATTGAATTGAAATTTTATTTTCTTCTTTTTAGGGCATTAAATAAAAGCTTTGTTTAAAAATGTTTTTTTACTTTTAATTTATTTTTAACTTTTTAGTCTTTATCATTACAGGACAAAACATCTAATCTAGAATTCGAGTGCTTGTCAAGACGAATCAAATGAGACCAAACACGATAGAATTGCGTCGTTTGGTAACAGAGTTCCCATGGCCACCTTCCGGCTCCAGCATCAGATCAGCACTATGTCATAAAAAATATTCTAGGACCAAAGTATTCGTCAAGACGAATCGAACGAGCCCAAATTCGACGGGCTTGCGATGTTTTATGACAGAGTTCCCATGACCGTCTTCCGTCTCCATCATCAGATCAGCTTTAAGTCAGAAATATATTGCATTGTCATCCGACTTATACACGTATGCGAAATTTCAGCTCAATCGGATAACGGGAAGTGGGTCAAATTCAAGCCGACATTTTTGACGCGAACCGTGATACCCACAAACAAACAAACAAACAAACATACATACAGAGCAAGTTAAATAAAAGCTTTTAAAAAATCGCTACAACCCAAACGGCTCGATGGATATTAACAAATGAGGTGTCGTTGGATTCGTATAGACTATGAGAGTGAAACAAGATTATATAATTTTAGTAAAAAGTCAATAGGTTGTATAAAAGATCGCGAAATGTAGTTTACAAAGTTATTGGTGCGGCTACTTTCATACTGCATGTACGTAACCAGGTACATTCATAAGTTTGTATGTGTTATTGAAAGAAAATTATTTGGGTTATTTTTTTTATGTGTTTTAGCAGTTCAGCTTTCCCACCGACATACTCGCGAGGTCTACAGCTCACAGAGCCACTAGTATATTATGATTATGGTAAGCGAATGCGATTGGAGTTGCTCTCTCAATCGATACCTTGTCAAACGCGTAATCAAGTGAGACATGGCGGGTGTGAAAACGAGTAAAGTGATGGTTCTTTCCATCGCTATTGGCAAAGAGAGCACTCTATAAGTACCTAGATCGAGCACCTATTTATTACCTAGTAACATTGCTGACGTAAAAAATATTCCAGAGGCACCTCTGTGGTGTTGTGATCCAGGCTATGCTCCCACAAGCGAGAAGTCCCGGTTTCGAATCCCGGCTGGGTAGGTTAACATGTTTGTGACGCCCGCCGTGTTCCTGGTTGCCATAACACAGGGTGTGTCGGTGGGCCAGAAGCAATGTTATGATTCTTCTAAGGATTTCTGACTGTCAAGTACAACATGACAACGTGTATAATTTCTAAGCACGACAGCTGTAAGTTTAACAGTCCTTGTCGATAACTTTCAGGATCACTCCAACCCTATGGGGGAATTCAATTTATCTATCTCAGATTGTGGAATTGTGGCATAAACTTTGATTTGAATAAACTATACAGGTAGGTTCTGATCTGAGCTAGCGAATAATGAGTCTGCACAACTGAGTAGTACCTACGACGATTGTACTCGGTGGGTACTCGTGATGCAAGGATCTCAAGTACGGCACACGGCCTTGCCTCCGACCAGTATAGAGTGGTGGTATGGTAACCCGAGCCTCGTTACAGATGGCTGACTGCGGCCAGGCGGCGACGGACGCCGGGCCAGCGTCGGGTGACAGCCAGGCCGAGACGCGCAGCCGATACCCACTAGTGCGGTAAGTACCCCGGGGGTGAGCACCAACATTGCACGGTTTTCACGTATCGTACTAGAGATTCGAGATTAAAATTACCTTTATATCTTCAGTTTATGTGTTACTGGCTGGTTAATAGGCTTACTTGTTCGTATATACCCTGCTTTTAATAGGCACGTGTTCTTCATAAGGGGGTAAACAAACATAACATCCTAAGCACCTATATTTGCAAATAAATATCTTTGACTTTGACTTTGGAATATAGGTGCAGCATTTTAAATTTCTTTGTGGACAGGTCGTCCACAAGTAAATCTATTATCTACATGAATCATCTTCTATGGTGTCGATAAGAAGTTGATTTTTGATCAAGACACTGCTCTTGAGATCGGATCCCGGATTTTCTATCGGATTTTCTCAATCAAGATATGCGGGCGGCTAGATGCTAGATAGCCAATAACATCATAAAGCGGAACTTGTGGGAAGCGGATTGGCCAACGACCCTATTGTCAAGGATTCCGTAACCGCAGCTTCCTTTACCATTTCCATGGGAATGTATTACGACCATAAAGATAAAACAGCCTTTTATCAAGATACTACACGTGTTGTCAATGAAAAAAAAACTTATATACATTATGTAGGAGTACCAAACTTTATTACAGACAACAGATTACTATGTACTCGTAGAAACTATTTATCCAAAAGTATCTCCTACATCGTCATGGACTAGGCAAAGCTAGCACATTCGTCCGCTGGCCAGGCAGCCATAAAGTCAGTGGTCGGATACCCGTCTCTGTCCACGCAGTAGTACAGGTCCCCAGCTTGCTGGTTCGGCTGGTAGTTCCCGTTGGCGAGGCAGGTTTCACTGACCGTCATGCCGCGCGCTGGAAAGTGGACCGCAGTGTCGAGCGCGCAGTCTGTAGGGGACAATTGGTCATCATCGCATGGATATTTAATCTGTGCCTTGTATACTAAACGGTATCTTAAAAAATCGGCTAAGTGCGAGTCGGACTCTCACAAGAAAGGTTCCGCACCAATCGTACCAAACAAGTAAAAAATATACGTTTCTTGTATGGGGCCACCTTTATTTTTTCAATATTTTGTGTATTTCAGCATTTTTTGGTGAAGCGGGAACAGATATACTTACACATGCTGTGAAAATTTCAACATTCTAGCTATTACGGTTCATGCTCTAGAACCCGCTGACGGACGGATGGACGGACGGACAGACGGACAACGGAGCCTTAGTAATAGGGTCCTGTTTGGCACCCTTCGGGTACGGAACACTAAAAACACCCATGTTTTGAGTGTAGCAACATTAATGCGATTGTCGAAGAATAGAGAGACGACTTCCAACCTCCAAGTGGAGAGGAGCAATAAGAGCATGATCATTCAAACAACAGTACTACTACAATTGGATCACATACTAACATGAACTCAAACAATTTGTATCTGGATGTTACTGTCGCGTAACCAATGAGCCGAGAAAACAATTTTTGTTACAATCCGCTGTAACAATGAAATAATGAAATACCATAGTAGTGATTTCAAGGTCTATTAGAATTGGACAAGTACACTATCGATTCCATATAATACGTAGTATATGAACTGCCCCGGCAGAGGTCATGGTCAGTAGTTACTTTCAAAAAGTATAAACCAATGAATAATACAAGCTTAATTTCCCTAATTTGGTAAATGGCTTTTCAAACAGTTTAACAGATCTTAAAATAGTTATCGAATGATGAATCATCGTGGTATACCATTTTGGTTAAATAACGTGTTTTGCTTACCACTTGATATATATACCAGCGCGTTGGCGCAGCGACACACTATACTAGCGACAACCTACAACAACAAGCTTTTGGTTTATTTCCCTAAGGGCTTTGACTTTGACCTAGTTCTCGTCAAGACTTTGATTAAGATAAAAAGTCCGTTTTAGTTTCGTCACATTGCTTACAGAAACGTTCAAACTTCTAAACTACTATTATACCGCGTAGAGCAGAGGCCATTTATAAAATTGGTATTCCTTTGCTTCTAAAACCTTTTAGGAGACCATGTCTTATTCTCGGATTCTAACTGCGTATGAGTTCAGATTCTTACCAAAACGACTTACACTTTAACCGACCAGTGAATTGAATACCCTATACACTAATCAAATATTCCTCAACATAAATCAAATTCGTGACACACCACGCGTCAGAAATCCAAAAAAAGCCTGCCAACTGGACAACTGCATAATGTCCACCGGAGGTCTTACAAGTAATTTGTCGTGATCTCGTCGTCCGCTTGATAGAATGTTATTGCACATGAGTGCAGAATTGATCGGCATCAACTCGCTATCACAGTGGTCAAGTGTTGGCCCGCATTCTTGCGCATGGGCGGGACAACTGAACTGGCTGGCATCGGGGCCACGGTCACGGCTAACCGGTCGCCTCTCCCACATCCCACACGCAGTCTCCTACAGACTTCCTTGCTGGTGTCGCATCCCAACAACATACCACCTTTGGAAACTCCCTTCTAGGTTACCGGCAAGATCAACAAGAAAGCTAGAATAGTTGTATGGGGGGATATTTGGGGAATGCGTGCGATTCTGCTCAATGTTCTGATCTAATCCTTTACAAGTGGTGTTCGCGATTTAAGGCAAGATGAATTACCGCAAAAAATTACCAGCTTAAAGTGGCATTCCAACAACGAGTGGATTAAATCCCGACCGAACGATTTTAAAATATTTGGAATGCCTGGCGAATTGCCACAGCCGCTTATCGAACTATCGCCGCAAACGCGTCATGCAAATGCTTCATGATCTGAACTGTAGTTGAAAGGAAATCTGAATGAAAGCAAGCGCTACTTGGAAATAGTTGAAAGATTGATGAGATCGCGCGTGTGTGTGTGTCTTTATAAATTTATAATGGTGTTCGGAGGTTTTACGTTGTCCTTACCGGACATTACATCACAAAACCTCGCGTGTAGGTTGATTTAGTTATACAATTTCATATACCTACTGCAAAGGTTTTTTATTATGCCCAATTCATTCGCCCACTGGCGTGAAACGTTATCATCATAGTTTAAAAGAATTTCGGTGATTCTTCGTGTTGATTTATTCAAGAGAGAAGTCTTAGGATAGCTTGCAGAGGCAGAAGTCAAAGATAAATAATACGATATAAAAGCTTGTTGCGAGATTTACTTGTGTAGACTTAATTAGGTGGGTAGGCACCTATTTGCACAGACTTGGAGATAAATCCCGCAACAAGCTTTTATATCGTATAAATTGTGTAATGTAATAAAATGACGCATTTGATTGAATTGAAATTTTATTTTCTTCTTTTTAGGGCATTAAATAAAAGCTTTGTTTAAAAATGTTTTTTTACTTTTAATTTATTTTTAACTTTTTAGTCTTTATCATTACAGGACAAAACATCTAATCTAGAATTCGAGTGCTTGTCAAGACGAATCAAATGAGACCAAACACGATAGAATTGCGTCGTTTGGTAACAGAGTTCCCATGGCCACCTTCCGGCTCCAGCATCAGATCAGCACTATGTCATAAAAAATATTCTAGGACCAAAGTATTCGTCAAGACGAATCGAACGAGCCCAAATTCGACGGGCTTGCGATGTTTTATGACAGAGTTCCCATGACCGTCTTCCGTCTCCATCATCAGATCAGCTTTAAGTCAGAAATATATTGCATTGTCATCCGACTTATACACGTATGCGAAATTTCAGCTCAATCGGATAACGGGAAGTGGGTCAAATTCAAGCCGACATTTTTGACGCGAACCGTGATACCCACAAACAAACAAACAAACAAACATACATACAGAGCAAGTTAAATAAAAGCTTTTAAAAAATCGCTACAACCCAAACGGCTCGATGGATATTAACAAATGAGGTGTCGTTGGATTCGTATAGACTATGAGAGTGAAACAAGATTATATAATTTTAGTAAAAAGTCAATAGGTTGTATAAAAGATCGCGAAATGTAGTTTACAAAGTTATTGGTGCGGCTACTTTCATACTGCATGTACGTAACCAGGTACATTCATAAGTTTGTATGTGTTATTGAAAGAAAATTATTTGGGTTATTTTTTTTATGTGTTTTAGCAGTTCAGCTTTCCCACCGACATACTCGCGAGGTCTACAGCTCACAGAGCCACTAGTATATTATGATTATGGTAAGCGAATGCGATTGGAGTTGCTCTCTCAATCGATACCTTGTCAAACGCGTAATCAAGTGAGACATGGCGGGTGTGAAAACGAGTAAAGTGATGGTTCTTTCCATCGCTATTGGCAAAGAGAGCACTCTATAAGTACCTAGATCGAGCACCTATTTATTACCTAGTAACATTGCTGACGTAAAAAATATTCCAGAGGCACCTCTGTGGTGTTGTGATCCAGGCTATGCTCCCACAAGCGAGAAGTCCCGGTTTCGAATCCCGGCTGGGTAGGTTAACATGTTTGTGACGCCCGCCGTGTTCCTGGTTGCCATAACACAGGGTGTGTCGGTGGGCCAGAAGCAATGTTATGATTCTTCTAAGGATTTCTGACTGTCAAGTACAACATGACAACGTGTATAATTTCTAAGCACGACAGCTGTAAGTTTAACAGTCCTTGTCGATAACTTTCAGGATCACTCCAACCCTATGGGGGAATTCAATTTATCTATCTCAGATTGTGGAATTGTGGCATAAACTTTGATTTGAATAAACTATACAGGTAGGTTCTGATCTGAGCTAGCGAATAATGAGTCTGCACAACTGAGTAGTACCTACGACGATTGTACTCGGTGGGTACTCGTGATGCAAGGATCTCAAGTACGGCACACGGCCTTGCCTCCGACCAGTATAGAGTGGTGGTATGGTAACCCGAGCCTCGTTACAGATGGCTGACTGCGGCCAGGCGGCGACGGACGCCGGGCCAGCGTCGGGTGACAGCCAGGCCGAGACGCGCAGCCGATACCCACTAGTGCGGTAAGTACCCCGGGGGTGAGCACCAACATTGCACGGTTTTCACGTATCGTACTAGAGATTCGAGATTAAAATTACCTTTATATCTTCAGTTTATGTGTTACTGGCTGGTTAATAGGCTTACTTGTTCGTATATACCCTGCTTTTAATAGGCACGTGTTCTTCATAAGGGGGTAAACAAACATAACATCCTAAGCACCTATATTTGCAAATAAATATCTTTGACTTTGACTTTGGAATATAGGTGCAGCATTTTAAATTTCTTTGTGGACAGGTCGTCCACAAGTAAATCTATTATCTACATGAATCATCTTCTATGGTGTCGATAAGAAGTTGATTTTTGATCAAGACACTGCTCTTGAGATCGGATCCCGGATTTTCTATCGGATTTTCTCAATCAAGATATGCGGGCGGCTAGATGCTAGATAGCCAATAACATCATAAAGCGGAACTTGTGGGAAGCGGATTGGCCAACGACCCTATTGTCAAGGATTCCGTAACCGCAGCTTCCTTTACCATTTCCATGGGAATGTATTACGACCATAAAGATAAAACAGCCTTTTATCAAGATACTACACGTGTTGTCAATGAAAAAAAAACTTATATACATTATGTAGGAGTACCAAACTTTATTACAGACAACAGATTACTATGTACTCGTAGAAACTATTTATCCAAAAGTATCTCCTACATCGTCATGGACTAGGCAAAGCTAGCACATTCGTCCGCTGGCCAGGCAGCCATAAAGTCAGTGGTCGGATACCCGTCTCTGTCCACGCAGTAGTACAGGTCCCCAGCTTGCTGGTTCGGCTGGTAGTTCCCGTTGGCGAGGCAGGTTTCACTGACCGTCATGCCGCGCGCTGGAAAGTGGACCGCAGTGTCGAGCGCGCAGTCTGTAGGGGACAATTGGTCATCATCGCATGGATATTTAATCTGTGCCTTGTATACTAAACGGTATCTTAAAAAATCGGCTAAGTGCGAGTCGGACTCTCACAAGAAAGGTTCCGCACCAATCGTACCAAACAAGTAAAAAATATACGTTTCTTGTATGGGGCCACCTTTATTTTTTCAATATTTTGTGTATTTCAGCATTTTTTGGTGAAGCGGGAACAGATATACTTACACATGCTGTGAAAATTTCAACATTCTAGCTATTACGGTTCATGCTCTAGAACCCGCTGACGGACGGATGGACGGACGGACAGACGGACAACGGAGCCTTAGTAATAGGGTCCTGTTTGGCACCCTTCGGGTACGGAACACTAAAAACACCCATGTTTTGAGTGTAGCAACATTAATGCGATTGTCGAAGAATAGAGAGACGACTTCCAACCTCCAAGTGGAGAGGAGCAATAAGAGCATGATCATTCAAACAACAGTACTACTACAATTGGATCACATACTAACATGAACTCAAACAATTTGTATCTGGATGTTACTGTCGCGTAACCAATGAGCCGAGAAAACAATTTTTGTTACAATCCGCTGTAACAATGAAATAATGAAATACCATAGTAGTGATTTCAAGGTCTATTAGAATTGGACAAGTACACTATCGATTCCATATAATACGTAGTATATGAACTGCCCCGGCAGAGGTCATGGTCAGTAGTTACTTTCAAAAAGTATAAACCAATGAATAATACAAGCTTAATTTCCCTAATTTGGTAAATGGCTTTTCAAACAGTTTAACAGATCTTAAAATAGTTATCGAATGATGAATCATCGTGGTATACCATTTTGGTTAAATAACGTGTTTTGCTTACCACTTGATATATATACCAGCGCGTTGGCGCAGCGACACACTATACTAGCGACAACCTACAACAACAAGCTTTTGGTTTATTTCCCTAAGGGCTTTGACTTTGACCTAGTTCTCGTCAAGACTTTGATTAAGATAAAAAGTCCGTTTTAGTTTCGTCACATTGCTTACAGAAACGTTCAAACTTCTAAACTACTATTATACCGCGTAGAGCAGAGGCCATTTATAAAATTGGTATTCCTTTGCTTCTAAAACCTTTTAGGAGACCATGTCTTATTCTCGGATTCTAACTGCGTATGAGTTCAGATTCTTACCAAAACGACTTACACTTTAACCGACCAGTGAATTGAATACCCTATACACTAATCAAATATTCCTCAACATAAATCAAATTCGTGACACACCACGCGTCAGAAATCCAAAAAAAGCCTGCCAACTGGACAACTGCATAATGTCCACCGGAGGTCTTACAAGTAATTTGTCGTGATCTCGTCGTCCGCTTGATAGAATGTTATTGCACATGAGTGCAGAATTGATCGGCATCAACTCGCTATCACAGTGGTCAAGTGTTGGCCCGCATTCTTGCGCATGGGCGGGACAACTGAACTGGCTGGCATCGGGGCCACGGTCACGGCTAACCGGTCGCCTCTCCCACATCCCACACGCAGTCTCCTACAGACTTCCTTGCTGGTGTCGCATCCCAACAACATACCACCTTTGGAAACTCCCTTCTAGGTTACCGGCAAGATCAACAAGAAAGCTAGAATAGTTGTATGGGGGGATATTTGGGGAATGCGTGCGATTCTGCTCAATGTTCTGATCTAATCCTTTACAAGTGGTGTTCGCGATTTAAGGCAAGATGAATTACCGCAAAAAATTACCAGCTTAAAGTGGCATTCCAACAACGAGTGGATTAAATCCCGACCGAACGATTTTAAAATATTTGGAATGCCTGGCGAATTGCCACAGCCGCTTATCGAACTATCGCCGCAAACGCGTCATGCAAATGCTTCATGATCTGAACTGTAGTTGAAAGGAAATCTGAATGAAAGCAAGCGCTACTTGGAAATAGTTGAAAGATTGATGAGATCGCGCGTGTGTGTGTGTCTTTATAAATTTATAATGGTGTTCGGAGGTTTTACGTTGTCCTTACCGGACATTACATCACAAAACCTCGCGTGTAGGTTGATTTAGTTATACAATTTCATATACCTACTGCAAAGGTTTTTTATTATGCCCAATTCATTCGCCCACTGGCGTGAAACGTTATCATCATAGTTTAAAAGAATTTCGGTGATTCTTCGTGTTGATTTATTCAAGAGAGAAGTCTTAGGATAGCTTGCAGAGGCAGAAGTCAAAGATAAATCGATTTAAGACCCTAAATCTAGATTTAGTCAGTGTTTGCAAACGAACCGTAAAAGCAAACTCGAGAGATCTGATAACGCTGTATAAAACAAGCAGAGATTGTGTTAATTCGATCTAAGTTGACGAGTCGCTGAGACTCTCACAACAACAATGAAAACGGATCGTTTCAGTGCAAAAATAGCGCGATATATTTTTATTGGGGTTCGCGATTTGTTCGCTTCACACTGAGTAAACAAAACGTCAGAAAATTGTACGTCTCTCAGATAAAACTGTCTTTCGTCTCCGCTTTGTCCTTAATTGAATTTAGATGTAAGTATATTTATTTGATTCAATACATTATATTGGAAGTGAAGATCGTTTTGTCTTAGAAGGCTTGGCAATTTTCACCAATGTTTGTCCATTGTGTGGCACAAATGCCTGTCAATAATATAGTCATTATTCAAATGACTCGTGCAATCAAGAAAACTTTAGGAGAAACAATTATTTTCCTTTGAAATGTCTGAGACTGAGACACAGTCAGTTTCTATTGGTGTTGTAATTCCATTGTACTTACTGCAATTCATTCCTGACATCTCGGTGGTAACAACTTGCCACGAGCCAAGAATGGCTCCGTCACGGCCCGTGCAGTATGCACTGTGAAAACATAAGAAACTCTGAATTTTCAAGACAGTACTATTGTCACCTTGGCATCATGATGCCTCGGTAGAGTAAGGAATTTCTTCTACCACTATCGCATTGTGTGATGTTCATGTATGTTGTGTGATTAGGTGTTTTGTGTGTTGTTTTGATTATCCATTGGTTGTTTTATATTGTCTTTGTAATGCATCTTAGATGAAACTTATTTTATATACCGTTCGCGCTAAGGGATCTTTAATTGCCAATTATCACAAGTAAGATAGACTCTAGTCCTGTGGGATAAAATTTGTACTAGTTTTCCACACAAATCAGTTTCCCGGTCGGTCCATAGTTTGTTTTCGAACAACTCTTTTTAGGGTTTATTTATTTATTTATTAATACACAAAACAGCAGTACAGACAAACATTACTACATTAAGATTAGAACAAACATTTCCGTCTGCAACGCCAAAAGCATGTGTATACAGCATTACTGACACACTTTACATGGAGCACATAATAATACAAATCTATAGTTAAGTATTTAATGGATTATTAAAGGTTATTTAATATTAATTATGCACATATTGAATACATGTGCATGTATAGCAAGAGAAACTGAAACTAATTAAACAATTTTAAAATTTCCGTACCCAAAGGGTGCCAAACGGGACCCTATTACTGAGACTTCGCTGTCTGTCCGTCCGTCCGTCTGTCTGTCACCACACCAGGGTGTATCTCACGAACCGTGGTAGCTAGACAGTTGAATTTTCACAGATGTTGTATTTCTGTTGCCGCTATAACAACAAATACTAATAATTGAAACAAAAAGTAAACTTTAGAAAAAACCGACTTCCACAAACCCTATTTGATTAGACAAACTGTTACCCCTTATCCCCCCCCCCCCCCTTGGGGAATTAATTTTGTCAAATCCCATATCAGTGCTACCCCACGCTACTAAGGAACCCCTGTACAAAGTTTCATGGCTCTAGGTGCACCGGTTTAGGCTATGCGTCAGCCACGCATTGTATTTGTACCTAGTATTGAGCAGATCTGGTGGCCATATGTGGTCTTCATTAGCAGTTCCACATCACAATATTTAGCTTACCATGTGCATTTGCACGAGTTATTATGAAAAACACAAAAATCACTATATGTCTGCCTATAATATTTGAAGAGTTCCCTTGATTTCTCCAGGATCCCATCATCAGATCCTGACCTGGTGTCAATGGGACCAATGGGAAGGTAAACCCTTTCAAACAAAAAAATAATTTTCTAAATCGGTCCATACGTTTAGGCGCTATCGGGGGATAGACATAAAAAAAAAAAACAAATATCCGGACGAATTGTAAACCTCCTCCTTTGGGAAGTCGGTTAAAAATCAAAATAAGGGGGGTTCCCATACAACAAACGTGATTTTTTTGCTCATTTTTGCTCGATATTGATAATGGTAGCAGGTAGACGCTTAAAATGTTCACAATATATTAAGTATATTATTTACTTAATTTGTATAATAAATAATTAAATTAAAATTTAGGGGGGGCTCCCATACTTTTTTTTTTTTGCGATTTTTTATAGATACTGGTACGGAACCCTTCGTGCACGAGTCCGACTCGCACTTGGCCGGTTATTTCGAATAAGCTCGACTTGATTTAAATTGTTAGACGACCGACTTTCATATTGATCAATGTTTAACAGCGTTTCATTATTGTTTACTAACAAGAGTTATAATGAGTTGATTGTGAGACATATTATTACTATATCACATTCAGTTGACCAATAGATCACCTTTTGTAAACAAAAGCAAACATAACGTCACCACACGGAGTGGCAGAGGCCGAGCTGATTCATCATTCTTATTTATTATAAACGTGGTGAACGACAAAGCATGTGCCACATTTAATTAATGGGGGATAGAAAGGGAAAAGAAGAAAAGAGCTCCGAAGTCTAGTTTATTTATTTATTTATTTATTTATGAATTGTTGATGTTTCACAGCATGTAGACACAATGAGAAAAAACAATACTATAAACAGGTAATGCCAGTCACGAATCAAATACATTAGAAAATTACGATCGGGATTTAAAGACAATAATAGCATTGATTTTACATTTATACATATCAACAATAAAAAAAATATTATAGAAAAATTGTTTGATGGGTTTGTAAGTATGCTTGTGGTGAGGGTGTATTGAGTGTGTGAGGGTGTCTGTGTGAGGGTTTATGTGTGAATTTGTGTGCGAGGGTGTACGCGTGTGTGAGTTCCTATAACTTGGCGGCGTGTCGCGGCGCGAGCGCGCCGGGGCGAAGCATAGCAGCACAGACCTCACCTACCTATATCATACATGTATACAGTTGACATGTATGTAGTTGGTTCCACACTTCTCCAGCAGGAGATTCAGATACGAATGACCTGACGATGTATAAATGAGATAAGTAATTTATCATCAGCACGTACGGATGTTCTAACGGCGCGGCGATGGAACACATCGTGAAGATGTGTTAATTTAGATGATGATGATGCCCTCCACGACGTATCCGTCGACGGCGTCACCTCGTCAGTGCAGTGGCGTGTGCTCGGATGTGACTCGCGAAGCCGAACTTGCTCTTGAACGTGCGGCTGCAAATGTTGCACTATAACTGTCCGTTGGTGATTTTTTCGGGCGTGTTATTTGGCATCGAGTTCTTTGACACGAGCATCTTCGAACTTCTCAGTGCCTGATTTACTGCTTAACTTAGACTTGGCCCCCATCACGCAAAAGAGAGTATTGAATAACTGGCTAAAAGTGGGCATAATCGTGCCTTTGCTACCTGGGAGAAGCCGTGACCCTTTGTGTGTTCTTAAGTGTGAAGAGTGATTGATTACTTACATATTGCCTTGAATCTGATAGGGCCCGTAACTGCCGTCGTAGTCGCAGAAGGTGGTCGCGCTGCCCAGGAAGTTGGTTCCGTGGTCGCTCTGCTGCGTGTGGATGAGGCCCAGCGCGGTCACTGTGCTCTCGCAGCGACGCAGGTACTGCTCGCCCAGCAGCGCCTGGCTGTCTGTGGGTAGACGAATATTAATACAAAAAACTTTATTATCAAAACAAACAATTTGCGAGTACTGATTATTACTATTGGGATCCACACACACAGGGAGCACTTATCCAGTGGAGAGCGCATAGATACATTTTCCTTTGAAACACAACTCACCTATTTACGGGTGGCGGGGGACGAGGTAAGAGAGCTGTGATTGGTCAGCCGCTGCAAAACTGTCTGGCGGCCCGTCATCGTACATAGGTTGCGTATGCGAACGTTTGTTGAATACAACAAACGTTTGGCGAGCCGCATTCCCCCGCAGGCGCAGTCAATTGGATATATAGTCTCTGGATCCACACTAGGTCTAACTGTATCGTGGGCCCCAGCTTGGTGATGAATGATGGATGATGCATAGGCGACAGACAACTCAAAGTTTGACGGGCACTTAGGTGCGATACCCACTAGACCAGAGACTAAACATCCAATCTACTGTACATACATCCCATCTACTATTCATATATCCAATCTACTATACGAAACATTACCGTGACTTGGCAAGTTATGTCATGAAAACTACCAGTGGCATGATTCGCGCGCCTTCGATATACGGATTTCGAGACCTATATTGACATATTCCCACACAAAATCACTCGATAGGTGTAGATATCGTATATCTGTAGCAGTTGGTTGGTTAAATCAGACACTTAACTAACACCCTAGCTAGACTGTTAATTAAAGAACGACATTTAACTAAGTCACTAGCATTTTGATTTAAATAAAGCATCGTCGAAAACGTTTAACGATCTGTCTTACCGAAAGCCAGCGTGTTGGTTTAAAACAAGATGGCGTCACGACAACAGCTTTACTTTCAGAGTCGAGTCGTATGTTTTTGGCAAACGTTGTTCAACCTGGTTTGTTGTGTTCAGTGGTTTTTTGTTTTAAATTTGGTCTTTGGTGCAATTGTAAATATGTTGTCGACTCCGCCATGATTATTTCACGATTAGTATTTTCACAAAACCGAATTGGTTGCTTTAGGTCACTTTCTGTGCCAATACTAAAGGTAGGTTGTGTTAGGGCACAACTTTATGAACCACCCGGAGCCGAGCGAAGCGGAGCGGAGCGAGGCGACCCCATGTAGTTTCAGAAAACCGAATTTGTTTGCTTATTACCCTGCCAAAGTTGAAATGCGTCTTGTTGCCTAGGAACGTTTCGACAACTCTTTAAACGTTTCGTTCACTCACTTGTCTGACGGAACTTTAGCGACTTCGTTAAATGACGATCTTTAATTAACGCTCCAGGGTGTTACTTAAGTGTCTGATTTCATCCGTCATTTCATTGTCCGAGAATCATGCACAGATCACAGGGGGAACAAAGCGCACATTTTTTGGTTCTCCGACAAACCGCCGTCAAAGAATCGAATATTCGAAAAATCCCCAATGCAATAGCGCTAGAGATAGTGTGAGAAATTAACGCCACTGAAGTCATTAGATATACTCATGTCGGTTAGCTACTGTAATTAGAGTCATAGTGTTATCAACTGCATGTAACACGAGGAGTAAAATACCTTTGACGAGCCTACGACGTAGGTACTGCCTCATACGCCGTGGGAAGGATTCTACTACGCCAGCTTAGTAACAATGGCATAAAAACTACATGTACGTAAAGCAAACTAATGTTAATGACCGAAACGCGTCACTCGCTCACATCACATTGTACTGCTTTGAAGAAACATCACGTACACAGATAAAAAAGAAATCTTAGATCAAGAAAATTCATTTTCTAAAAATATTTTGTATAATTAAGATTATTTTACTCAAAACAAGTATTATTAATTGTGACTCAATACAATAAATAGTCAAAACAAAATAATACATTATTTCAGAATCAAGGAAATATGTTTTTATATCCATGAAATGTTGTATTAAACCGAGATAATTTTTTTCTTCAAATTAAGAATTAAAAGAAAATTGGCATAAGACAATAAATTTCAAATTAATACACGTCTGAGTCTTGGATTGAAAATAAAATTTCTTGAAGCTCCTTTAGACAACGGATTTTGTTGATTTGACTATTTGTTATTTTAACATAAAATTATTAGTTCTTCAGTTAACTAATCAGCTCTTTCTGTATTAGATTACTTATTTCCTTGTTCTAAGTAATTATCATTTTCTTTCAAAGCAGTACAAATGAAATCAATACTATATATTATTGGTACAAGTAAATGTTCTTGGCTGGCCACACTGATTCCTGTCACAACATGTTTGTTTCTATTCTGTGTCGGAGGCCGGCATTGGCGCCATTCCATTTCGTTTGTTTGTGTTTGGACGGTGCTTGTTCCACTTGTTCGTCGTTATTAGTGCAAAAGTAAGTGTTAAAATTGTGGTTGAAATTCTCCATTCACAATCTGTTCACAATTAAGCATTGCACAGATGGAGGATTTTCTGTCTAGGCACGGCGTGCCTCCAGAAATCATAGAAAACTTCCTACGTAAGTACATACCTACCTTCATTTTATTCCTTTACGACTCGCCTCGCGTGATATACCTACCACGCCATGCAACTAACTTGAACAGCGTCCCCAACAATCGTTTATTACCACCTCACTTCCGTGGATCCATCCACTACTCCATATCGTAGCATGACCTTGACAGGAAATGATGTGGACCTTTGCCTGTAGTCTGCACCTCCATGCATGAGTGGCTGAGTGGGAAAACTTCCACGAGGGGTCCTTCCTGTCCTCGATGGGGCTCTATATATATGTTCGGTATTTGGGAGTCAGTATACGTTGTATAAGTATAGGTTACTGCTAGTGTTGTGTATGTGAATCTCTATGGGGCATACAGATCAGCAAACTCTGAGGCTCCCTGTATCCGAAACGGTTTCTCACTATATTTGAATAGTTATACAAGCACAATTCGGTAGCTGGACTAGTCATCCGAACCGGAGCATCCTCCATCCTGATTGGGGGTCGGGCCTCTGTGACCTGTGACCACCCTAAATAAAAAGCCATACCTTTTTACCCTTGTCTAGCTAGAATGAGGGCATAGAGAGGGGGCGTTCCGCCCCCCTTTGGTATACCGCGACCCTGTGTTTCAGTAACTATGTACAAAATAAATAAATAATGTTTACTTTTCAGGCAACGGTATAACTTTGGACCTCTTCCAATCATTATCTGAAGAGCATTTAAAAGAACTGTGCCCACATTTGGGCACAAGAATTAAGCTGGCTCAGCTGATAACAGCTTATGTAAGTAAATAATATGTTTGTGGACTTTGTGGTCCTATTGTATCAAGTAAAAGTAAGTTTAGTTGAAGATCATTTGCTGATTTATTTCATTAGTCCTAGGATGATAAGTGATACCTATGAGATGCATTGATCTATTCTAATTCAAAATTAAGTCAATTTAGTGTGTTCTATTCATACATTAACCTATGTTTGAGTATGACTGACCAACGACAGTATGTCCCGTACATTCACAATTGCAGGTAAGAAAGAAAGTATTAACTATGTAACACTCTTACAGGCCCCCACTGAAACAAACAGTGATGCTGGTGGATCCTTGTCTGATCCTTGCGCTGACAATAGCCAAGCCTTGTCTGATCCTCCCACTGAAGATAACCACCAAGATAGTTCTCAGTGTGTCGGTACTGGGAATATTGATGTCATCATCACCAGGGCATTCCCAGATTTTGATCTGAAGACCCTATTACAGACAACAGCTGGAGGGAACCACATAATTAATTACTATAATACCTTTGGAACATTGGACAGTTGTAAACGAAACCAGCTGACTGAAATTATCGTAAAACATATTTACACTCACGCAGTCCACAGGTAAGTATTTAATTTATAGGATGATTTCAATTAAGTATTCATTTCCCTGTACCAAAGGTGAACCGGTATTACTCAGCCTATATTATGTTTGTCTGTCCGTCAGTCTGTCACAAGCGACTTTCCTGGCTGTTTGAAGATGCTAGACAGACTATATAAGTCCTTTATTGCACACAAAACTTAATAATTATAAACAATTTGAGAAGATTTACACAAAGGTGGGCTTATCTCTATAAGAGATCTCTTCCAGCCAACCTTACCAGACAATGAGAGACAATACATTGAATGCGGTGAAGCAGAAATACTATGTGAAAAGACGAAGGGTTACTGGAAATTAGTAGATGGAACTTTAACAGCGTGACAGGTCAATAATACTGAACAACTTACCCAAAGGAACATAAGCCGAAATCTGAAAATATATTTTTTCACATGTTATGTACAGGGTTATTTTGTGCTCAGATTCGTATTATGAAATCAGATGTCCAATGGTTGGTGGGCGTAGTTTTGATAATGTCAGAATTTACAGATACATACTTTAAATTTTCAGCCGAATAAGCCATGAGGAATATAATATAATAGCTGCGAAGATCATCACGTTGTTCCCTAAAGAAAATGCAGGAACATATTTCATCCACCCAGTAAGAAAAGGCCAGTCCCCTACAGGAAAACCAGTGGTTGCAAAAGGAAAATTAGTTGACAAAGTGCGGAACCTACTATTCAAGTACGGGGAGAGAAAGAGGCCATCTACTACTGGAACTGACAGCGACGCAAGTTCTAAAACAGCTCGTACTGACACAGCAGGTAAGGTAACATTTCTATCACAATATTATACTGCTCTCTGCATATATGATTTATTAACACAGAATTTATTCATATAGAAACATTGAACGAAGACAAGCTATGGCTCAAAGAAAATTCTGAGCCTTGGGATGAAGTATTAAAACGGTGGAAAATAACATCCCAGGAACGTAAGGATGGCACAACATATGTCAACATACACGATCTTTTTGTTCAATGGCCTATACTCAACGACATCAGGAGCGAACAATTGGTAAGCAATGCTATACATAATTTTATTTTATTTGTTAAGGAAACTAAAATTTAGGAACAAGATGTGATTATACAAGTTAACCATAGTTATACATACAGGGTGTAACAGGAAGGTGAAATGAAACTTAAGGGAGTTCCTGTTCATTATCATCAGCTGAGTCACCCCCTTAAGTTTTATTTCACGTTTCTGTTACAACCTGTTTACAATTATACATATTATACTATTAGCCTTTAGCAATCAAATGCTTAATGAATGATGTTGACTTATGGTGTGACCTCAGTTTTAACCACTCATTTTCTTACAGATTAATTTAGACTTTGATGAGCTACACCCGGACAAAGGCTTAAAATTCTTTATGAACTGGAATGATTTCTTCACAAAATTGATTTTATTCAAAAAGTCGAAAGATGAAAACGTCCTCAGCATTTTGAGCGCTTTAGAAGAGCTGGATGATGATTGTAAGTCAAATTTATATTTTATTAAGTGTAGACGCAATGATCTCAATTTTACTTGTCTTACCAAGCATCGAGCTTTAATTGTACCTATTCTATGTTCTATGCTTTGATTTCCGCACTTAGTCCTTTACGATCCATTGTACGTGGGCCATAGCGGCCGTCATAGTAATAGGTGCCCCGGGCCCATTTCACACCGTTATTTCAGGTGTTCCGGTTTCCTCGCGATGTTTTCCTTCATCGCCGAGAGGTGATCCGAATTGGGATACACACATGAAATTAAATTCAGAGGTACATGCCACAGCTGAGGATCGAACCACGGACTATCTGCATGATAGTTCGTGCTCTTACCAATTGAGCCACCACTGCTCTAAACTGCTATATTGCCATTGCTATAAACTGCTAATGTACCTAATAATTTACAGTGAAAATACCTGGACAGATAAAGGCATTGGTTCATCTGCTTCCCCCAAAAGGTCGCTTGAACAAAAAAGTCAAATTTACTACACAAGAAGCATTGGATTCAATATTCGTTTGCTGCCCGGTAAGTTTTATCATCTATCTTATTTCATACACATATCTGACACACTTTTTAGGGTTCCGTACCCAAAGAGTACAAACAGTCCAAACGG
This sequence comes from Argyresthia albistria, assembly GCA_963457715.1. Classification (NCBI taxonomy): domain Eukaryota; kingdom Metazoa; phylum Arthropoda; class Insecta; order Lepidoptera; family Argyresthiidae; genus Argyresthia; species Argyresthia albistria. Next base: position 4,489,457 of record OY735265.1, read on the forward strand.
AGCCCTATTGTCACCCACGTGTCCCTCCATCTGTCAATCAATTCAAAATGTTGTGCCTAAAAATTTTTTAACTTCCCCTTTAGCTAGACAGCTGAACATACATCCATCCATCCATACATACATCCATCCATCCATACATACATACATACAACCATACATACAACCATACATACATCCATACATACATCCATCCATCCATACATACATACATACATACAACCATACATACATCCATACATACATACATACATCCATCCATCCATCCATCCATACCATACATACATCCATCCATACATATACATACATACATACATACATACATACATACATACATACCTACATACATCCATACATACGTACATAAATACATACATCCATACATACCTACATACATACATCCATACATACCTACATCCATACATACATACATACATACATACACACCCACACACACCTCACACACACACACACACACATTCACACACACACACACACACACACACACACACACACACACTTGCATGCATGCATACATACATACACTAAGATGTCAGACATAGGAAATCCTCATGTCCCTCTCTCTAATAAAACGTTTGTCATTTTGCGCTTTTGTCATATTGCGCTTTTGTCATTTTGCGCTTTTGGCATTTTGCGCTTTTGGTATTTTGCTCTTTTGACCTTTTGCGATCGTTTGTCATTTTTAGCTTTTGTCATTTTGCGCCCCGGTATTCATTTTTATTGTTTTGTGGATTTCAGAACCCTGGTGATATAGACACTACGATAACAGAACAAAAACAGAAGGCAAAAGCAAGAAAACTGAATCTACAACCTTTTATAATCGTACAAGGGACCATTTACCAACCTAAATCACCACTTCTGGTAATCGATAATATTAAATATAAATTTAACAGTATCGCGAAGGCTTTCGATACATTGTTCAAATCTTTTCATGCTTTTCATGCTGAGTATCCTAAAGCCTCAAGCCACTTACACCTTGTAGTACAAAGGTGTGTCTACAAGATTACAACAAAATATGACAATATTGTGCCGTCCATTGTTGACGTTTTAAACTTGTAGTGATGTAGTAGTTTGGGCCTAGTTTCCTGCACTATATTACCTACACTCATGCTCAAGCTCGACTAGCTTTTTGATTAACTTTTTAAGTACCTTACTTATTTTTGAGGATATACTCTGCCAAAATGGTATTATTATGCAAATACTGCCAATTTAATTTCGACGACATAAAAAAATACATATTTCACTTAGAAACTACCCATCACATCAATAATTACTTCGTCTGCCCATACGAAAAATGTAAGCGAACTTATAATACTAAATCCAGTTTCAAATATCATTTGAATGCAGGCAATGATTTACACGGCAGTAGTGTTGATAGTAGCAGTACTTCATCAGCAAGTAATTTTACACATAATACAGCCGATGGACGCCATGTTACGAGTATTGTTGACACAAGTCCTACAGAACCACTGGAACCAAGGGACCTTCCTGACCAATGCGATTTATCATCTCAGGAAAAAATTAAACAAAACTTGGTTTTATTTTTATGTAATCTTTATAACAACATTAGTTTGCCTCGATCTGTAGTCCAAACTATTTTCGAATCAGTTGAGAACTTGATAAATAGTTTAACATCTGAAATAGACAAAACGGCAAAGAACTCTGAACATGACCCAATCACAAAAATCGGTATTATTACAAACATACTTTCAGATATTAAAATTTCATTTGACAGTTTAAACACAGAATATAAACGTATGAAACATTTCACGACAGACGGTAATTACATACAACCTAAAACAGTTATTCTGGGAACTACTACAGATAGGATAACGGTTAATGAAAATATAGTAATGACGTTAAAGGAAAGAAAGCTGTATGTAATACCTTTAAAATTACAGTTACAGGTTTTTCTTGAATTGCCAGGTGTTTTAACTGAAATCTGTAACTATCAGCGAATTCTTTTGTCTGAAAGTGATGATAATAATAAGATTATTCGAAATATTGTGCAAGGAACTTTGTGGAAAGAGATTTTGTCATCGAAACCTAAAGAGGACATAACCTTACCAATAATTCTATACTTTGACGATTTCGAGTCGGGAAATCCACTTGGTAGCCATGCTGGGCAGTACAAATTAGGTGCTGTATACGTATCAATTGCAACCATTCCTCCAAACATGTCTAGTAGACTGGAAAATATATTTTTGACTCAGCTATTTTACTCAAAGGACCGAGTACACTTTGGCAATGCGCTAGTCTTTAGAACTCTCATAGAGGAACTAAAAAATTTGGAAGAAGTTGGTATTACAGTTAAGCTAACTGACATGTCTGTTACAGTCAAGTTTGTATTAACAGTTTTATCAGGGGATAACTTGGGTCTTCATTCAATAATGGGCCTGTATGAAAGTTTTATGGCTACAAACTTTTGCAGAATTTGCTTAATCACTAAAACTGATTCAGAAACACAAATAGAGCAGGACAACGACCTTCTTCGCAAAGTTCCTGAGTACGAAAATAATGTCTTGAACCGAAAAGGTATCAAAGAGGTTTGTGTATGGAACGATTTGCCGAGTTTCCATATTTACGAAAACCAAACTCTCGATGTGATGCATGATCTTATGGAAGGAGTACACAGATATGCCATGGCACACGTTATTGCTAGCTTGATTGAAAAACAATATTTTTCACTTGACCAATTAAATTCCAGACTAAAATATTCAGAATACCATTCATGTGAAAAGAATAAACCGCCACCCATAAATAGCCAACATCTCATTAACAAGCACATTACTATGTCAGCCACTGAGATGTTATGCCTGGTTAGAAATTTCGTTTTTATTGTAGGCGATCTTGTAAACGCAGATGAGCCTATTTGGACTTATTATCTTTTATTACTAGAGATCACAAATATACTTACATCCCAAACGTTTACCTACGAGTTGCTGGACTATTTGCAGAGCATCATCAGTGAGCATCATCAGCAATATCTGAACCTGTTTCAAAGCACTTTAAAGCCAAAACATCATTTTTTATTGCACTATCCAACAATCATAAAAAAGATCGGTCCGCCAATACTTGTAAGTGCGTTTAAATATGAATCAAAACACAAAGAATTGAAAAAAGTTTGTCAGTCTATAACATCGCGAATAGATCTTCCGTTGTCTGTGATCAAACGTTGCCAGCTACAGCAAAGGTTAAAGTTAACGACTAAAAAGGGTTTAATAGATAATGTATATCATGGCAAACTTGTCGGTATTGAAACAAACCAAGATGAAGCCATTGTCACATTTAGTGTAGAGTGGTACGAATGCAATGGCATCAGATATAATGTCAATGATGTTATATCATGTGAATCAGATGACTCTGAAGGTGAACCTCAATACTACCAAATCGACAAAATATACTATAGGGCAGATGTAAACGAAGTAATGTTTGGTTGTTTCTACCTGAGATCTTTATTTTTTAACCCACATTTCAAGGCTTATAAAGTAGAAAAAACACGCCAGACTAAAATGATTAAATACAAAGATTTGTACGACAATCAGCCAACAATTGTACACAATGTTGGTTTAGACTATTATGTTAAGTTAGGTTAGGTAAAAATAGAACATTACTCGAGTAACTTACAACCGACGAGTAATGCACAACTTGCAGCAAAAATTAAACAAATCGCATTATACCAACCAAGATTTATTTTTTAAGATTTATTACCTGGCGTTGTAAGATACGAGATTGTAAGAGTTTGGTGTTCCGACAGTCAGAGATAGTAAATTTTCTGATATAATTTTTATAATTATAGGTCCTAACAGAAATAAATTTTCTTTATATCGAACTACATTCTACTGACAATCGATGGTATTAATTTCATTTAATGAATCCATTATTTACTATCTCAAAACAACGTCGGAATGCCATTTTTTCATTAGAGCCATTTCTTTCAAAGATGTTTATTGTTCCTAACCTAATATAATTAGGTTACAGTAACGTTAATTGTTATGGATGCTATTTGTTACCAAATTGATTAATAATTTGTTCCTGATTACATACAGTAAGTTTGAAAGGCTGATTTGTAACTGATAAGATTTTGTATAAGTTTGAAAGGCTGATTTGTAACTGATATGATTAAGCTATTGATTATATACATAGTATAAACATAGCTATAACTATAAACATCGTATAACGTGTTATTAAGATGACAATAAATGAATACTCTGAAATACGTTTGTGATTTGTTCAACTAATTATAGATTTCAGTTTATGTTATTGGAAATAAGCGGGTAAAATTTTAACTGTGTACTAGGCCAACTATATCCGAACTTATGTAAGAACTTTCCGAAAGGAATATAGGTCGAAATAAAAAAAAAAAAACCTTTCTGTGTATTGCCATATCCTGTGTACAAGGATATGTATGAAAGTTTTATCTCGTTTTCGACCTACGATCCTTTGGGAAAGTTGTTCGATACTGCTAACCTAGCACATGGTAAAGTTTTACCCGGTTATTTCCAGTAGTCTCAGAGAAAAAAAGAAAAAAATCAATAAAAAATATATTGAATCGAAAGAAATATAAATTCTTGATGAAAATATATATCGTTTTCCATCAAGATTAATATGATCTTAAAGCGAGAAATTGGTAGTTTTCCTAATATACAGTACGCTTTTGAAATAAGAATTCTAAATTCTAGAAATAAAAATAACATATTTTTAAAATAAAAGCTTTAGATTTCTTATTAAAAAAAATAATAATATTAAGCTAAATAATAAAAAAGTCTTCATTCAAAACGATAGATTTTCTTCAATCAACAAAATCAGATTATCTATGATACAGAAAATATTTTTTCAATACGAAATTGTAGTTTCTTAAATCAAATTAATTATTCAAGAGAATCTAGGATTTATTTTTAAGACAATGTTAGTTTCAGTATATATGAGACTACCATTTTCTTGAATAAAATAAATATGCATTGACTTAAGCATATTTGTCTAGTTTCAAGTAAGCCGTTTTTCTGTGTGTAGGTACCGTATGTGGAGAAAGTGCTTTTGAAGTATTCCTGCAACTGTTTAATGTACATACTAGATAATTCACCAAGTTAAAAACTAAAAAAAAAAACGACTTCATGATCTTTTACTTACCCCCAGTTTCTGAGACGCTCATCACAGGTCACGATTAACTAAACGGTGGTTAATTAAAAATGGCGGCACACGATTGGCTGATGGCGGCACGTGATTGGCTGAAATCATTTAATCGCTCTGTTAGCTAATCGTAACCTTCGATCAGCGTCTCAGAAACCGGGGGATTGTCCTGTCCGCGCGGAATGCGAATGACGTCTAACAATTCACAACATTACACAAAATAAACGAAATCGGTCCTTACAGCCAGAATTCATCTACGCCAGAAAGACAAAAATATGTAATTTTGGATACCTGGATGACAGTATCTTCTATGTAGAAACCTAAAAACTGGACCGATTCCTGATTTTCGAAAAATGGGACCAACCTGAAGGTCCATTATTTCATATAAAAAAAAAGAATTTTTGAAATCGGTTAACAAATAATATCTACCAATTTCGAGGTAACTAACTAACACACATAAAAAATGATAATAACTCAACCGAATCGATAACCTCGTCCTTTTTTGAAGTCGGTTAAAAATAGGGAAACTTATGGATTCTCTCCATGAGGCCCAAATCAAATGCAAAGTTATAGATCACTATTAGCAAAACGTAATTCGAAATAGGTTATAGTTTTAACGTTGTTTTTGCATGAATTTTTTCGACGTCTCTTCTGATACGTAACCTCCCGTTGAAACAACAACGCTAGGGGATTATGAAATCTAAAAACTTTGCACTTCCACATCTGCCCTCTATTACATCAATACTCGTAGTACAAGAGTTTGAACGATCAATATAAGGTAAGAAGCGGTGGCTACCCTCTCCCGTGACGTCATGAGCACACCCCTTGTCGAGCGTTGCACCCCGGTTGCAAACTAGCCTCAACAATGTAGGTAGGTAGGTCATGTACACTGGACGACGATAGCTCGACCACCGCCGTAAAGTCAACCTGTGCGCGTTGATTTGCTTGCTTTTCAACCGACTTCAAAATTAGAACAAAAAGTAAACTTTAGAAAAAACCGACTTCCACAAACCCTATTTGATTAGATTGAGTTTAATACAAACTGTAACCCCTTATCCCCCCCCTTTGGGGAATTAATTTTGTCAAATCCCATATCAGTGCTTCCCCACGCTACTAAGGAACCCCTGTACAAAGTTTCATGGCTCTAGGTCCACCGGTTTAGGCTATGCGTCGCCTGCCCGTCAGCCACGCATTGTATTTGTACCTAGTATTGAGCAGATCTGGTGGCCATATGTGGTCTTCATCAGCAGTTCCGCATCACAATATTATGCTTACCATGTGCATTTGCACGAGTTATTATGAAAAACACAAAAATCACTATAGGTCTGCCTATAATATTTGAAGAGTTCCCTCGATTTCTCCAGGATCCCATCATCAGATCCTGACCTGGTGTCAATGGGACCACCCTTGAGGTATTACCTATACGCCGAAAAAAGATTTGTTCAAATCGGTTCATAATTGGCGGAGTTATCGCGTAACAAACATAGAAAAAAAAAAAAAACATACGGGTCGAATTGAGAACCTCCTCCTTTTTAAAAGCTTTTATTAAACTTGCACTGTATGTATGTATGTATGTATGTATGTATGTTTGTTTGTGGGTATCACGGTTCGCGTCAAAAATGTCGGCTTGAATTTGACCCACTTCCCGTTATCCGATTGAGCTGAAATTTCGCATACGTGTATAAGTCGGATGACAATGCAATATATTTCTGACTTAAAGCTGATCTGATGATGGAGACGGAAGACGGTCATGGGAACTCTGTCATAAAACATCGCAAGCCCGTCGAATTTGGGCTCGTTCGATTCGTCTTGACGAATACTTTGGTCCTAGAATATTTTTTTATGACATGGAGCTGATCTGATGCTGGAGACGGAAGACGGTCATGGGAACTCTGTCATAAAACATCGCAAGCCCGTCGAATTTGGGCTCGTTCGATTCGTCTTGACGAATACTTTGGTCCTAGAATATTTTTTATGACATGGAGCTGATCTGATGCTGGAGACGGAAGACGGTCATGGGAACTCTGTCATAAAACATCGCAAGCCCGTCGAATTTGGGCTCGTTCGATTCGTCTTGACGAATACTTTGGTCTTAGAATATTTTTTTATGACATGGAGCTGATCTGATGCTGGAGACGGAAGACGGTCATGGGAACTCTGTCATAAAACATCGCAAGCCTGTCGAATTTGGGCTCGTTCGATTCGTCTTGACGAATACTTTAGTCCTAGAATATTTTTTATGACATGGAGCTGAGCTGATGCTGAGACTAAAAAGTTAAAAATAAATTAAAAGTAAAAAATCATTTTTAAACAAAGCTTTTATTTAATGCCCTAAAAAGAAGAAAATAAAATTTCAATTAAATCAAATGCGTCATTTTATTACATTACACAATTTATACGATATAAAAGCTTGTTGCGAGATTTACTTGTGTAGACTTAATTAGGTGGGTAGGCACCTATTTGCACAGACTTGGAGATAAATCCCGCAACAAGCTTTTATATCGTATAAATTGTGTAATGTAATAAAATGACGCATTTGATTTAATTGAAATTTTATTTTCTTCTTTTTAGGGCATTAAATAAAAGCTTTGTTTAAAAATGTTTTTTTACTTTTAATTTATTTTGAAGTCGGTTGAAAAGGAGGAGGTTCTCAATTAGACCCGTATGTTTTTTTTTCTATGTTTGTTACGCGTTATGAACCGATTTGAACAAATCTTTTTTCGGCGTATAGGTAATACCTCAAGGGTGGTCCCATTGACACCAGGTCAGGATCTGATGATGGGATCCTGGAGAAATCGAGAGAACTCTTCAAATATTATAGGCAGACCTATAGTGATTTTTGTGTTTTTCATAATAACTCGTGCAAATGCACATGGTAAGCATAATATTGTGATGCGGAACTGCTGATGAAGACCACATATGGCCACCAGATCTGCTCAATACTAGGTACAAATACAATGCGTGGCTGACGGGCAGGCAACGCATAGCCTAAACCGGTGGACCTAGAGCCATGAAACTTTGTACAGGGGTTCCTTAGTAGCGTGGGGTAGCACTGATATAGGATTTGACAAAATTAATTCCCCAAGGGGGGGGGATAAGGGGTTACAGTTAGTATTAAACTCAATCTAATCAAATAGGGTTTGTGGAAGTCGGTTTTTTCTAAAGTTTACTTTTTGTTTCAATTATAAGTTGTGGTTGTTGCTATAAGTAGTGGGCATAAGGCTCTTTCGGATTAAGATTAAGCGAAGTTTAACTTTACTGCGGTCGCAGCTGCCATCACATTATCACTGGTCATACTATTCAAAAATAATATCGGTACATATTGTAGACTTTTTTATTGGCAATAAACCGGACATGACATCGTAAACTAGTAGTAAAGTTGGCCAAATAATAAAATGGTTTACACATAATGTGTTTTTTCCAATGTTTATCATTTAAATACTGTTGGCTTGGCAGCGATGAGCATTTGGGTCATTGACTCAAAATGCTAGAAAATTATATTCTTGAACTCTCCAATGCCCGACAAACCAGAATTAGCAGTGTACTGATTTCGTAGAACTCTATAGCACAGCTTATCTGTTTCATGAGCACATCCCAACATTAAACAAAAACCTGTCCAGTCATAAAACTTATTACATGATTTTTCCCTTCCACGGATATAACACACTGTGTGAGTCGAGAAACATATTTGTACAACTGGAAATTGTAACACTTGTCCATACATCGCCAGCATCTGTCCGTGAATCACTTAAGAACATTGCCTGTATCCTGCCGGTCGGTGCAACAACGGTGTATATAAACTAGCTTGGTGATCAGATCA